>OY856186.1:119316717-119411113 GCA_963693315.1 Diogma glabrata | reverse complement strand
TGCCCCCGGCCTCTTAAACTTGAAAAGTTTTGTTCTGGCTATTACAAAGATGAATTCAAATTTTTTGTACGGTACCCTCCCATTACGTGTGAATACCCGTAAAAATGTTATTTGCAAAATTTGAAATCAATCGGTCATTTTTAAGGCGTGCCCCAGCCACTTAGAGTTGAGAGGTTTTGTTCTGGCCATTACAAAGAAAAATTTAAATTTTTTGTACGACACTCTCCCATTTCATGTCAATACCCGTAAAAATATTATTTGCAAAATTTTGAATCAATTGGTCAATTCTAAGACGTGCCTCCGGCCACTTAAAGTTGAATAATTTTGTTCTGGACTTTAAAAAAAAATTTAAATTTTTTGTGCGACACCCTCCCATTTCGTGTCAATACCCATAAAAAAATTATTTGTAAAATTTGCAATCAATCGTTCAACTCTGAGGGGTGCCCCCGGCCACTTAAGCTTGAAAGGTTTTGTTCTGGCCATTACAAAGAAAAATTTAAATTTTTTGTACGACACCCTCCCATTTCATGTCAATACCCGTAAAAATATTATTTGCCAAATTTGAAATCAATCGGTCAATTCTAAGACGTACCTCCGGCCACTTAAAGTTGAGAAATTTTGTTCTGGACCTTAAAAATTTTTTTTATTTTTTTGCACGACACCCTCCCATTTCGTGTCAATACCCATAAAAAAATTATTTGTAAAATTTGAAATCAATCGTTCAACTCTAAGGCGTGCCCCCGGCCACTTAAGCTTGAAAGGTTTTGTTCTGGCCATTACAAAGAAAAATTTAATTTTTTGTACGACACCCCCATATTGCGTGTGAATACCCTTGAAAATGTTATTTGCAAAATTTGAAATAAATCGTTCAACTCTAAGGCGTGCCCCCGCCCACTTAAACTTGAAAGGTTTTGTTCTGGCCATTAAGTGGCCGGAGGCATGTCTTAGAATTGACCAATAGATTTCAAATTTTGCACATAATATTTTTACGGGTATTGACATGAAATGGGAGGGTGTGGTACAAAAAATTTAAATTTTGTCTTTATAATGGCCACAACAAAACCTCTCAACTTTAAGTGGCCGGAGGCACCCCTTAGAGTTGACCGATTGATTTCAAATTTTACAAATAATATTTTTATGGGTATCGACACCAAATGGAAGGGTGTCGTACAAAAAATTCAAATTTTTCTTTGTAATGGCCACAACCAAACCTCTCAACTTTAAGTGGCCAGGGGCACCTCTTAGAGTTGACCGATGGATTTCTAATTTTAAACATAATATTTTTATGGGTATCAACATCAAATTGGAGGGTGTCGTACAAAAAATTTAAATTTTTCTTTATAATGGCCACAACAAAACCCCTCAACTTTAAGGTGCCGGAGGCACCCCTTAGAGTTCACCGATTGATTTCAAATTTTACAAATAATATTTTTATGGGTATCGACACCAAATGGAAGGGTGTCGTACAAAAAATTTAAATTTTTCTTTGTAATAGCCACAACCAAACCTTTCAACTTTAAGTGGCCGGGGGAACCCCTTAGAGTTGACCGATGGATTTCAAATTTTACACATAGAATTTTTATGGGTATCGACACCAAATCGGAGGGTGTCGTACAAAAAATTTAAATTTTTCTTTATAATGGCCACAACAAAACCCCTCAACTCCATGTGGCCGGGGGCACCCCTTAGAGTTGACCGATTGATTTCAAATTTTACGCATAATGTTTTTATGGGTATCGACACCAAGTGGGAGAGTCTTGTACAAAAATTTAAATTTTTCTTTGTAATGGCCACAACCAAACCTCCTAACTTTAAGTGGCCGGGGGCACCCCTTAGAGTTGAACGATTGATTTCAATTTTTACACATAATTTTTTTATGGGTATTGACACAAAATGAGAGATTGTCGCACAAAAAAAAAAAAATTTTTTTTAGGGTCCAGAACAAAATTTCTCAACTTTAAGTGGTCGGAGGCACGTCTTAAAATTGACCGATTGATATCAGATTTTGCAAATAATATTTTTATGGGTATTCACACAAAATGGGAGGGTGCTATATATATATATAAATATATAAGCTATATATATATATAAGTATATATATAAATATATATATATATATATATATATATATATATATATATATATATATATATATATATATATATATATATATATATATATATATATATATATATATATATATATATATATATATATATATATATATATATAAATATAAATATATATATATATATATATATATATATATATATATATATATATATATATATATATATTATATATATATATAGATATATATGTATATAAATATATATATATATATATATATATATATATATATATATATATATATATATATATATATATATATATATATATATATATATATATATATATATATATATATATATATATATATATATATATATGTATATTTATATATATATATATATATATATATATATATATATATATATATATATATATATATACATATATATATATATATATATATATATATATATATATATATATATATATATATATATATATATATATATATATATATATATGTAAATTTTGTTTTTCCGTCTCCGCTTATCATGCATAGTCGTTTGGCACCAACATTTTTCCGAAATTCCGAGATGAAGCCTATTGTAATAGGTAGATTTTTAGATTTTTATATGAAATCTACCTAAAAGAAGTTAAAGTTTTGCAAAAAAAAAAACGATGTTTTATCTGTCTAAATGTATTATATATCAGTATGATATTCTGTAACACCAAAGAATTAAGAGAATAGAGGAAGTGAAATTGATTGTAAAAGTTGAAGCAATTTTTGCACACCAATAAATTGTTACTAACACACTTGCGTTTTAGTAGAGGCGCCGTAAATATTTCTATTATTGCATTGCATTCCAAATTTAAGCGTATTTTTGCCCCCAAAATTAATATAAAAAAAAGAGACGCCATTACATAGAAAAGAAAAACAACAAATAGAAAAACAACAAATAGAAAAACAACATAAAAAAAATTTTGACAACGTAGACCCGAAGCATTCTATTATTGTTTACATTGATTTTAGATTACATTTTTTTCTCGAAAATGTTTAAAAAACTTAATACTTATTAATCGAAAAGCAAATTATAATATTAATATTATTACTTATGATAAGAAATCCCATCCTGTATGTGTTTTTGGTAATTTTTACACGTCATTATCACACACTTCATATTTAATGTTTTATTCAAAATTTTCACTTAATATATTTAATTTTTCTGTAAAATTCTTTTTAAATTATAATAAAATCACTAGTATTTCTTATATTTATTATAAATTCGTCAAAATATCACCACGATAAATATTAAAAACAATTTTATTAAAACCAAATTATAACCAAGCTAAGCAATGTTTACAAATTTTGTTTTTGACAACTTAAGCCGGGCATTCACATACAACAGAAACAGAAACAGAATTTCATACAAATTTGACAGATAAAAATTCGGTTTCTGTAAAATTTTTATGGAATTCTGTTTCTGTTTCTGTTGTATGTGGTTTCAAACCTTTAGACTCAAAGAATTGAAGATAAAAAAGAGAGGAGAAGAGAAAAAACCGGCTTCAAATATTTTTGTGTATATATACAGTAGTTTCATTTCCTTAGTCTCTTAATTCATTGTGTAACACCAACTGCCATCTTTGATATTTCTGTTGCATTTTTATCAATATTATTTCCATGATATATGTCACGTAAAGAGGATGTGTTAAAAAATAAATAAATTAATTTTATTGGTACAAAATTTCCTCTTTTTGGGAAGCGCGAATACAGTTTGCATGTAAACTGTACACCATAATTAATTTTATTTAACGAGCTCCCTGTTTCGTCGAAATTTCAGCTATCTTCATTTATAACATCTTATCTGACAGAACAAATGAAAACAAAACAACTCTAGTAAAGTGGCACGATTTACGGTCTATTGGTTCACATATTTCTATTATTTTCTATTAAAATGGCTTTAAAACGAACCTCAGATGTTCTAGCTGTTCTTCCAGATTCGAAAAGGAGTAAAAATGATCTGCTACCATACACAAATAAAGATAAAGCTTTGGCTTTAGCTGTAAGTTTTTAAATTGATAAACATAACCTCAAATTGATATTAAAATAAACATACATTTCCTTTTATTCGTAGGGTATTCAAAGAACATCGAATTTATTTGCTCCGATAATGCTATTAGATGGTCATGAAGGTGACATATTTTCTTGTGAATTCCATCCGGAAGGAGATTATATTGTTTCTACAGGATTTGATCGTCAAATATGTAAGTTTTGTAGAGACAAATATTTGTTTAATATTAATTGTAAATAAATTTATTTTAGTTGTGTGGACTGTTTATGATGAAGAATGTGAAAACGTAGGATTAATGACGGGTCATACTGGAGCAATAATGGAAATACATTTCTCACCGGATGGATCAAATTTGTACACTTGTTCCACTGATCATACCGTTGGCATTTGGGACTTTGGAACATGTCAGAGAATACGTAAATTAAAGGGACATTCAACATTTATAAATTCGGTTAATGGAGCTCGTAGAGGACCTCAACTGCTGGTTTCTGGCTCTGATGATAACACTATCAAAATATGGGATTCTAGGAAAAAATATGCCGTGAAAACTTTAGACAACAAATATCAAGCAACATCTGTTTGTTTCAACGATACAACAGAACAGATTATCTCTGCCGGTATTGATAATGATGTGAAAGTATGGGATATTCGCAAGAATGAAATATTATATAGAATGAAAGGACACACTGATACAGTAACTGGGGTTTCACTGTCGCCCGATGGGTCATACGTTCTATCCAATTCAATGGATAACACATTACGTATTTGGGATATTCGACCATATGCACCAAATGAAAGGTGTGTGAAAGTTTTTTCTGGACATCAACATAATTTTGAAAAAAATTTACTGCGATGTGCTTGGTCTCCAGATGGTACTAAAGTTAGCGGCGGTTCAGCTGATAGATTTGTTTATATATGGGATACAACATCAAGACGAATTATTTATAAATTACCTGGACATAATGGTAGTGTAAATGATGTTGATTTTCATCCGAAAGAACCTATAATACTTTCAGCTTCAAGCGATAAATCTTTATATATGGGTGAAATTGAATAAAAATTCAAGGTGATTATTTTAACAAAATTGGTTTTAATAAATTAAATTCATTTAAATATCTACAAATCTTATTATTATTTCGTTAGACGAACGATAAATTTATCAAAAATTTAAATATTTGTTCAACACAACAAATCAGGCACCACTATGTTGAATAAAATTTATGCTTTGGCCAAATCACCATTTTTATTTTTAGTACTTTTGACAGATGTCAAATGAAAAAGTGGTTGATTTATAAAAATGAAAAGTGGAAAATATTTTTCGATTTTAATAAAGAAAATTGCATAATAACAATGTAAATTAGAATATCAATATAAATTGCGTACAAATCATTTAAAGTTAAATTCTTTTGCTTATTAAAAATGTAATTGAGAACAAACTAAATTATTTCTAGTGTTTAGGTTTTTATTTGTTGGTAACTAAAAACAAAAAACTTTTTGTTATTGAAACAAAGTGATATATTATAAATCAACATTGATTCAAAATATTTTGATTTGGTTGTAAATGAGATCTTCCGTAAGTTATATGCTATCACATGGACCCGGAGAGCCAATAATGTCTCATCCGGATTATGAACAACAAGCTTACCACCATAGTTGTTTATTGGTGTTGATACGTGGTATTGGATCATCAAAACCAAAATCTTTGAGAAAAATATTTGAACGCATTCAGCATGTTGAAAATGTGAAAATTAAAGGTAGATTTGTAACACCCCTTTTTGTATACAATTTTTATTTAATACTTAAATTGCAAATATTTTAAATTTTAATCATTATTTAACATGTATTGGATATATTTGTTGCTTATGAGTTATGGCCTTGACCCTCTGACTAGTCGAATAAAATTAAACTGGATTAATTAGAATAAATAAAAATTTAATTAGACTGTAAATATATATTAATTTTATTCAAAATATCATTAATAAATTACCTTTCACTTTGTCACGAACTCTATTTTTATGGGTTAGGTAAGATCATTCAGCATGATACCACAGATTAGATACACAGAATATATAACATGCAAACTATAACTAGTTTTTTCGTTGTTTGTGTTTTTCGTGTGTGGTGCAAAATTACGGATTCTCACTTAATAAAAATCTCATCGCGTCCCAGTTACATAATTTTAGGTCTTATGATACCTAGTGGGGATCACATGTGATCGACTTTAAAGAGTTTAAAAAATGGTCGTGTGCATTAAAATAAAAACTAGATATTATGAATCAGATAGAACCCAACTAGCCATTATGATTACCATTATCAATAAACAAATAGATAAAATATTTGCAGATTTCCTGTCTGTCTATCATTTTCCATTCATCTCGTTCAACTACTAATTAGTCCCAGTTTCGACATCCAAGGCCAAGCAAATCATGATTGATGTGTGAGATTCTCTCTTCGACAAGCACTAAATAGTTACTGTTGGAACACTTTCTTAAATATTTTCTTTAATGAGTATTTCTCTACATAACCATCTTTTTTAATTAAATTTAATAAAATTATTTCAATTACACCACAGCTAACAAGATGATGCATGACCTCACGAGTCATTCATATTCGGATTCATCATGTCCTAATCATATTCTTTTCTTCGTTTTAATCGTCAATCGGTTTGTGCAAACAGTGATTCCTATTACACTACTTTTTATTGAAAAAAAATATTTAAATGTCCTGTCTGGTGAGGTGAGGAATGTTAGGTCATGTTTATTCATGTAAAATAATCGACGACAAAAGAAATATGCTTAATAACCAGAATAAAGAAATCTCCTATATTTTCCTTGCTAGTTTTTCTGTTTTTTCATTGCTTTTAATACCAGCATGACCAGCATTCATGTAAATTGCTATTTTGTTCCCATTACCAAACTTGCTCGACTTTCTCACACAGTTCAACTATTTCGCTTCAAAGTTTTCAAATCTTTTTTTAAATTGCAGGAAAATACTTTCCAAAATATCATAAAATTGTTGGTAATCACATATTTCTATATTTGACTTCATTTCGTTTGTTAAATTCGAAAAATGAAAATTAATCTTCCAATACCTAGTATTTTTCAACTGTTCTTATTAGTCGAGCAAACTATTCAGAAAACCTTTTCATTTAGCTAAATGATTCCTTAACTACAACTAAAACAACCTAATATTTTTCAACCCAAATATTCCTATTGATCCATAATACTTCCATAATTAGCGGTATCTAACATGCAATAACCTTTTATTTTCCAACTGTTTCTATTATTTGGAAGGAGCTGAATTTGAATTCACTCAGAAACATGCTGTTCAATTGAGGACCTTTAAGCAAAACGAGGGTCAAATTTTAGACCTTGCTCTTTTTTCACATAAAATATGAACAATAATCAGTTCTATCGTTTGATGTATGAAGCATTGCATGTTTATAAATTTGAACTTGCCTCCCTTTTGCTACAAGGTCTTCAATTATTTTTCGTGTTTATTGGGATAAATACACTTATCTGTCAAATTTTTCTAGTCAAAAGTCCCACGAAATGTAACGAAAATCATTCTTTTAACCTTACTTGAAGATATTTTTTGACACACTTATAGTTTAATAGTCAAGCTCCTTGTTTCACCTACAGATGCCAACCATCAACGTGATCCTACATTCAGAGCTACTAATTATTATTACTCAAAATATATATTTTTAAGCTAAACATTATGCAACACTTTTTTTTAAAGCACTTAAAGATTTTTGGATACACGTTCTGGGCAGTTATCGAACCCATCGCCGTCTTGCCTCTCCGCATTAACGAAACATATAGTTAACTCGTAGACTTAAAATCTTATTTACGGTTGATAAACATATAATTCCACTCCATCGCTTTTTGTAAAATAAGTGCTATAGTGTTTGTCAAAATCTAATTTCGCCCTATGGCCATTGATAAAATTGTATCCGTAATATATTGTCTATAAAAATGCAGGAACAAATAAATAGTTATTTAATAAGATGTTTCTACATTGAATCAAACAAAACCGTGCTTGGTAAAAATAAAAAATTAAAACACTCATATTGCACAAGAATATTATTTTTATACGAATATAACATAAATAAAAACAACCAATCAAAATTGGTTATTTTTCCAACATTAAAATAACAAATTTCAAAATTTCTGTTGGCAGAATTCTATCAACAATAAGGGAACTGAAATGAATGGAACCTTTGAAAAATTCTGTCGCAGATTTAAATGAATCGACAAAAATTTCGATCGAAATTCTGTTAGATGGCGTCAATAATGGCAACAGAAAAAATGCTGTCGACAGAAGAACAGCTTAGCAAATCCGCTTAAACTAAAACTAAATAGTCTGAATTTCAACAAAAATATTTATATGGAAAAAGAAACTTCTCGCGATCAACTTAAAATTTCTTCACGATCGGGTCGTTGGGCACACCTCTATTAGAGGATGTAATGAATATAATAACTGTTGTAACAAAATTGATGTCGGCAATAGTCCAGTCATTTTAGGATAAAAAAGGGGTCAACCTCGGAATGAGAGATAACAAGCTGAATTTTTGTATATACCTTCATTTTGGCGTTCTTAAAGTTACCTCAAAAGTCTCATAAAATCTCGTGTCTGCGTCGTAAGTTATTCAAGGTCAAAGGTAACAAAAAACAGTTTTTCACCGTTATCTCGGTTTATATTGCTCTAATGACGTTAACATTTATTATAAAAATTGTAGAGCATAAAATTTCCGACCAATTTTATTAGAAACATTTTCTCATGCGCTCAACCGTTTTTGCGACAAAAGCGGTGAGCGCACACCGCTTAACCATACGTACTGTAATGCAAGGTCAGCCGTGAATATTTGTGAATATTACCTTGAACTTTGAATAATTGTCGTTTATTCTCGTTTCCGATCTTGGTAACGAAACGACGGATGTAAAATTTTGAAAATTATGACTGATTTGTGTTTTATTTGTGAGAAACTACTTGCAGAAGGTGATTTTGATAATTTGATGCGTGGCTTCAAAACTTAAAAGACCACAAGTATCGATTGAAATGATGGTCACATAGACTTCTTAAATAGTTTAACTTCTGTGAATTTGCATGTTGAGTGTCGAAAAGTGTACATCAGTAAAAATTCCATAGCGGCATCGAGACGACGCTTAGAAGAAGATCAACCTTTATCATCACTCAGTGTACCTCGTAAAAAAAGGAATGAATTGTTTGATTTAAAAAATCTGTGTTTATTTTGTGGCCAAACAGTTGATGCAGCAGCAAAGTCAAGAAAAAAAGAAAACTACTTCACCGCCCTCTATCGCCAAAACGGCTGAGCGCATGAGAAAATGTTCCATATAAAATTTGTTGCAAATTTAATATTCAATAATTTTTATAATAAATGTTAACGTGATTGGAGCAATAGAAACCGAGATAATCGTGAAAAACTGTTTTTTGTTTCCTTTGACCTTGAATAACTTACGACGCAGACACGAGATTTTATGAGACTTTTGAGGCAACTTTTAGAACGCCAAAATGAAGGTATATACGAAAATTCAGCTTATTATCTCTCATTCCGAGGTTGATCGCTAAAATGACTGGACTTAAACAAAAATGAACAACGGAAAAACGAATGAAATTTATAACTAGGTTATCATATTCATTTTCTTAAGTAAGCTCTTGTTTTTGAGATATTCGCGAAAAAATGTTTACTAAGAATAATTTAAATTCTACAACATAATTGATTTATATAGTTGTTATACAGATTTTGGAGTTAAAATTGCGAGTTATGGTCAAAACCTGGTCGTAACACAACGTTAAAACGTTAAATGAACATTTTCTCTGTTGTACCATCTTGACTGTGTTAAGTTGCAGTTGACATAAGTATTTTTCGGCATCCAAGGTTTATCTTCATTCAATTTTGTGCCGAAAAAATTAAGGTATGCTTATGCAATTCTTATATAGGGAGTGATTTTGTTAGCAGGATGTATTATGCAAATTCCAGAAATAATACCAAATGAATTTGGAATATTCTTACACTTGAAACTTCTTGAGACGCCGTTTAAAAGAATTCTTAACTGATGTTTGAGAACGCCTGAACTTGTAAAATAATCTTTACGATGCGGCACAAAAGAATAAAAAATACATAAACGCGATTGAAATAAAGAAAACTCAAAATTGCTCGCAGTTTTTATTCGAAAATCTGAATAACAACTTATATATCGTCGCTTTAATAATGAAATGACGTACACGCAAAAGTATAGTTTCGAGATATTTGAGTTTAAAGTTTGATGTGCGCATGCATTTGCATGGACGTTAATTTATAAATTATTAATTCTTACCCCCAGTCATAAAATAATTCGAAAATGTAAAAACGCCAATTCAAAGATACCCTTATGGGGAATGCAGCGCACCTATAATATAAAAACAACGTATAAATAGCATACGTTGTTTCATTATTAAGGCGACGATATATGATATATAAATCAATAATGTTGCAGAATTTAAACTATTCTTAGTAAAAAATATTTTTTTCCAAATCTTTAGTTTTGACTTTTTTGCGAAAACCTGAATAGCTTGGAGCAACCTGCACCAATATTCGTGTTTTTAACTCAAAAGAAAGGGGATTCAATTTACCACAGGCTCCAAGAAATTAAAAAAATTTACAATCATTGTCAAATTTAAATTTATGGCGTTGAATATGGAAAAATGTAAAAAAAAATAAATTTTTGATTTTTTTCAACTTTTTTCGAGTGTAACTTGAATCCTTGATGAATTTTTACAAAAAATAAACTCAAAATGTTTGTTAGTATCTTTAGTAATCACTTCGTTCATTAATACATTGAATTTGTTTGTTTTGTAACATATGCGATCCAAAAACTGGAATAACCTTTTTTTCACCGAAATAATTGGATTTTCGCTAATATCACAAAAACAAGAGCTAACCTAAAAAAATTAATGTGATATTCGTGTTCAGCAGGTCAAAATCCACAAGAAAAGTTGAGTTTTAGTCAGGGAGACAAAAAAAAGATCAAAATTTGTAAACTAGTGTTAGTACCATAAACTTAAGTCTCTTTAAACTCTACTCGAAAAAAAGAGTTCCTTCCCTTCACCACTAATTTCAAAATATTCTATCACATTGGATCCGTTGGCTTCGTTTCTTTTATTTTCATATCAACATAATTCAATTTTAAAATCAATAATCATTTCCTTTAAACATGACGATCGACTGCTATTTTTTATATTCATTATGGTTTGACTCCACTACAAATCTATGTAATTGAAATTGAAATTTCAATTTTTTTCCTTTTACCGAATAATTTTCATTTAACTTAGAATAAATAAATTTTTCTAAAAGTTCAACCTTTAATCAATAAATTACACTAAATTGTACCATTGTACCAAATTGTACCATTGAATTCCAACTAGATTTTAAAATATTTCTTGACCTTATTTGGATCCGAATTTGCATGGAATACACACTAACATACATCAATTTGTTCTAAATTTGTAATAGAACTTTCACATTACAAACGGCAAACGATCTATCTTTAATGTATTTAACACGATCGTACAAATAAATAACAAACATTGGAGGTAAAAATAATATTTTTCTTTTTTCTTTTGTTTTTTTTAATGCCATGATAATTAGGATTTAGCAATTATGTATTAGAATTCACCGTAAAAACAATAATAATGTAGCTGTATCAAAACAACTTAATGACCACACAACAACCTCGATTGGCAAAAAATAACGATGATTGTTTCCAAACTACAAATCAGCTGATCACAGTTGTTCTGTTGTCAAGCACTGTCTAGAAATTCAATACAACATTTAATATGGGAGTCGGAATATGGGAGCCGGAATATAAGAGTCTATTGACAGTTGAGAATTCAACTTATGTAAATAGATTGATGATGAAGTTTCAACTTCGAAATATCATCGCAAATATTGCGAAGTGGATAGCGTGTCTGCCAAAGGATTTGAACTCACTGGCAGTGATAAGGTTACGAGCTTGAATTCCCAAACCGAAAGACGTAAAAAGAACAAAACAGAGTTTTTCTCTGAAATATTTTCAACCATACCTTTGAATTGAAAAAATTCGAATTACTAACTTAATTACTTGAGTTCAATTGTTGTTTTTTTTTTGAGAAAACATTCTATGGAAAATTTCCTAAACCAATAGTTTAAAAAAAATATATTATTTAGGACCGCATTAAGAGAAAGCAAAATACAAGAATAAAAAAAAGATAAGTAGTGTGTCTCTGATAATTTGTTTGAATACATTGATTCAAGATTGAGATAAATCGCATTAAACGCGTTGGTTCATGAATAAGACAGTGTTTCAACAAATGTATTTTTATGGGGTAATCAGCTTTGTAACTCGCCCCTCTGTTTTCCTTATTTTCCCTTGCTGCTTCAAATCATGTTTCTCGCCAGAGCTTTTTATGCGGTATAGTATTTAACTACCTCTTTAGTTGTTAATAACTCGAAGTCTTCTCTTCGAGTAAGTCACAATTTCTGGGTTTAGGTTTCCGACCCGGGAGCACTTGTTGTTGTTGTAGCAATGTTGATAAAGTGCTACTCGTTCGATTCTGTTCATGTAATTATTCAATATTCGTGACCAGGCTTGACCAGGAATCTTAATTACGCTAGTAGAATGCATTCTAGTGCTGCGCTGCGAGCAATTGGTTTTCTTCGGCAGCGACTTTTGGGGGTTTTTTCATTCAGGGCTCGATTAGGTACGTAGTTGTTTATTGTTTCTGCTACAGCCTTCATGTGAAGTCTTTTTACAACACTTCTATGTGTAAGCTCATCGATATTCCTGTTGTTTGGATCTTCCATTATTTTCAGGTCTCCGAAGATGGGTTTACCCCTTTATAACTTTTCATAGGCTCTTACTTTCTTCGAAGTTCGATTTACTCACTAGCTCTCTCCATTTGTTCCTCTTGTATTCTAAAACTAATTTGTTTATTAGCTGGTTGAGGTCTCGGCTTCTGGGATCGGCTGGGTCTGTTTTTCGGGTGTTATCTCTTAGTACGGCGATGGCATATGCCTCGCTGGTGGGAAATTAGGTTTAATTAATATTTTATTCTTCCAGCTAGAATGTATGTACCGCGCTTTTGCTTTGTTAAAAGTATCTCTAAATTTGAGAGGGCGTGCAGTGGTAAAAATAGTTTACTGAATTAATTTTCAGTAAGATTGGTAAAATGTATCCTGTCAGCTTTGTTAAAATTGATATATGTTTTATTCTTGGACTTTACTTGGTTGATAGAACGACTTAGAGTGATTATGAACAGCATATAAATTACAATCTGATCCCAGTGGATGTTCAGTACTCCATTTTGCTAGTACTCCATTTTGCCAATGCTAGCTAGGGAGACATCAAGGAATGAATACCAGTTGCTTGTTACTCTAGTCGATTGTTGCTCATTGAGGACTCCAAAGTTTGAGCCATCAATTTGATCAGCAGTATTTTCGCCTCCCCATGAATGAATATTTTCTCCTAAATTTTTTTCAGGATTGTTCTTAAATTGAAACACTTGTAAGTTGTATTGAACAGCTCGGCTTATCACGCATAATAGATTCAGCGTACGATATGAGCCGAGTTTGTACAATATGAGAAAGCTTGTACAATATTATATGCTAATTTGTGAACCTTTGATTTTGAATAAATTTTTTAACAAAATTTATATCAATGAGGACAGCAGCCAAATTCTGTAACTGTGAAGCGGTGAAGTGTTAAGTTTTTTTAATGAAAAGTAATGAAGAAATTTTTAACACTTTACCGCTTCACAGTTACAGAATTTGGCTCCTGGTTACAGGCTGTCTCATTTGTTGTCATTATTTTAAAGTTTGCACTAACTTTCAACTATAATGGCAAAGTATTTAACACTTAACAATTACATCAGTTACAATGATAAACAAATTTGTTTATTTAATTTTCCGTTAACTACCCGGTGTTAATTTTCATCCAGTTTTAATAATTTTTGTACACTTCCCACTGATTTTCAAATATTTTTACTTTTAGATTCATCTGGACTCCAACGTGACGTTTGGGTTCGTTATGTACGTGAACATCCAGTTGAAAACAATGACTGGGGTGATTTCCAAACCCATAGGAGATTATTAGGATTAATAACAGTCGGAAAATTTGATAATCAAATAGAACTGAATGAATTATGTCGTGTACATGAATCACTGAAAGTAAAATACACCAATACATTATTTGATTCAAGGTGCATACTATTTGGGCCAAATAATATGGAAAATATTAAACAGGAAAATGATGAAAATGATACAATATCAAAATCACTGTCACAACTATCTAAACTAAAATTAGAAGATCATTTTACACCACCGTCCAATTTTAAAAGTCGCGGTTTCTTTTATCCAGAAAACGATGTGTGTTCAAGTTTAGAAAATAATGTAACTGAATTTATAAGCTCTTTGTTTTGGATATTAGAATCAAAACGTTTAGAGCGATCTAAGGAAAAAATAGATAAAGTTACCCTACTTTTAGCACCGATTGAAAAAAAAGACTTTGTTGGTTTAGATATGGAATCAAGAAATAATCGTAAACGTTGCATGGGACGTGCAACAAAACATTTAGCGGATTTAACGCTGCAAGCCGGTTTAATAAATGAAAGCTTGAATTTATTTCACGCTGCTAGTGAAACATTACGTGCCATAAGTGATTCTCTTTGGTTAGGTGCCGCTAACGAAGGTCTTTGTGCAGCATCGGCTGTTCTTCTTTATCCTAATGTAAGAGAAACTAGTTTATCCCCTCAACCGAAATGTAGTTTAAATAATAACGTTGTAAATGGAACATCACCAAACGAAATACAAACCACCACAGATGATGCAAATTCTAGTCATCCAGAGAAAACCAGCATTACTCCAACAAATGAAGAAAATGATATATTAGTAAATCAACAACGGAAACAAAATTTAGTTATTAACCTTGACACAACACTTGATTGTAATAATATTATTTCATCATTCTCGTCATCCTCAACCGCTTCTTCGACATCTTCAATGTCATCCGTACTATCCTCTTCAACCTCCTCATCTACACCAAATGATTCAACATCAACAAATACTACAATTAAAGCCAATAATTTACCTCTAAATATTCTTTCACCAGAAGAAATAACAACGAGATATCGTGATGCTATTATAAATTATAGTAAATATCGACATGCTGGTATTATCGAAACAGAAGCTGCATTGAAAGCTGCACGACTTTGTATTGAACAAAATCAAAATTTAGATGTTGCCATGTTTTTACAAAATGTTCTGTATATAAATTTGAATATGAGTGAAAGTGAAAAGGTTCAAAGGTTTGAAACATTAACAAAGTTATACCAACGTATAGGTTACACAAGGAAAGCAGCATTTTGTCAAAGATTAGCTGCATGGCGGCATGTTGCACAAACGAATTCTAATCCGGATTGGGGACAAAGCTATCGATTAATGTTGGAAAGTTTTCCCGGACATCGTTTATCACTTGATCCGATTGATGTGATAAAAAGTAATTCAGGTAATTGGTCAATCAATAACTTTATTGAATATTTTTTACTTCACCACAATTTTCAATTGTGTGGAGTAATGCAATCTATCGAGAAAAAAAAAAACTCTTACATACGCAATATTTTGTTTTATCTTTTGTATTGGACCATCCTCTATCTAAATAGTCAATAAAAAAGATGTATAACTGTTGGTAGGTGGCCCAGACAAATCTGCATAGGATCTTGATGAATCTTTGGAATATGATCTAAGTTGATTCGAAAATGGGAGATAGATTTGGCTTCATTTCAAAATTGGACAAAATTGCGGGGGTCTCCCGAACACCTATAAGATTAAATCTTCAATAAATTCTTATCCTGGCTTTTAATCTTAAATAAACTCGGTATATAAGGTTTTGTTCTGTTTCCAATATTTCTGCATACCAACTGCCGCTTTGTTACTTCCGGTTGAAAAGTTTTTTTTTAAAGTGTTTATCCCTTACTGTAGTCTACAGTTTTAAATCGATTTTCACGAAACGTTGGTTAAAGGTTTCAATCGATATGAAAAAGATTTCATTAGCTTTTGGAGTACATTGGACAAAGGGTTGGGGTCCACCGTACAACAGATGATTTTTTCACTGCGTTTAATGTTTGTTGGGAGCATTCGTTCGTGAATGAATTTTGATGAGAATTTAAAAAAAGATGCAAATATGTATGGCAACGAGTTGATTAGTTTGCGATAGTGAACAAAATGGTGGGGGGTCCTCCGAGCACCTGTTTTTTGAAAGCTCACTAAGATCTATACCTGATAATCGAATTGGACGAAACTAGGGACATAAGCATTTACGGTTGACAATAGTTGTGATCCCAACTTCCGGTTTCACTTCCTTTAAAACTTTTTGTTGCAATTTTTTAAATTTTTTTCAGTATCTTTATGCACACCATACAGTCTACAATAATGAAGTGATTATGATGAAACTTATGAAAAAGGTTTCAAATAGTGTGAGAAGATAATGATCAACTTTTGAACACGTTGATCAAAGTGGCGTGGGTTCACCATAAAACTGCTAACTTTTCCCCACTTTGTTTTTAAAGTTTTTTGTGACCATACAGACTTCGTTCATTAATCAATTTTGATGGCACATTGAAAAAAGATCAAGATTTGAATGACAAAGAACTGATTAGTTTTTGTACGATATCGGGATAGGTGGTGGGGCGTCTCCCCAGCACCTGTTTATTGGAAACATCAATAACATCAGTTCCTGATAATTAATTTTGATTAAACTTTGTATACATGCTAAGGCATAATTTGAAACAGTTCTGATTCCATTCCGGTTTGTCACTTCCTTTTTTTTGCGATTTTTATTCGTACGACAGAATTTATGTCTGTTGGGACACTACAGGTTTCTTAAATGTTGTTATACCGAAATCTATAATAACGGTTAGCCATTAATTGAAGTATTTGATGGATTCACCATCTATATATCCAGAATATTTTGTTTCCAGAGCTTTGGTGAAGTTAGTCTATTATCCATCAGCGTCGCAATATTTTTTCTGAGATTTTTGTGGTTTTATACTGTTTTTCTCTGTAAAACCGGTAAATTTATTTAACGTTTACCGGTAATGTAATCCCTAGTTTGGTACGGGTTGCTTATTTTTTTGCTAGGGAATTAAAGATAACAGACCATGACAAA
Source organism: Diogma glabrata (assembly GCA_963693315.1). NCBI lineage: Eukaryota > Metazoa > Arthropoda > Insecta > Diptera > Cylindrotomidae > Diogma > Diogma glabrata. Next base: position 119,393,769 of record OY856186.1, on the reverse strand, counting down.
ATTGTTACCCAAGTAGCAAAACTAGTATTTATCAGTACTTCAAGAAGGAGTTAAGAAGGCTGAAACAAAGGATTAAAGAATGAATTGGGTACAAAAAGACCCATGTGGGCGGTCCGATAGAAGGAATTAAGAGGCATATTTCTATCTTATTTGCTTCTTAAATACGTCTTTAACTCCAATTAACTCCGTCCTTCTTTTCATCTTTATTGAATCAAATTAAAATGACAATGTTGAAATGAAGCTAAAAAAATATATCATATGTTGTGTGCTGTTTCAAAATTTTATGAAGAAAAATAAAACATTATATCGTCACTGTTATGCCAGAGTCACGAATGTGCAAAATTTCAAGTTTTTCACTAATATGATAATATGACTTATTTTTGTCGTGAAATTCAGTGCCAGAAACACGAATATGATATGAAAAGTGCTTCATGGTCCAACATGAACTTCTAAGATCCCCAAAGTGTGAATATAATTTTTTATAAAATGCAATTATAACTTTAAAATGCAATTATCTCAAAGATACAATTTTGTACATTCGTGACTCTGGCATAACAGTGACGATGCAAGAGGCTTTAAAATCGGTTTTAAGATAATATTAAACTGATATTTTCAAAGACAGTAGTCTTACGATAAAATTGGATCTTCTAGCCCTTCATAACTTCTCTAATTTATCAATTCAATGAGCCTAAAATTATATTTAAAATTACTTTTTGAAACCCCGAATATATTCATGCTCACATCTTTTCCAATTCCAAGATGCGAAACTCTATTGAACAACTCACGCTGAGATGCAGCTGTTCTACGTTTAGTTATGTAAACCACGAATGGGTGGGCAGAGATAATTGCTCTGGTGGGACGAGAAAAAGTAGCAGACTCGGTTAAGGTTGATTTGATCTGCTCCTTGAATGCGTATCCATAATGTATTTGTCATTTGTATGACAAATCTGCCCCATTTCGAATGGGCTGGTTTCATGAACTATACGAATATATACGATATTTATTATAAATTATTAAATCTTTAACTCAAAATTCATATTCACGCACCTCAGGGATCACTGGTCTGATTAGACCGTGATACGGGACTTGGCGAACCCGAGGTACCTGAGCTATAGTGGGCTCTAGCCTGCTATTGCAAACCGTAAACCTGTTGTCATGTCTAGCGGGAACGGGGACCTTGGCTTAGCCGCCCGGGTCGCGGGAAGGTGCTCCCTTATTAGCACCCCCTGGTGGGTACACACTAGAGAGGACTCTTGCAGGGTCAAACCACAAAAGTACCATCCTCTGGGCACCTGTCGCCCCCAGTTGTATATAGACTTCTAACAGGTATAGACGAAGACCTGTTGGTGACCTTTATTGCGTCTAAACTCGTGGGAACAATATGGATAAATATTTTAGTAACCTTTCAAATTTTTTAAAAACTTTGTTTTCACCTGTTTATTATTTCTTACATCCTATCATGAAATATTGGCCTATGTCATATTTTATTATATGATAGGATTTATTGTTTAGTTACCCATTTTTTAAAAAAATTATATTTAGATCAAATGACTATCACATTTGATAAAAAACTTTTTAAAATACACATCCAAAATATTTGTGGATTGAATGCCAACCGGGACGCCGTGCAACATCATCTCGAGCACGACCAACCGCATATTCTTTTTCTTACAGAAACACAAGTTTCTGAAAACTATCCCTATGACGCAACACTAAATCCCAAATATAGGCTTGAATCAGCTTTTAAACTCCATCAAGCTGTATGTGCATACATTCATGAGAGTGTTGCATATAAACGCTTTCCAAATTATGAAGTACATGGTGATGGCTACAGTACAGTAGTATTAAAGGTTTGTCTACCTGAAATTTCTTTTTTCACAATAGCTCTATACCGGTCCCCAAACAAACATAATCCCAATTTTTTTAATGACTTGACTAATGTTGTCGACGAAATTAGAGCACAATTTCAAAGTTGTGAGGTTATCGTTACCGGTGACTTCAACGTCCACAACAAATCGTGGTTGGAATTTTCCAAAATGACCGACGACAACAATGGAAGGCAGGCAGAAATATTTGCTGCATCGCACGACCTGACGCAGATTGTAAAAAGCCCAACTTTCACTCCTCGTAATGGCGGTGATAAAAGTTTTCTCTTAGACCTTTATCTCACATCTATGCCAGATATTACGAGTGTCAATGTCGATAAGGGTAGTATTGGAAATTCTGACCATTATCTAATCACATCAGTTATCAAAACTGATTTGCTACAAACTAGAGTTCCCAAATCCCGTAAAATATTTCACTTTTCAAAAATGGACACCAATGGTCTCCGAAGTTTTTTTCAAGGTTTCCCTTTTGATCGTCATTGTTTTTATACTGACGATGTAAATGTTTCTGCTCAAAACTTTACTGAAACCATTCAATTCGGTATTAACAAATTCGTTCCCTTTTCAATAATGAAACCCCAACAAAAATATTTGTTTTCGAAAGCAGCCAAATTGGCTCTTAGAAACAAACGTAGATTATTTAATATTTGGATTCACAAAAAGAACTCTGTTAATCGATCCCAATATTTAAAGGCTAATAAAATATCAAACCAGATAATCGAAAACGAAAAAGCAGAGATTGACAGAGCGAAAGCGGCAAAACTTTCGAGTATGTCAATTTCTGACAAAAGTTTTTACAGTGCCATTAATTCTTTAAATTGTGGTACTAAATCTTCTATCCCTCCTATCATTGATGGTGACTCAATCATTACTGACCCTGCAAGGAAAGCTACATTGTTCGCGGAACGCTTTGCTTCAAATTCAACAGTTTTAGAAACTCCCAAAGAAATACCCCAAACCCAGTCTTCAGGAGTTAATATGAAACAATTACATTTCAAACCCAAAATTGTCGAAAAACTTTTAAGGGGGTTAAACAACAACAAAGCTTCTGGTCTGGACAACATTCCTCCTGTTATTCTAAAAACATTTTCAAAAGAACTTGCACCAACCCTCACCAAAATATTTTATAAATCCTATAAATCTGGTATTTATCCATCCTGCTGGAAGTTGGCCAATGTCCAGCCTGTTCCAAAAAAAGGAACGAAATGTGATACTTCAAATTATAGACCAATAGCCTTACTCCCAGTCATGTCTAAAATATACGAGCACTATATTAATTCACACATATCCAAATTTTTGGAAGACAACCATTTGATATCTGACAGCCAATACGGTTTTAGAAACAAAAGATCAACAACCGATCTATTGAACTATGTGGCACATATTTGGAATAGCATACTTGAGAAAGGTGGTGAAACGTACGTAATCGCATTAGACATCTCAAAAGCATTTGATCGAATTTGGCATGCCAACTTGATCAACAAGCTCGTTGCGTACGGTTTTCATCCCGCAGTCGTGAAGTTGATTCAAAATTTTCTGTCTAACCGATACATCTCGGTATCTATAGATGGCTTTTCTTCTGAGTCTAAACTAATTAACGCTGGTGTACCCCAAGGCTCAGTTTTATCTCCCACTTTATTTTTAATTTATATCAACGAACTGTTGCAAATCACCAGTAACCCAATAAATAGTTTTGCAGATGATAGTACACTGCACAAGTCATTCGTCCCCCTATCTTCAAAGGGTAAAATGCATGAACGAATAAATCCCGTCCGGAGAGACGCTGCCATAAATGTAAACGAGGACCTAAAAAAAGTCGCCGATTGGGGTGACAAAAATTTGGTCAATTTTAATTCCAAAAAAACACAGCTATTGATTGTTTCCAGATCAAAGACCGAGTTTCCCAATGATATTTCAATTAATATGTGTGACGACCAAATACGCGAATGTGAAAGCATTCGTTTATTGGGAGTCACAATATCCAATGACTTACTCTGGAACGATCATATAATGGCCATGGCAAAGAGCGCGTCAAGAAAACTCGGCCTCCTCAATAGATGTAAAAAATATTTTACTCCGCATCAATTACTCCACATTTATAAGTCCTATATTCGTCCCTGTATGGAGTATTGTTGTCAAGTTTGGGGCGCTGCATCTGTTACTATCCTGGCTCTTTTGGACTCTGTTCAAAAGCGAGCTATACGAATTGTTGGTGATCGAGATTTAACATTAGGTCTTGATTCCCTGCAACATCGTCGCACTGTTGCTGATCTCGTTGTTTTTTATAAATATCGTCACCAGCAGTGCTCGGATGAAATCAGGTCCATAATGCCTCAGACATATGTTTTTTCCCGTTCTACTCGTCAATCGGTGTGTGCGGGCGGTCGAACTGTCGAGATTACTCACTGTCATAGTAATAGAATGCAAAGAGATTTCTTTGTGCGTACATCGTACACATGGAATGCTTTGCCCGAATCAATAGTCTCGAGTGCTTTCAATCCACAAAAATTTAAAAAAAGCGTCCACCTATACCTCAAGACGCATGTTGTTGTGGGACCTACGTCTTAAAAGGTATCTATGTGTTGTTGTGACACATTTTGTAATTCCTACTACACAACACTTCTTATTAAAAAAAAAAAAAAAAAAAAATATTCAATTTTTTCATGGAAACTTTGATTTAAAGAGTTTGTAGAATTACATGAAAATACCATAGCAACAACTTCCAACTTCCACTAGTGTAAAATCATTTTCGCTAAATAACAAATTTGATATTTACCGAAAATGATTTTACATTAGTAGAAGAAAAGTCCATTTTCACAGGCGATTAAGCCTGCATAAAAATAGATTTTTTATAAGCTATCGAAGAACAAATATTTATTAGCAAGAATATATTATATATTTTCCGAGATTCGGGCCTTTAACATTTTCTTAGAATCCCCTACTACCCACATCATCACCCTAAAAATTTAACCAAATTGTTTTATAAAGTAAAATATAATATATTTTTAATTATTTTTTTATTTTTTTAAGGATGGCCATGTCTACAAATTGATTTACTTCAACAACTGGTGGTTGCTGCTCGTAGATTAAATAATTCCGCCTTAGCTGCTCGACATATGACATTTTTATTGCAAACAATGTGGAAACATTTAACATTAATCGAACAAAAAGATATGGCGTTACAACTCCAAAGTTTTAGTGCACAGTGTGAAGGATCGCCTGTGTTATTAGTTTTAGAAAATGGAACTGAAATTCCTCCTGCAAATTTGACTGATCTTCCTTTTTGTTCGATACTTCAAGTAAAAGATTTATTGCCACATTTGAGACCACATAAGATAATTATAGACAAAATTGATAGTGGTCCATTTTTATTTACACCAATTCATTTTAGTTCACTCGATCGAAAGTCGACGAAGAAGAAAGACGGAGAAATGAGTTTTCAGTGGGTACAAAATGATTTATGTGAAGTAACTTTAAAATTAAGTAATCCTTTGCCGTTTGAGTTGAGGGTGGCTGATATGAGATTATTAACAAGTGGCATTGTGTTCGAATCGCTACCGCAAACCGTTGTGTTATTACCTGCTATACCGACTTTTGTGACTTTGCATGGTACACCTTTAGAGGTAGGAGAGTTGGAAATAGAAGGATATAGTATTCATGCACTAGGTATTAAATCAAACTGTCGATTAAAAGATATGTTTCGACGTAACTTTCCACCGACATATACAATCGATATAATACCATCATTACCAAAAATTTCATTGAAAACTTCATTACCGCAGACTGCTACATTTAGTGGAATTTCAAATCAAGATGGAATCGTAACATCTGCTAGTATCACTTTATTTAATGGAGAAGCAACAGAATGTGTCATAACAATTACGAATACGTGCAATATTATGGTTGAATATATTGAAGGAGTATGGACCTCAAGTCTCGAAGCTAGTGTTCAAAGTCGCATATTTCAATGGTCAAATGAAGAAATTACATCAAAACTTCCTATTAGACCGGGAGAATCAATAAATTTCACCGTAAGAATATTTGGCGATGCAGATTTTATAGGACCAATAAATAACGCTAATTCGGGTGGTGGTATTATGTCACCATCACTTAATCCAAACCAACAAGGAGGTGATGGCCCGGCAAGTTTGACACTGTCTGTATCCGGGCATACAAGTATGCAGAGTCGTATGAGCTCGCCCACAAACACAACCCGAAGGAATGAACTGACTTCTAGTTTTCGATCATCACATTCTGGACATTCATCTTTAGCCACATTTAGTTTAGGAGTGTCTACCAGTCACTCGCCACGACAAATTGATGCGCAGTTGAAGTTACGATATTCTGGAGCTGATGGGTTTAAAAAAGGTTTTTGTAGGCAGTGTGGTATTTCGTTTAATGTAGAATTACTACCAAGTGCTCAAGTCACAAATTGGGATGTTCTTCCAGCGGAGACGTATGTATAATATTTTTAAAAATTCTATAGAACAGAAATTTTATATTGATTTATTTTCAGAGCATCTCAATTTTATTTAGTTTTGGATGTGATAAATTTAACAGCGCAAGAAATGTGCCTAAATTATACGTCAAATAAAAATATACTCATAGAGGCAAAAGAAAGTTGTAGAGTACCTGTTCCGGTGGACAGATGTCCTTTGGAAAGGATATTAAGTGAAACTATTAGTTATAATCAAACATCAGATACTCATGGTAATTATTTATAAATTATATTTTATTTTATAAAAATCAAAATAAATTTCACTAATAAATTAAAATAAAAACGCCAATTTCTTGTTAACTAATAGTTTTATTTACTATATACGTATTTCGAAAGCTATGCTTTCATCGACAGTAGTATATATCAAAACTCCTAAATATACTACTGTCGATGAAAGCATAGCTTTCGAAATACGTATATAGTAAATAAAACTATTAGTTAACAAGAAATTGGCGTTTTTATTTTAATTTATTAGTGAAATTTATTATAATACTTGGTAAGTTTGAACAAACAAAATGATTAAAAAAAAATCAAAATGATTGTTTTTACAATATATGGGTTTAGGTTTTAAATGGCGATGTGAATTTCGTTTTTTAAGATTATTAACATGCTGATTGTGGCAGTATTTGTATTAATTACTTTAATTAGGGTTCTGATATATGGTGATCTGACAAGAATAGCTGCCTTATCATTTTGGTTAACTCCGGCATAAATATTTCATCCATTTGCCAGACATATGCAATAGGTTTATCATTCCTTAGTTTGCGTAGTATCTGTAGTAGTTGTGTAGTATCTTAGTATCTGTTAGTAGTTGTGCGTTTTATTTGGTTAATCTTTCGCCAAGATATATCTTGGATTTAAAGGGTGAAGTAGTTGCATAAAAGTGTTGAAAAGTTAGTGGTGGCGAAATTTTGAGTTTGTCTAAAAGATTTTTTTAGTGATATAATTTTTAAACCTAACTACAACATGCATCGGTAACTCTTCTCCATGTTTAGCTTTTACCGTTTTTTAAAGAAAATTGAACATCTGAGAGATCATATTCATAAATATTATTTAATTTTTGCAGAACTTATTTTGTTGTTCGGGCAAAAGACACTGGAAGACCTGTTATTATAATGTCTTTTGCGAGTTCTCTTTGTTCAAACTCACTGCGCTTTATTTGTAAAGATACAACTTCCACTGAAACTTTAGATATATCATTTTTACCTGATGTATGCTATTTTTGTTTATTATGTTGTCCTTTAGATTAGTAATAATATCCGTGTTCGATTTGACTGAAGCAACTGAAAAATTGTATGCAATTGCTGTTGTTTTTTCAGTTGTTTCAGTCAAATCAAACGCACCTACTAGCGTTGGTTGAATGAATTTTAGCGTTCAAATTTTTATTTAATGAAATAATGGCTGACATTACATCTTTGAGCGATGGTTCAGAAATTTTTTTGATTTCTTCCCATGTTATTTTTGGTTCTTCAGGTTCTTTAGAGGCAGAATCTTTTCGTGTTCTCATTTTATTATAAATATTTATAAGAATGAATTAAATAAAAAAAGAATGTTTATATTATTAATGTTAATAGCACTTGCAAGTAAGCACTTGTTAATAATCCGCCTATGACGACCGGCGTATATATGATATTCTATTTATTGTGGTTTTTCGGCAATATGTTCCAATGATTTTTTACAGTTAGCTTAAGCACAATGTATCAGAGTTGGTTGAAAACACTGTTTTAAAAAAAAAAAAAGCAAAAAAACTGTTTTTCTATGATAGCATATGAAATAGTACTTTGTGTACTTTGTAGTACTTTGTGCACAAAGTTGATTTTTTCCGCACGCGTCGTAATTTAAGTTGCACACAACGTTTTTTGCAATTCCGAAAACACAATTAAACAAAATTATTCTGCAACCAAATTTTTTACAATCAACATTCATATTAAAATATAAGTAAACATTTCTATTATCAACTTAGCGTTGAGACAATTTTCTATGAAAAATCAAACAGTGCGGAAAAATAAAACAGTGCGGAAAATCTCACTTTTTGATATTGTTGACAATATCGAACTACGTTGAATTGTGATTCGGAATTGCAAAAAGTCTATTTTCATCACGCTTAATCTCCTGTGAAAATGGGTTTTTTTCACTAGTGTAAAAAGAATAACAAATTGTAGTTATCATAGCAACTATAATAATCTTCATATCATTTTACATAGTTTTTAAAATAAAGCAACCATGAAAAAATCGCTTAAGAGTGAAATTGTTGCTCGAGGCGTTAGCCGATAGAAACAATCACTCGAAAGCAAAAAAGATACTTTATGCCTGAATTGCATACAAGATTTTTTGTACGAGTAAGATTCTGTATTATTTGCATAAATAAAAATACATATATTTACACAAAATAGTAAAATATTTTTTAGAAAATTATTTTATCAAAGTAGTTTTTCGAAATAATAGTAATATCATAACTTTAGGCATTGTTATTTCAATTTTAGGCATTGTTATTTTACTTTTAGCATTGTTATTTCAATAGGAAAAAAATGCCTGCATTATGTACAATTTTTGAATCGCAAAAGTGAATTTTACGGTTTACTCGTACAAAAAAACATTTTACGTTCGTGAACGCGTCTCGTGAACAAATGTTCACTCACAAAAAAGCAGCGTTATCAACTCTTGTAGAATATACTATTTTTTTGTTTAAAACGCGTTTTTTATTGATTAAAACAATTTTGTGTTTTTTTTGTTTTGTTTTTGTTTTTTTTTTTTTTGTGTTTTTTTTTTGTTTTAAATATGTTTTATACTACGAATATTCGTTTTTTTGGTTTTGAATGAAAATATGTAATTGGAGTGAAAAACTCCAAAGAAAATAGGTCCTAAATATTCTCAGATTAATGAAGGTTCTCTAAAGATTTTTAAGATTCTCACAATTCTCTAGATTATCTGAAAATAGTCTGTACGTCCAAATATTCTGAAGATTCTTTGAAAATTCTCAATATTCGGAAAGATTCTCAAGATTTTTTAGCTATTCTTAAGGATCACGTTTAAGATTCTCAAGATTTCTTGAATATTCTCAGTAGCTACTCAAATAGTTGTCCCAAGATGCTTAAGAGTAGTTTATCCTTCAATTTAATGGCATGGTGGTCTTAATTGGCTAACGTTAACCTCAAAAATTTGAATTATGATAAGAACTTTGCGACCTACGTATTTTCGAATCTTGATGCCTGATGCACTTACCATAGCTCAACTTGAAAAAACTATGGAAAACAGGTAAACAATTTGATTAAACAAAGAAATTGAGTTTCTGGTGATTGCAAATTACAGATTACGATATTGATATCATTCTTATAAGAATATTGGCGGGTAAGGTGTAACAGTATATCTTAACAAAAAATCTATTGAAAACAACAAGATTTTGAATTTGAAAGCAATATAATTTTAGTTAAATTTAAAATATATATTTGCGGCTGGTTTAAAAATTTGATAAAGTTCGGGAATCACATCAAATCTTTTTTCTCAGCCTCTCTTTAAACATCCATATGTTTGGTTTTATCGTAGTTAATTTTAAGACCAATCTTTCCAGCACCACTCTCAAGCGACTTTATAGTCTCACTCATAACAGCCTCACTTCGGCCGAGGATGACAAAATCATCAGCGTAAGCGATCATTTGTACTGAGTTTATTGACAAGATATTGTTGTTAGTGGGTAGTCTTTTTTGACGGCACACATATTCCAAGGCTAAATTAAAGAGTATAGGAGAGATAGCATCACCTTTGCTTAACCCGGAGTCGACTTTCAAAAACTTTGATATTTCGTTCTCTACTCGTATACAGCATTGAGAGTCTGTACTGTCATTTTGCATAGGAATTCCCATTGACACCAGAGTAGACCATAGAGTCTCTCGTTCTAGAGAGTCGTAGGCCTGTCTGAAATCATCGACGAGTTGGTACACAGGTATGTTGAACTCTCGACACTTTTCCAAAATCATCCTTGTCGAGAAAAGTGCATCGGTGGTACCTTGGCCTTACCGGAAGCCACACTGATATTCTCCAAACAGTTGTTCAGCAAAAGGATTAATTTTGTGTAGCCAAATGTATGAAAAGATCTTATATGCTGTGCAGAGTAGAGCGATTCCCCTGTAGTTTGCACATTGTAAGCGATTACCTTTTTTATAGCTGAGTTCCACTCCTGTGGCATGGTTTCAGTCCGCCAAATCATTTGAACAATCTTAAGGATAAAGATCACTTCCAATGTATGCACCTTAGGGTGGCCCTTTAAAAAAAATTTTTAATTTTATGTACGGCACCCTTCCATTTCGTGTCAATACCTATAAAAATATTATTTGCAAAATTTGAAATCAATTGTTCATTTTTAAGGCGTGCTTAAATTGGCTTAAATTGCCACTAAAACTTCAAGTGCCCAGGGGCACGGCTTAAAATTGATTGATTTCAAATTTTGCAAATAATATTTTTATGGGTATTGACACGAAATGGGAGGGTAAAAACGTCGTACAAAAAAATTTAATTTTTTTTAGGTGTAGAACAAAACCTCTCAACCTTAAGTGACCGGGGGCACCCCTAAGAATTAAACAATTGATTCCAAATTTTGCAAATTATTTTTTTATGGGTATTGACACGAAATGGGAGGGTGTCGTACAAAAAATTAAAATTTTTTTTAAGGCCCAGAACAAAACCTCGTGGGAGGGGAAGGGGGGGGGAGGGGGTGTGCCGTAAACTGTACAATGAAAAAAAAAATTCTAGAGTAACCTAAGGGCCACCCTAATGCACCTCTAAAGGATCGTACATCCAGAACACTCGAAAAGAAACGTGCTATAACTAGCACGTGATCAATTTGATTTCGAGTGTTTCCATTCGGTGAGACCCAAGTCTGCTTATGAATCTATCGGTGCGGAAAGAAAGTAATGGTAATTCTCAAATTATTTGATAATGCAAACTCATACATTCTCTCACCATTATCATTCGAATTCAAATGCAGACTGTTGGGGCCCACCACATTTCCATAAGAGATATCTCTTCCAACCTGCCCATTAAAGTCACCAAGAACCATAATGAAGTCGCGTGTAGGTGTTTGTTTCATAGCCTTTTCCGGCCGCTATCTAGAAAGTATCCTTCTCGTCGACGGTCTTAGCTTCAATAGGTGCATGACCGGCAATAAGAGAAATGTTGTATGTACCGCGTACCCGTAGGTAGCAGATCCTCTCATTGACTGGGATGAATTTCATCACGGCTTCTTGTATGCGTACACCAACAAGAAAACCAGTTCCAAATTCTCTTCGAGAAGGATGACCACTACAGTATAAAGAGTGACTATCCAAATCTTGTTTTCCGATTATTGGCTGTCTAATTTCTTGCAGAGCTATGATATCCATCCCATACCTCTCAGTCTCTGTTTCTAGACTTATAAGAAAATCAGGAGCGCTCAGGCTGCGCACGTTCCACGTTCCGATTCGGTAGTCTGGTCCTTTTTCACGTCCAGGTATAATTCTGTTTTTTTTGTGCAGAAAAGAATAACATCTTTTCTGATTTCCAAATTTAACAAATAATTTTTTTTCAGGGGTTGGGGTGTTAACCTTAGGCCCAACCCAAATTGTCATGAATGGGTCCGTTCTGCATCTTAAGGCTACCAGAAACAACCTTTTTACATGTTTAGATAGCGAGCCGCTTGATTCAAGATAGACGCCAGCTCCAAGCCGCCCCTAACATGGAGAACAGACGTGGCGCCGATTCGCCGTGATGTAGCATCATTGGTAAGCAGTTTTTACTCTGCTTGTCTCCGATACACCAGGCTAATTCTGTCAGCATTAACCAGGCAGCACGGCGTGGACGTCGAATTTCGGATTTCGCGGAGATATCACATACCACTGGTAATAGTAGTGAGATATCACTACCTACCCGAGCAAAAAATAGCTAGGGAAACTCTGAATACAGTCAAGGCGTGATCAGGTTCTGGTCAGTCCAGAAAGGGCCAGCCTTGTTATGGCAATCTGATGTGGCATTTTCCGGGCCTGATTTACTATACCCTTTTAGGGTTAACCTTATTTGAATATATCAGGCCCTGATTTGGTTTTTGGTACTTGACCCCTAACTGAAATTTCATTTGGTTCAAATTCACTAGAGTATCGAGTTTTTTCATCCATTTTAGAAATATATAGTTAAAATCGTTTAATGTATGTTTTAGTTATCGCTTCTCGACTGAAAGACTATAATAATAGTGATTAAGGTAGTATGTATGTTTTAATTTTTTCCATTGTAATTTTTTTATTTTAATTAAATTAATTTATGGATATAATATATAAATATATATCAGGGTCTGGTCTGGTCCAGATTTTTAATTTTAATTTTTTCCATAGTAATTTTTTATTTTTATTTTAATTAATTCATGGATATAATAAATAAGACCTTGATGGTCTGTTCCGGATATCCCAACAGGGCCTGATCAGATTATACCAATCAGGGTCTGATCCGATTATCCCAATCAGGGTCTGATCCGATAATTCCTATTATGCCCTGATAAGGAATCCGGACTAGGACAAACCTGACCAGGACCTTATTTGAGCCCTGACAAATTTCTTCTCGGGTAGTCAACCCCAAATTTTATGTATGAAGTATTCCTTGATATGATGTCACGTGCTGCGCGTGCAGCTCAGGACATCTAAGGGCATTACTGACCTGTTATTGCTCAATCTCATTATTGCTAGACGCAATTTGTCCATTTAAGAAGCAAGTGTCCTGTTCAGACAAACCGCCAGGTATGGCTCCATCCGTATGATAACTTAAACTTATTACAACAATACTCCGAAAAGTATCGAGAATAGAGGAAAAAGCACATATAGAGTTTCAACACCATAACCCTGCCGACATCTAGTTAAGAAATTTGAGTCTCGTTCGTTATCGGAATTAACCAGACAAATCACTCCACGAACTAAAAACGGCCATGCACGTCAGGCCGAAGGTTCGATGTCACTTTATGAAGGTTTAAATAATAATCTATCTATCTTTTCTTAACGTTTCAAGTTGCGTTGTTGATATCGTGCTCGACTGATGTGCTGTAGGTAGTGAGTTCAACTCCTGGTGTGGTACATATTTTTTTTTTTTTTTTTTTTAATTTTTATTAAATACCATTAAAATTATTTTTTTTTTATTTATGAATTCATAAAAATAATAAAAATTTCTTTATACGAATTATAAAAAATTGATCTATAACGTAGTTTTTTAAAGTTATATTACTACTGTCTTTTGCAATTTGCATTCGAGTCATCATGCTAAATAAATATTGAATATATATAAAATTGAAAGTATGTCTGTTTGTCCTTTATGCATTAATACATTAATCATCAAGAAAATTTGGGAAGTTGTTGTGTACAATTAATTTGCTTTTTATTTAACTATCGTTTTAAACGGTAGGTTGCTTTGATCAATTTTTTTTTATTGAACATAATTTATATGAAATTAAAAATAACGTAAGAAAGATCGTATAACCTGAAACAATTACATTTGTATATCAAAATTACATGTATTGGAATTTTATCATCTTCACTCACTTTACCATCTTCACTCACACTCACGTCGCACAGTGGGATTTGTTCATATAATGTTTGGCAAAAAATATAAGGAGTGCTCGTAGAATGTTGAAATTTTGCTCTGAGCCTTTGGTTAGCTCAATTAAGAACAATATAAAGTTTCATCAAAATTGGCCACGCCCACTACCCACCGCTCATTGAACCCAAAATTTATTTTTATGCCCAAAGTTTTTGAAATTTGGCACAGAGCCTTTTATTACCTCAATTAAGAATAAAATAAAGTTTCATAAAAATTGGGCACGCCCACTACCCCCCGCCCATAGAACCCAAAATTTTATGATTTTATGATTTTATAAATTTTATGATTTTATAAAAGATTATTAATTATTTAAACTTTTTTTTTTTTAAATTAATAGTATGGAGTCTTACCTTTCATTTTATTATAGCGAGAGCACCTAGCACGACCGAGCAACCTTTTTTTTCTTCCAAGGAAGTTTGCAATCACGGCACATTATAGAACAAATTTTATTCTATCATATCTTTTAAACCATATGAGCGAACTTTATAATTTTTTTTTTAAATACGCAGAAAAGGCTATATTTGAAAATAATCACTATTTAAATTAGAGCAATAAAGTTATCTTACGTACAAACACTATAGAAGTGCGTAAACAATTTTCAATATTTTGGACCAAAATTTACATGTGACTTTACTTCATTATTTCAAAGACAAATAAACTTTTTTTTGGGATACAATTTATGGATTCTTCATACTGAATCAATTTTCTACAAAACTGCATCATTACATTTTTAAATTTTATATGTCGAAAAAATTACTTATTGCACAAAAAATCCCACTGTGCGTCGGTTTGGAATGGTATGTAATACATGTTTCTAAAATTAAGTGAAGACTTAATACTTGTAACTTGATACTTGATAAAATCGATTATATCGATTTAAAGCTCATAATTACGAGACGGAAATCGCATAAACTCTATAGAAAGAAGCATAGCTTATGTATGATTAAACATGGATGGCAATCATGATAAATAAAATAATTAAAAATAGTGGCCGATAGTGAGTAAGCCGATAGTGATTTGCAAACGGCAACAATGCGCAATTCTCTGTTAACTTTTACTTTCCCATACTCAAAAATAAATATGTTTGAGACACAAGTTATTTTTATGAGTTATTTTTATGAGTATTTTATGATAATACGAGGTTATGAATGATTGAATACTGTCTTTTTCAGATTGCAAAACCGATAATGGATTCGTCTTCATTCGTATTTATACGTAATAATTGTCTTTATGAATTTAATAGTTATTATTGGTACGTAATAAAAAAATTATTTTGACAATTATTTGGTTTACATTGTGAGGTTAGTGTGTGTAGTTAGCGGTTTATCGTTCTGACTTGTTTCTCATTTATTCTACTAATACGATCCAAATACTACTAATACGATATCAATTGATTGCCATTGCCAATGAAGTTTTCACTTCTGCCGTGTGGTCTTAAGCACACTCTCTGTTTTTTTTTTGTTTGGGTTTTACTATGGAGAAAGAGACAAATTTATTGATAGCAAATTGAATGGTTTCTGTAAAGTTTTGAGCAGAAAAATTTACATTGTCAGTGTAAAAACAATGACGGTCGAAAGGGAAACCATGGAAAAAATGTTGAAGACCACTCTTATCCATTTTTGAGTAGTGAAATATTTTACGGGCTTTGGGAGCTGTAGTTTTATGTAAATCAGTTTTGATAACTGATGAAATTAAATAATTATCAGAATTTCCAATACTACCTCCCGCGACATCGACACTCGTAATATCTGGCATTGTGGTAAGAAAGAGATCTAAAATAAAACTATTATCACCGCCATTACGGGGCGTGAAAGTTGGGTTTTTAACGATTTGAAATAGACCCTGAGACGCGGCAAAAATTTCTACCAGTTTTTCACTATTGTCAACATCGTCGGTCGATTTAGAGAATTCCAACCATGATTTGTTGTGGACGTTCAAGTCACCGGTAACGATAACTTCACAATTAGGGGACTTTGCTCTAATCTCGTCCACAATTTTTGTCAGCAAATTAAAAAAGCTTGGGTTACGTTTGTTGGGGGACCGGTATAAAGCTATTGTAAAAAAAGTCATTTCTGGAAGACAAATCTTTAAAACCATTGTATTGAAGCCATCACCGTGTAGCTCAAAATTTGGAAAGCGTGTATACGCAACACTCTCATGAATGAATGCGCATACGCCCTAATGGAGTTTGAAAGCTGATTCAAGCCTATATCTGGAATTAAGCGATTCTATAAAGAGAAAATTTTCAGAAACTTGTGTTTCTGTAAGGAATAGAATGTTCAGTTTGTCGTGTTCAATATGATGTTGCACGTGGTCATGGTTAGCGTTCAATCCGCAGATGTTTTGAACATGTGTTTTAAAAATTTTTGTTTGATTCATATACGTTTTGTCCCTGCAAATACCGTGGACATGCCGCTTTATGGGCGGGTGGATTGCGCATATTTGCTTTACCACTTGTAGACTTATATCTTTTATGTTGTACTGCCATATAAATATCAAAAGGTTTCTTTTATTTTTTTATGTTTTATTAAAGAATGGATAACTAAGCAAAAAATCTTATCATACAATAAAATATGACATATGCTAATATTTCATGATAAGATGAAGAAATTATAACAAAATAATAAGTGAAAAACAAGTTGTGAGAAATTTGCAAAAACAAAACAAAACTAATTCCCAATAATCCAGCTGATGCTGCGAACCCCAGACCTCACCGACCTGCGAACCCACCACCTCAATCGAGGCACAAAGCCCACACATAATTATGTGTTGGTCTGATTCCTCGGAAGAGCTAACGAGCGGCACCACCACGGAACGCTGCACAGCTAAGACTGGAAGGGCTGCCGTTGACTAATTAAAGTTCGTCCGCCAGCACCCTAAGATATCATCTTGGCTAATGATATCTCCTGCCATTGTCAGTGGTGTGTGATATCTCACGTTAACTCATATGTCAATGGCAGGGACTGGAGTACGCAGGGTAGTAAGACCCGTAGATCAACATTGATCATAATCGATCAAAATGAATCCCTCCAATCCCAATTGCTACTTGCTTCGTAGGGCAACCCTTAGATTAACCATTCAAATTTTTTTAATAACTTTAATAAAATTAAATCCAAAAATATTTTGTTTTATAATTACAGTAAGTATTTTAAGTGGAACTGGAAATGAAGTAGATTTTACAGAACGTGCATGTTCTGATCATATTGCTGATCAAGTAAATTTAAAATGGATTTTAACTGGGACTGAAACAAGTGGTGTAGCAACATTAAAAGGAATTTCGCTATCACCGACCATGTTAGATTTAGTAACAGTCGCACCACTTCAATGGGGTCAGTATTGAATTTTGGATTGAATTTATAGCTATCAGTATTTTAATTTTTCTTATGTTGACAGAGGTTTATATAGACGATGTATCTGTTCCACCACAGCACGAGGTAACCCGTTCTTCAGGGCAATGTATAAAATTAGGTGTTAGCATATGTAATTTATCTCCATCCCCATTAAACCAGCTGACACTGACAATACAATTTTATCAAGATTATCAAAACGGAACACATAATTATCGATTAGAAACTCGAGTAACAATGTCAGGACCAAATCAGTAAGCTTTACTATCAAATATTTTTGTAATAAAATATTTTTTCATATATGTTTTATAATTCCAGAGTGGTTGTTCCAATTTTAAACAAAAATGAAAAAACATTTCACGAATGTTCAGTTATTTTTTTTACACCGGGCCGCTTTAAAGCTGATATTCAATGTCGCTCTCTAACTTCAATTAACTCAACTGTAATTACTTCAATGGAAACAAATAATCAAATTAATAATAATAATCTAATTTCTAATGTTCATGTACCATCATTAAATACGGAAACTCATGTCTGGAGATTTATTCCACCAGTGGAAATTACAGTTATTGAATGAAAAACTAAATTTTATAAAAACTATTATTTTTTTTTTACATTTTCAGTTATTGAAGAAATTTAAATTATTATTACTTTAATATTATTAATTAATTTTAAATTTTATTATTATTATATATTTCTTTTTTGTTATTGAAATGTTATTTTTATATAATATTAAAACAAATATTTAGTTAAACTCGAAATCAAAATATTGTTTTGATTAAATTTGCTTACCAGTTTTACTTATTTTGAAGACAATTTTTGTCGTTTCCCCCATGCTTCCTACCATGGCACTTAGAGTTGCCACCTTTACAAATTTACAAAACGGAACACGATCGTTATCAGTAAATTAAGTAACAAATTCGGCTTCTTTTTATTTGCTTGTTCTACCTTGAGCGAAATTATATATCTTCGTTAATGAAAACTAACAGTAAAATTTAAAATTTCGGAATAACGTTGAAACTGATGTCCGCCCGGATGGCGAAATCTCAGATATGGTATGTCAAAAATTTACTTGGATCAAGGATTTTCGATCTTTTTTTAGGAGTTGAAAATCATGGTATTAATTAAAAGGAATTTTGGAGGTAATCGGATGGGTGTCATGTGAAAGGTTGATTTTCTTATATAGTAACAAATTTACTTTAATCAATAAATAGGTCCTTAAGTTTTGCAATATTTTTTAAAATGGATGTTTCTTCTCTGAACCTACCTAGTTATCTTGTGTTTTGAGAGGCTAGGAGTGGAAAACGAAATTGATTGGAAAGTGTTTTATGGAAAGTTAACATTGTTGAAAAAAATGACCAATTTTTGATATATTAAGACTAATTTCTTTTTTATTCTGCCCCACCCCTTAATTTCAAACGTAATCAATTTAACAAAAGAGTATGTGAGCAACCCAATTTTCATATTTTAATAACTTTGTCAGCTAGAAGTGGAAATAGCTTAAAATATGTTTAGACGTTGTCGAGCGAGGTGTCGTAGGCTTGGCGATAATTTATGAGTTACATCGTATAGATTGTTAATATTTTTTCTGATTCTCGAAAAGATACGAGAAGTCGCTTCTATATAATTTACAAAAACTAAATTGATTTTTACTACAAATAAATTACGATACGCGAGGGTTATGAATAACGAGGATGAACTATTAATAAAATCTTTTACATTTAAATTTTTTCACATCAATATTATTCAAATCAGCTTTAATTTGTGGCGATAACTCCACCACAATTATAAATAGTTCCAATAACTTCATAATACTAATAATTCCAACAAATAAAAATAACAAAAATGTTCATACATTTTTATTTTCTAACACATTACGTTAGATATATTTTATCTTCTTATTATTGTGAGTCAGCCTCACGTCAAATAGAATTCCTGCTGAAAAAGGAAGAATAGTTGCCTGCATTGTTAACTAATAATAACTTAATATTAAATCCTTTTTTACACCATGTTAGTTTTTGTTTATATAACAATGTATTATCTAAACTACCGACCAAAGTTTAACAACAGTAGTGGGTCAACATCTAAGAGCGGTAGATACTTCTGCCGCTCTTGCTTACTCTCCATCAACATAGACAAAGTCTGAGCTCTGTGATCATAAGTTTCAGGCCAAAATGCCACAGCTGCTGAACGCCTTGCAACCTTGCAAGGATTGTTGCGACTACAATAATTTTTGGCGTAATCGCCAAACCGATCTACTGCGTGATCCCGGTCCAAGTTGCGCACCCTAAAGTTCGATGGTATATGCTTTTATCATCCTCCTTTGGAACTAACGCCCGTAAATGCGACCCCTAATATATAAATTCCATCGCCAAAATGTCCAAAGTCCAAAAAACTCTTAAGCTCAACACAGGAAGCGGCGATTGATGATAGATTCTCCAAACACCGTCTACTGATCCTCAATATTACTTCTCGAACATCCTCGTTGATGCAGTTGCTGATGTGTCAGTTATTCCAGCAACTTTTCAGAAAAAACTCTCAAGGGAATCAGATTTTTTCCTTTACGCAACTAACGCGACTAAAGTTAGAACTTATGGTTCACGGTCTGTAAACTTAAACATTGGTCTCCACGAGGGTTCTGTCAGACCTTTGTTATCGCTGATGCTACCATCCTATATTCTAGGAGCTGATTTCCTGGATAAATACGGCCTTTTAGTTGGACATTAAAAACCATCTTCTGGTCGATTCACTAACATCAAGTCACTTTGGCTAAACTCTTCACTTCTCAATCACCATCACTTACTTGATCAACGATTCAGTTAATATCGAAATTCCTGATATTCTCAAAAATTTTAAGGACTTAATGTCCAAACATAAAATAGTTAAACCCGTACCACATAACGCGACTAACATTATTGAAACACATGGACCTCCTCTTTCATGTAAATATCGTCGACTAGCTCCAGACAACCTGGCCATTGCAAAGATGGAATATAACCTAATGTTGTCTCAAGGTGCTTGCCGACCATTTACCTGTGCTCTGAACAATATCACAAATCCCGATAAATATCCTTTTCCGCATATACAGGGTTTTTCGCATCAACTTCATGGATTATATCACCGAATTCATATTGATGAGAGCGATATTGTAAAAACTGCAATTCCAACTCCGTTCGGACTCTTCAAATTCGTTCGAATCACTTTCGGGTTGCGAAACGGTTCCATCGGTTTATGCATTCGCTTCTTAGAGACCTGAATTTCTGTTTCATTTGCATATATAACCTCCTAATTGCTTCTGAAACCTTTAAGGAACACCTCATCATAATACTGTTTTTAAGCGTCTGGTTGATGTTGGTCTCTTTATCAACGTTGATAAATGCAACTTTGTAAAAACCACCCTTATAAAAAAAATCGAAAGAAACCGATAGAAAACGATTGAAAACGAATAGTTTTCTATCGTTTGCTATCCGTTTCTATCGGATTTAATCATTTCAAACGCATAGACTATATCTGCCAGATAAAAAACGCACCGTAATCTATCGTAACCTATAGGATTTTTCAGTTTTTAGTTTCAATGGTTTACGATAGAATCTCTATCGAGAATTTCTATCGTAGTTAATCGTTTTGAATCTGAAGATCACTGTTGACATATTTTTTGGTGAAATTGAAAAAGTTTTGAATCGTTTTCAATCCGACATTACATATATAGCACCAATCGTAACTTATCGTATATTCCCGTCATTAGATTTCTATCGGGCTGAATCTGAAATTTACGATTGAGATGTTTTCAGGAGAAATCAACCAGTTTTAATCTATTATTATCTATAGGATTTTTTACTTTTCGGTTTCAATGGTTTTTTACGATGGAATTTCTATTGTTAATCGTTTTAAATCTGAAGATCACGTCTTGAAATTTTTTGGTAAAACTGAACCAGTTTTGAATAGTTTTTATCGTACATTCCATATGCAGCACCAATCGTAACCTATCGTATTTTTCCGCCTTCAGATTCCTATCGGCTTGAATCTGAAATTTACGATTGAAATTTTTTCAAGAAAAACAAACCAATCGGCATCTATCGTCACCTATGGGATATTACTTCGGTTTTAAAAAAAAACCTAAGTATTGCAAAAGTGAAATTTTTACCCCCACTTTTTTGGCATTTCTCGACGTTTTAGGACCTACTAATTCTAAAAAAGCAGCAAAAAAAATGTATGTCTGTTTGCCGGCCGGCCGACGACATCTAGAAAACGGCTGGACGGATTCCAAAATGTTTTTCTAAAAATAGGTATACTCAATGGGAAGATAACTGTGTTCGATAACTGTACCGGAAGTGTGTCAAAAAAATCGTCGAGTGTGTCAAAACAAGGAAATTTGCATATTTTTTGCTTAAAAACGTTCATTTTAAGTGATTACGAATAGAAACATTGAATTTGAAGAAATCTTGATGGTTGGGATTGGTATGTGAGACCAAAAACTAGATTATTGCATTATATGTTTGTCAAAAAAATGTTGTCAAGTGTGTCAAAAGAAAGATATTCATTTATTTTTTTACTCAATTTTTTGGAAAATATAAAATTAATTATTTGAATGACATGAAATTTTATTATTATTATAGAGAATTATTGCATTATAAGTTTGTCAAAAAAATATTGTCAAGTATGTCAAAACAATGATTTTCATTTACTTTTGGAAAAAAATTTAGCTGTTTGTACTTTGTATGACGTAAATGTGACATGGAAATTTTTGAATTTGCTATAGTTTTTGAAATATTTTTGGAATTTTGAAAAAAGTTTAAATTTTTGATTTTGTAAGAATTTTTGGAATATATTTAAAATTTTGGAAAAAGTTTGAATTTTTGAATTTTTAAGAATTTTTTGAATATTATTTCGATTTAGAAAAAGTTTAAATATTTGATTTTATTCTAATTTTTGGAATAATTTTGGAATTTTGAAATAAGTTTGAATTTTTGATTCTGTTATAATTTCTGCAATATTTTCAGAATTTTTGAATTATATTTAATCTCTGGTTTTGTAATAATTTTCGGAATATTTTTAGAATTTTGGAAAAAGTTTGATTTTATTTAATTTTTACAATGTTTTTGGAATTTCGAAAGAAATATGAATTTGTGATTTTTTAATATTTTCTCGAAACGCTAAATGGAGAGGAGGTTTTTGAGTAGTTTGCTGATTGTATCATCTTTTCACTAAATTATGTTAATTTATGACCTGTTATGATTTTTCGGCAACGTATTGATGCTTCGTGTTAGTTTTGTAATAAATTTCTAACCAGCAAAAAAATAATGTGAAATAACCCATTGAAAACGATTCAAAACGATAGGATATTGCACTGAAATTCGTCTTTTACGATAAGAAACGATTAAAACGGATAGTAATAAACAAACAAAAATAATGTGAAAAAACTCATTGAAAACGATTCAAAACGATAGAATATTGCACTAAAATTCGGATTTTACGATAAGAAACGATTAAAACGGATAGGAATAAACAAACTACAAATAATGTGAAAAAACCCATTGAAAATGATTCAAAACGATAGGATATTGCACTAAAATTCGACTTTTACGATAAGAAACGATTAAAACGGATAGGAAAAAAAATAATGTGAAATAACCCATTGAAAACGATTCAGATAATCTACCAAAAAATGATAGGAAACGATTAAAGCGATACAAACATTCTATCGGAAAAAAACGATACAGCCCCATCCATTTTCATTCAAAAACCGCATAGGAAACGATAGAAAACGGTTCTATTTTTTCACTAGATTTTCATTTCTATCAGAAAATAACGATAAGAAACACCCAAAAACGATAGAAATTGCGTCCGCCACAAAAGGCAAAACGTTAGAGTCCGCATCCGTTTCTATGGGAAAAAACGAGTCCAACCCATTAGTTCTCATTCAAAACCGTATAGGAAACGATAGAAAACAGTCTATCGGTTTCTATCGTTTTCTATCATTTTTTTTTACAAGGGCAACATTGACTTTCTAGAACATTCGATTGATTCAACTGGCATCAAACCAACTCTTGAACGTGTCGATGCCTTTAATCGTTACAAACGTCCCGAAACAGCTATGCAACTCCGTTGTTTTCTTGGATTGATAAACTTCTACCGCCGATTCATTCCTCACGCTGGTGGCAATCAAGCCATTCTCAATGATTTTCTTAAAGGTATCAAAATAAAAGATAAGCGTGGCATTCATTGGTTTGAGGTCGACATACAAGCCTTCGATCTTTTCAAGCGGCAACTCAGTGAGGCAACAACTCTTTCCAATCCCTCACACTCTGTCCATCTTGCCGTAATGGTCAACGGCTTCCAACAAGACACTTGTCGTCATTGTCCAACAAAAAAAAATAACGATTGTTGGACACCACTCAGTTTCTTCTCTGTGCGATTTAGTGAAACGCAACAGAAATACGCGCTTATGATCACGAAGTCTTTGCAGAGAATCTTCACTCGAATCTTTCACCTTTCACCTTCCATCTTTCTCCTTTCACCGATCATAAGCCTCTCATTTAAGCTTTATCGCAAAATCCTGCCAAAGCATGTTTCCACTAATTCCGGTATTTAGATTTCATCAGTCAATTTACGAATGTAATTCGTCACATCTCTTGATGAGAATTGATAATGTGATGAATTGATAATGTAATTGCCAACACAATTTCTCGTGTTGAGCAAATATCACAAATATTCAATGATCTCGAACTCAAGGAATTAGTGGATACTAGTCCCACTCTTAAACTTCGTCCAACGCCAGTATCGGTAGGGCGATTTTCTAAAACCCCTTTGTGCGATACAATTCGATAGGCAATATTCGTTCATTTATTCCACAGCAATTTCGACAAGCTGTCTTTGACAGTTTTCATAATTTATCTCACCCAGGAGTCCAAAGTTCTATACTCCTAACTTCCTTACTGATAAAGTCATTTGGCCAACAATAAAGAAGGATGTACGACAAATGGCACAGAACTGCCTGGCTTGGCAAAAGTCAAAAGTCTCTCGCTATTCTCAATCTCCTTTAGATAATTATCCTCTTACTTCTCAGAAATTTGCCGAGATTCATATGGACATTTATTGGTCCACTCCCTACTTCCGATGACAAACGCTATTGTGTCACAATTATTGACCGCTAAACTCAATGGTCACAGCTGAAACTGTAGGATCAGCTCTTTACTCCAATTGGATTGCTTGTTTCGGAGTCCTTTCAGTAATGGTCATTGACCAGGGCTCTCAATTCGAATCCAATCTCTTCATCGAGTTGTCAAAAGTTATCGGTTTCGAACGAACATGCACTACAATCTACAGTCCTAAATGTAAAGGCCTCGTTGAACGTTGGCACCGTTCCTTTAAATCTTCAATAATGGGCTACATACGACAGGACGGAATGCACACGAATATTACCTTGATTTACGAACGACTTTCTATGAAGACTTTTAATCTTTATCTGCTGAGCTCGTTTACTGCACTAACTTCAAGCCTCAATTCGGCTTTGTTTTATACAATCGAAACAATATTTAATTACCTTCGCCCCGCTAGTGCGTCAAGACACACTTTACCTAAAGTTTTCGTCACCAAAGCTCTCGAGTCTTGCCCGCATGTCTTTTTACGTACGGACTTAGTACGTAAATCTCTACAACCTCCATACGAAGGTCAATTTCCAGTTATCAACCGCGATGGTAAAAGTTTCGTCATTCACTGTAAAGGTCAACACATTCGAGTCTCCATCGCCAGATTAAAACCTTGGTTTACGTATCAATCTGAAGATGACTTAACTCAAAACTCACCTACCTTGAGTAGTATTCTTAGTCGCGCAGACGAAACTTCGTCTACAGATAATGTCTATTCTACTCCTTCGGATACATTCCATTCTTTACCTTCTACCTCCGCAGAAACGAAACAACGCAACGCTAAGGCAACTGTATCATCTAAAAAGGTTAGATTTGAGCCCATTCTGCAACATCAGAAATGTCGATCCATTCTAAATCGACAATTACGCAAGCAGGCAGAACCACTACTACTCACTTCCTTCGTGCTGTAGCACAATAATCTCTATATCATCTCATCTTCGATGAAACTAGAGGTGAACTGTTGTGGAGATAACTCCAATTGAATATAATCCCAATAATTTAATCCTTATAAACAATAACGAATACATCTTCTGCTAAAAGATATAAAAAAGTTGCTAAATTCCACACAACAATTTATTGGGTACTTAATAAAATTAGAACTACAATTTGTTGGGTAAATACAAAATGTCAGTTTCTGTTCTTATAAAAATGAAGTAGCTTTGATACATTCAATCTAAGCAAAAGTAATGTAAAATTCTCCATACATATCTAAAAATTTTTAAATTAACACTCCATTGTTTCTCGTAATACATCATTTGTAATAAAATTTGTAATGTTTCATTTGTAATGTTTCAATGGGTTTTTTCATTTCGTTTTTGACCAAATATAGTTATTGTTAGTTACATAGTTAGTTTTGAACAATAAGAGCAACTGCTCTTTACAATTTTTAACAATTATTTAATTAGGAGCTAAAGTGTTATTTTTTGTGTTGAATCTATAGTTTGACAATTATAGGCGATACACTTAAAGTCACTTTAGCTCCGAATTAGATACACTATTTTTTCGGCAAACGTTTAAAATTTTTATAAATATGAAATTATAATACAACAAAAATTTATAAAGCCGCTTGATTATAAGTAAAAAAAGTAAGACTTTAACTAGCTCCCTCAGCGACAGTACTGTTAAACTTTACAGCCGTTTGCCGAAAAATACAGTTTTCTTTGACTGATAATGCGTTCTTTTGAAAAAAATAGCTGCTCAAGGCAGCTTTTGAGTAGATCACCAATGGAACGCAAAATTTGAAAATTTTTCAAATATAGCCACACAATTTTATTATTATCAAAATTTTGTATTTTGGGCTGACATTTAGATCTGACTAGTCCATTTTATTATTAAAAATACCAAAACTAGCGCCTCGATTTGCAAACTCCACATCCGTCCAAAATCTTTAGTTTTACGTCCTAGCATCATAATGTACTATTTCTTCTTATCTTTTCTTGTTCTATTAATGTTTTGGCTCTTTTTAAGACTACTTGTAATTTGAATTTTAAATGTTTTACATAATCATCAGGGTTATAAAGAGGGTCAACGTTGTCAATAAAAATTTCGTCTATTGAATTAGCTCTTTTACCGAATATTAACTTAAACGGTGTGTAGAGATGGGTTAAATTTGGAGTAGTATTATACGAAAATGCATATATTGGCAACCAATCATCCCAATCATTGGTTTCTAAATTCATGTAATTTCTTAAGAATACATTTATTTCCCTGCGATTTCTCTCTATTTTTCCCAACGGTTCATGGTGATAGGCAGTGAATATTGCATGTTTAATTCTTAGAGTATCGCATATGTTTTTGATAATTGAATTACAATATTCTATCCCTTGATCAGATTTTATTGTTTTCATTGGTCCAAAAACTAAAATAATTCTTTCTATTAAAGCTTTTGCTATTGTAATTGCCTCTTTGTTTGATATTGGAACGATGATTACATAGTTGGTTAGTTCACATTGAGCGGTTAATGCATATTTATTATCATTAATAGTTATAGGTAAAGGTCCTATAGTATCTATTTGCACGATATCGAACGCTTTGTTAGGTGTTTCTGTAATTATTAGATTTTCTTTTGTTTTTTTAATACTTTATTTTTAGCACATTTGTTGCAATTTTTTATGTAGATAGCTTTGTCCTTAGACATACCTTTCCATTCGTAAACTGATTTAATTTTTGCTATAGTTTTCCTTTGTCCTGTATGACCACCTTAATATTGGATCATCATGATATATTTTTATTATTATTCTCTCTTTCTTCTTTATTCATAATATTTTTGCGCGCTTTTGTAATAATTATATTTAACATTTTTAAATTGTTGTTGGTCAACAATAAATTTTTTACTATCAATGTATTTAAATATGACGTCATTAGTATATATCTTTATATTATAAATATTTAATTTGCAAGCTAAGGCTTCTAGCTTCGATAAAAATTGTCCGAAGTCAATTTCATCATTCACAAATTTATTAATCGTTAACAATTTTAACTCATTAATATTGTACACTTCATTTTCAAATTTTTCTTTTCTGTTTTTAGGACATTGTAGCAATAGTGTTAAACATTTGTTGTTATTTGTGTCAATAAACTTAAAACATGAAATTTTAACTAGATTATTATCATTATTGTCATTCAATACTTTTGTTGTTTCTACTGAAATTTCTTTGTCATTTTTAGGATTTAGTATTTTGTTAGACATCAATCTCGTTTGAATGGTTAGAATTGTTTCAATAGAAGATGTTAGAGTTTTTAAATCTTCGATTGCGATTCACGATAACGCGTCTGCGGTAATATTGGTATAACCTCTTACGTGTTTTACTTCAAAATCATACTCTTCTAGTTCTAATCGAATTCGTGTTAGTCTGGAGGAAGGATTCTTTAAAGAAAAGAGATGAACTAGGGGCTTATGATCTGATCTAATTAAAAATTTATTGCCAAATACATATGGTCTAAAGTGATTTGTAGCGAAAAAGATTGCTAATAATTCCTGTTCAATTGTTGACTTGTTTGATTCTCCACGTGTAAAAGTTTTTGAAAAATAGGCTACTGGTAGATCATTATTGGAATGTTCTTGACTTAGAGTTGCACCGCATCCAATCTTGGAAGCGTCTATAGTGATTATAAATTTTTTATTGAAATCTGGGTATTGCAGTATTGGAGGATTTTGTAAATAATTTTTTAATATTTCAAATGCCTTTTGGCAGATAAGAGTCCAGTTGAAAGTTTCATTTTTCCTTGTAAGTTTATTTAATGTAGCAGTTGTTTCTGCAAATTTAAGAATGAATTTTCTGTAGAAATTAGCAAATGTCACGAATCGTCTGGTATCATCTGCATTTTGTGCCTGAGTGTTACAAAAGTCTTCAAGAACAATGCAAGGATAACATAGCAATGGGTCATACAAATATTTTATACAGACAGTAGACCAGCTAAAGAGTCACTCGAGTTGTGTTTGCGCATTTAGTTTCAGCATGAGCCAGTCACTTGTTAAAAGTCGCTTGTTAAGAGTAACACCAAGATACTTCAAACTATTGTGGAGTGTTAAGTTATTACCGATTGAAAAGTAAAGTTATTTAATTTCTTTCTGTTGGTAAACGCAACGATATGTGTCGTAGAAGCATTGATAGAGAGATCGTTCTTGCAAAACTTCACATCTAACTAGAATGAGGCATTGTCCGTATGAATAAACAGACATCGATCTTTCAACGTGCGTTGTATACTCCTTTATACTTGTGCTCTACTATATATAGAAAAGAACTAAGAGAGATTGTCGTTATTCTGTCGTTGATTGTAGATATTCTTTTTAATGTCAGAGACCACCTCTGAAGGATAGTATCTGTTGACTTTCCCGCTTGATTACTAAGCGGAGTTTTCTGCAGACAGACATTACTTAGATACTTAAATTGCCCTATTTTTTTTTATAAAAACGACCCTCACGTTACCCCTGTGATTTATAGTCAGAAGCTTTGTAGGCCACAAAGATCCTTGAAAGCCTATCTGCTATTATATCCTAACCCTGTTGTATCATGAGATTCACAATCCCGTCAGGTCCTGGAGATTGGTATGGCTTAAAGAAGCCGAAAGTCCACCTCTTCGTGCCATGCGCCAGTCCTTTCGGGTAAGTTTGCTCTATTTTCCACGGTTGCTGCCTGAGGATTCTTCCCAAATACGTAACCAGGAAAATGGTGTTGAAGTATAGCGTTGTAAATAGTTTTCATTTGAAGAAGTGTGAGTATCGTTGGATATTGTTCGATTATCCAATCTCGTTAAAGGCCCTTATCAGTGCAGCAACCTCTGTGATGGTCTCAACCGACTAACAGTAGTTTTCGTAAGACCTTTTCTTTGATTTACAAATAGCCTTTTGAAAAGTTTCCTTTCTCAACTGTACATAGCCCAATCAGCTTGATCTAGAGTTTTCAAGACTCTGTTTCTTCCTCTCCAAAGCCCCTTATTTTATTTAGCGTATGGTTTTTTTTTGTGACACGTTAAAAAATTAAACTTAAAAAATAGGTAGACTCTTCTATGAAATCTACCTAAAACAATACATGGATACACATTAAATGAACTTACAATCGATTTGATTGCGCGTCTTTTAAGTAAATTAAAAAGTAAAATATTTGAACATTGGGCAGTACATTTGAACATTAGATGTTTACATCGAGCGAGTCTATCCATGCTACTACATCGGGAGTTGCCGATCCAAAGCCCCTGAAGCGCACCTTGTCTTTTCCGGTAGGCCCTCTACTAAGATCGCCTTTACTAGAAAATAAATATATCTGTGAACATTGATAGATATTTCCGTAGACAGTCTCCAACTCTTGACGACTTCTAGAACAGACCTGAATAATAGAGTAATGTCTGTGGTTTATTTACTATAATCAACAACCCGCACCAATTCCGGTGGTCGACTAATATAGTCATACGGAAGATAAGCTGACGCAAAAAGTATCTACACAATAAATAATACGCTAAAAATAGCTCTGTTTCTGACAATAATTCAAAAAGTGTGCACCGCAAAGTTCTAAAAATTGGTATGTTTTCGAAATTCGTTGACTCATTTTTGTCAAAAACTTTTAGGTAGATTTCATATAAAAATTGTAATGTGCCTCATCCCGGAATTTCGGACAAATTTTTGTGCCAAACGACTAAATATGATAAGCGGAGACGAAAAAACAAAAAAAATAAAATTTATATATATATAAACGATATGAGATACAACGAAAACGACCGACACTCTCACAGTCGTAGTTGTTGAGGTAGATCAAATAAATTTCTGTACATGTGTGTTCTATTAATATCTTGGACAAGTTTGTGAATCAGCAAAATTTGACACGTGGTTAAGAAACTAGAGGTTTTTTTCTAAAAAAAATTAAAACCGTTATAACGGCCGTTTGGATACTAATATTTTAAAAAAATTAACAAATTTAAAATTTTAAAATAGACCACTGCAGTTAGAGGTTCCTGAGTGAGCGGCTCCAACAAAACAAGTTTGCAAAAAAAAAATGTTTATGAAACAATCAGCACTCTCACGGTCGCATTTGTAAAGCCAGATCAAAAAACCTTTTTTAAAAATGTGTGTTT
Source organism: Diogma glabrata (assembly GCA_963693315.1). Classification (NCBI taxonomy): domain Eukaryota; kingdom Metazoa; phylum Arthropoda; class Insecta; order Diptera; family Cylindrotomidae; genus Diogma; species Diogma glabrata. The sequence goes on along the minus strand of OY856186.1, from coordinate 119,363,216 downwards.
TATAAATATCTTGGACGAGTTCGTAAATCAGCCAAATCCGATGGTTAAGAAACTAGAGGCTTTATACTAGAAAAAAACTCTGTTTTTTAGATCCGTTATAACGGCCGTTTGGATATTAATATTTTTAAAAACTTCATAAATTTAGAATCTTTGAAACCTTTTTAATCAATTTCTTTCAAAAAATGGACCTCTGTAGTTGGAAGATTCTGAGCGGCTCCAACAAAAAAGCTTGTAGAACAAAAAATGTGTTTGAATCAACCGACACTCTCACAGTCGCATTTGTGGAGCCAGATCAAAAAACCTTTTTAAAAATGTGTTTTATTAATATCTTCGACAAGTTCGTAAATCAGACAAATTTGGCACATGGTTAAGGAACTAGAGGCTTTTTACTAGAAAAAAAATTGGTTTCTTCAATCCGTTATAACGACCGTTTGGATACTAATATTTTTAAAAACTTCATCAATTTAGAATCTGTGGTAACATTTCAATACGTTTCTTAAACATATAAACCTCTGCAGTAAGAGGTTTTTAACTTGTTGGCTTCAACAAAAAAGTTTGCAACAATCCCGAACTACAATTTCCAAAACCCTTATAACAATCAATGAAAATAAAAAGATTTGAATAGAAGAAATGAATTTTTTTTCTTAGAAATAAACTGTTTTGATATTTTGCAGTAATTGCACGACATATGATATAGAGCAGGTTTGTGTCATAAATTGTCACACATATGTTCTGTGGTAGATTTGATATTTGTTTGTTGCAAAATTGGATAGATATTGTTTTGCTTATGTGTAGCTATTTTTTTTAAAATTTGTTCGATATCTGTTTGTAACTAGTTTGTTTTGTTTAAATTAATTTGATACATCAGATCTTACTAGCACACAAAACTGTCTGATCTCGAAATCTACCTATCTCTAGCGGATATACGTGCCGCTTGGACTTTTTTTCACCCTTCCCTACTCACATCCCCAAAACACTGTAATGAACACTGTTCCTGTTAGTGTGTCACTTAAAGGAAGCAAACGGAGGACTGCGTGCCTGGCAGTGTTTTTATTCCGGCGAGCTTCAGCCATGTGTGTTCGAGAAGTAATTTCCCCCATTTTAGTACAAATACTCAAATATGCACGCAAATGAGACTGTGAAGACGGATTTAGGTATGAAAAAAAAGGGCAGGAACTCTGATGAACGCAAAGGCCGCAGAAACCGAAATCATCACATTCACACCGCTACAATTACAATCATTAAATTGAAATTGAAATGATAATGATTCGGTGAGTGATCCCACTCTTCATACCTCCGTAACCTGAGTCAGCCATAGTCACGATATTCTCAGAAACGGTGTAGAGAAATTGTTCTACAGGAAATAAGTGAAACTCTGAATAAATTATTATCATCAAATTGTTGTACCTATACAGCCAGCACCTATGAGCGCTGAATCAAGTCACAATCGTTGTATATTTGCCAATGATGCTAAGATCAATTGAAATGTGTAACAAAGTCCTCCAATTATTACAAGTTCACGAAATTCAAATAAATTTAAATATGGTCCATAAAGTAATCCCATGACCAGTCTAACGCTGAATTCAAATTTATTATCATAGAAAATGATAATAAATTTGAGGAGTTTGCCGAGCGCATTTAAAGAAGATGGACGTGGATAAAACTCTCCGTCGTGATAAATACATATATATTTTTTACTTTAATAATTTACCATATTTAAAGTGTCTTATTACCATATTTAAAGTGTCTAAAATGTGTTTCAAACCAAGTGCTTCAATAATATATAATATATGATATATAATAATATATAATAATGGTGGTATTTTAAAAATAATTTAATTTTTCTAATTAAAAGATTGAAAAAATCAGGAAAATAATTTTTTTTCTCTTGAAATTCTCGTAATTTATGGTTTTCAATTCGATACAACACGACACAACGTTGTTTATTTTTATTACTTTTTTTTTCATTTAAAATTAAAATGAAATTAAACCGTAGTGATTTTAGTCGATGAAAATTATTAACATTTTTAAAAAAAGGTTATAGAATTTATCTGATTTTTGTAGTGTTAAATTAAGAAACGATCTAATCAACAAGTCGTGGTAAATAAGCCGTGTTCGATTTGACTGAAACAACTGAAGCAACTGAAAAATTAAATGCAATTGTTGTTGTTTTTTCAGTTGTTTCAGTCAAATCGAACGCACCTATAGTTGGGTATAATTATGTAAGAGGATTTCGTGTTTCTTGTTTTGATTAAAAAAATAATTGTGTTGTTGATTTAGAGAAAATAAAAAAATTTATCAAAATGCCATTACCAGGAATAAATGAATGTAAATAAAATGGAGTATTTTAGTTTAAATTTCATAATATAATTAATGAAAATGCAGATTTATTAGAAATAAAGATACAAATTTCGTCAACTTGAAAAGGTGTCATGGCGTGTGAAATATTATTCTTAAAAAACATTGATAACATTTTTGTTTCTTAAAAAAACTGATGGTTTGATATCTTAGGTTCGCTATTCGAAATAATTGAATTTTCATATATATATATATGAGATTAGCTGAGATTTGGCATTAATTTAATTTAGTTTTAATAAATTTAATGAAAATAGAACTTCGAATTAATTAACTTTCTTTGATTTACAGCTACAGAATATAATACAAAAGGTATATATAAACATTGAAACTAGTTTTAATGTTTATACATCCAATTCTGTTTTTACACGGTCTTTTTTTAGACGGTTTTGATATAACACGGTCTAGAAAAAAAATTTAAATTCGTTTTTACACGGTTTTATTCGAAATAGCACGGTTTAAATTTTGAAGAAATTATATATTTTTTTTCTATATACAAAGTTAGGCATGCAATTAACGTCTCTTAATATCCGAAGATACCATGTCCAACTAGGGATTAGGATTAAGTTTGAATAAATTAAGTTTCTTTAAGAAGTTTATGAACGTTATCTTTAAAATTTTGAGGATTAAAGCTATCAGGGAAAATCCTTGCTGGTGAGACATTCCATAGATGAGAGACTCTGCTGAAAAAATCACGCTGAAAAGGAACACTTCTGAACCTTTTTATATGAAGTGTAAAAGGATGGGCTACAAAATTTATTCTGGTGTTACGCGATAGATTCAGGTAAAATTGATTTTATCTCAGTGGAAGTTTGTTTATCCACAATGTATTAATAGAAAATTCTCAGATCAGCAATATTTTTTCTATGTTGCAAGGAATCTAACTTATTAATAAGAGTTGAGTTGCTAATTAGTTTAATAGCTCTGCGCTGAACAAACTCAATTTACTTCAAACTACTAAAATCAGATACACCCCATTTGTGAGAACAATACTCCATGCAGAGAGTATAAATGATTTATATATTAAAAAAACTGTTCGGTTCGCTATTGAAAAACTTACGAAATCGTTCCAGAAACCTCAATTTTTGAACAGCGTTCTTAGCTAGGTTAAAAATATGAGAATTTCATTTCATATTGTTTTCAACTTCTATTCCTAGAAGTATGTATGTACAATTGATCAATTTTCTTTGAAGATTTTTTAACGCTAATCTTAAAGTTTGGAGGAATAAAATTATTTTATCTTATTATACTCTTATTGATACTCTGGTGTTACGTGTCAAGTTTGCAGGCTTAGGTAAAATCGATTTGATTTAGATAGAAGCCCGTTTATCCATAATGTAAAATACCGTCAAATCAGCGACATACCAGGAATCAAGCTCATTAGTAAGATTTGAATTGCTGATCAATTTAACAGCCCTCTGTTGTATAGAATCAATCAAGACCTGTATGGTACACTCCATATGTAACAACAATAATCCATGCAGGGGCGATTATATAACTTCTCCATTAAAAGAAGCATTTTGGTATTGAAAACCTAACTCAACGACCCAAAAATATTAGTTTTTGAACATCTTTCCTTGGCTAAAAATATGAGAATTCAACTTATTATTGTTTTTAACCTCAACTGGTAGAAGTCTAACGAATTCTTTCTCTTCAAGATCATTTTTCTTCAAGAATCAAACTTTGATGGAAATGGATTAGATGTTGATAACCTAGAAAAATAGCAAACTTGAGTTTTGCTCGCGTTGATTTTAACATTTTTAGCAATACCCGATTCCATTACTGTTTTTAAATCAATGTTTAATGACTCTATAACATTTGACCTAGTGTCATTAAACGCTGAGTATATATTAGGTATTTCAGGAGAAGCATTAAGCGTGCATCATTAGCAAAACTATGGATTTAATGAATCGTTGACTGCAACAAGTTAATATAGATAAGAGCAAGAGTTGGGGATAGAGTGGAACTATCAATAAGGCCTGCATTAGTTGAAAAGATATCTAATGAAAAACCGTCAACATTGACTGGAAATTTACGCTCAGATATAAAGATCTAAAGTCAGGAAATAATTTGCTCGCCTAAGTCATAGCATCTCAATTTGCATATAAGATTGTTGAGCTATACTTTGTCAAATGTTATGACTATATCAATCAAACAGCACTGAAAGTCTCATTATGATTTTCAAGTGACTCGTTCCAGATATGTTTGACAAAGAAAGTAAATTTTTCGTCACTCTTTCTTTCGGTGAAAACCGCATTGTCTTTAAGTATTTTTGACCAGTTAACTAAGAACCTCATATTTTTAAAATTAATGTTTTTTTTCAAATATTTTAGCTACAATCGACCAGTTTGATATGGGTTTGTAATTTGTTGGATCCGTTTTCGTACCTTTTTTGGAACTGGCTGTACACTAGCCATTTCCCAAAAAAACTAATATTTTAAATTATATACGAAAAGCCTTACTAATATAAACAACCTATCTATATTGAACTATGTAGCCCGCCGTTGGAACAGCATGCTTGATCGAGATGGTGAAACGTACGTTATCGCATTAGATATCTGAAGAGCATTTGATCGAATCTGGCATGCCAACTTCATGTAGGCATAAAGCATATTCAAAATTGTCTCACCGATCAAAACATTTCGGTATCCATCGACAGTTTTTCTTCTGAGTCTAAATTAATTATATCTGGTGTTCTCAGTTTTATTCCCCACTCTTTTTAATTTATATCAACGACCCGTTGAAAATTATCAGTAACACGACAAATAGTTTTGCAGATGATATACAGTACATTGCACAGGTCATTCGTTCCCCTATCTTCATAGGTAAAATGAATGTAAAAATAAATCAAGCCCGGAGAAACGTTATTTTAACTGTAAACGAGGACCTTGAAGGAGAAAAAGACCGAGGACAGAGAAAAAGTCGCCGATTGGGGAAAAAAATTTAGTCAATTCTGATTCCACCAAAATACAGCTATTGACTGTTTTCAGATCATAGACCGAGTTCACCAATAAAACTTCCATTAGTATCTATGATGAACAAATAGCCTCCTAAATAGATGTGAAAAATATTTCACTCCGTATAATTTACTCCAAATTTATAAGTTCTACATTCGCTCATGTATGGAATGAAAGTTTTATTTCATTGTTTTTCTGAGAGAAAATGAAAAATGCTTTCAAATTGCAAAATTTCAGTGAATTACAATAATTACTTTGATCTTAATCACTCACAAAATCTCTCAAAATTTTATTTTTTACGCCAAAAAGTGTAAAAGTTTTGTTTATTTAACATTATGCCCGTCGCATATTGCCGCTATCTCATTAGAAAGGGAATTCAGGAAAACTCGTTATGAAAATATTCAATTTACATTGTTTCAATTTTATTGCAACAGATTTATTTTAATATGGAAAAAATTTCAAAATCTCGTTTTAATTCTATTTATTTATTCAAATATTTGTGAGTACACTATATGTTTCGTTTTTCCGTCTAGTGCGTACACGAATAAATCAGAAGGGTTTCCCAACACGTCAGCTACATACAGTTGTCCATGTGAGAAGCATGGATTCTCCAAATCTAGTCCACATACTTGCAGTAACTGTCCTTGTGCTTTGTTGATCTTCATTGCAAAAGCGAGTTGCACTGGAAACTAAACGTTTGAATTCAAAGCCATATCTGTTGGGATCATAGCCCGTCGTTGGAACAGCATGCTTGATTGAGGTGGTGAAACGTACGTTTTCGCATTTAACATCTGAAAAGCATTTGATCGAATCTGGCATGCCAACTTCATGTAGACGTGAAGCATATTCAAAATTGTCTCACCGATCAAAACATTTCGGTATCCATCGATAGTTTTTCTTCTGAGTCTAAATTAACTATTACTGGTGTTCTCAGTTTTATTCCCCACTCTTTTTAATTTATATCAACAACCTGTTGAAAATTATGAAAATTATCAGTAACACGACAAATAGTTTTGCAGATGATATACAGTACATTGCAATAAATCTCACTCGGAGAAACGTTGTTATAAATGTAAACGAGGTCCTTGAAGAAGAAAAGGACCGAGGAGCGAGAAAAAGTTGCCGATTGGGGTAAAAAATTTAGTCAATTCTAATTCCACCAAAACACAGCTATTGATTGTTTCCAGATCATAGACCGAGTTCCCCAATGATACTTCCATTAATATCTATGACGAACAAATAGCCTCCTAAATAGATGTGAAAAATGTTTCATTCCGTATAATTTACTCCACATTTATAAGTTCTACATTCGTCCATGTATGGAATATTGTTGTCAAGTCTTGTGTTTTGCATCTATTCCGATCTAGGCTCTTTTAGATTATGTTCAAAAGCATGCTTTACGAAGTGTTGGCGACCGAAATTTAACATCAAATCTTGATTTCCTACAACGTTGTCGCACTGTTGCTAATCTCTGATTTAGTTTTTGTTTTTTTATCAAATAAACTGTGCATACATGCACAAAACATTTAATTTGGCTTTTATATAGACTCTTAATAGTTTTTTGTACAAATCATTTTATTCTACCTATTTGTTACAGAAATAAAGGGTATGGAACCAATCCCCATTTTTTCTATGTGCTGCATGTCTTTTTATGCACGGTTTTTTTTACACGGGTTTTCCTGGAACGTATCTACCGTGTAAAAACAGAATTGGGTGTATATAACTTTCTTAAAACATCTTTCGTATTTCTATCAATTTTATGTAATTTGGAATAAATGAAAGGAAGTCTAAAAATACGTCTAAAGTATTAAAGATATCGTTCAAACAAATTTTATACATATATTCCATATTTGAATTATCAAAATATATATAACATATTTATATGAATTATCAATATATGTATATATGTGTATGTATGTGTGTATGTATGCATGTATGTATGTATGTGTGTATGTATATGTATGTGTATGTGTGTATGTGTATGTATATATGTGTATATGTGTGTGTATATATATGTGTATGGATATGTATGTATGTATGTATGTGTGCGTGTGTATGTATCTATGTGTGTGTATGTATATATGTATATATATGTATATATGTATATATATATATATATATATATATATATATATATATATATATATATATATATATGTATGTATATATATGTATGTATGTATGTTTATATAACAATACCACATAAATTAGTATGTTGGACATAAGGTGAAAACTTCTTAATATGTATGTTTGCTGTTAATAAATATATGTAACATATATAGGTATATATGTATGTGCGTATATATGTGTATGTATGTGTGTATATGTATGTATGTGTATACATGTGTATGTATGTGTATGTATGTGTATGTATGAGTATGTATGTGTATGTATGTGTATGTATGTGTATGTGTATGTGTATGTGTATGTGTATGTGTATGTGTATGTGTATGTGTATGTGTATGTGTATGTGTATGTGTATGTGTATGTGTATGTGTATGTGTATGTGTATGTGTATGTATATAGGTATATGTATATGTATGTATACATGTGTGTATGTGTGTATATGAGTACATGTGTATGTGTATGGATATATATATATATATATATATATATATATATATATATATATATATATATATATATATATATATATATATATATATATATATATATATATATATATATATATATATATATATATATATATATATATATATATATATATATATATATATATATATATATATATATATATATATATATATATATCCATACACATACACATGTACTCATATACACACATACACACATGTATACATACATATACATATACCTATATACATACACATACACATACACATACACATACACATACACATACACATACACATACACATACACATACACATACACATACACATACACATACACATACACATACACATACACATACACATACACATACACATACACATACACATACATACACATACATACACATACATACTCATACATACACATACATACACATACATACACATGTATACACATACATACATATACACACATACATACACATATATACGCACATACATATATACCTATATATGTTACATATATTTATTAACAGCAAACATACATATTAAGAAGTTTTCGTCTTATGTCCAACATACTAATTTATGTGGTATTGTTATATAAACATACATACATACATATATATACATACATATATATATATATATATATATATATATATATATATATATATATATATATACATATATACATATATATACATATATACATACACACACATAGATACATACACACGCACACATACATACATACATACATATCCATACACATATATATACACACACATATACACATATATACATACACATACACACATACACATACATATACATACACACATACATACATACATGCATACATACACACATACATACACATATATACATATATTGATAATTCATATAAATATGTTATATATATTTTGATAATTCAAATATGGAATATATGTATAAAATTTGTTTGAACGATATCTTTAATACTTTAGACGTATTTTTAGACTTCCTTTCATTTATTCCAAATTACATAAAATTGATAGAAATACGAAAGATGTTTTAAGAAAGTTATATACACCCAATTCTGTTTTTACACGGTAGATACGTTCCAGGAAAACCCGTGTAAAAAAAACCGTGCATAAAAAGACATGCAGCACATAGAAAAAATGGGGATTGGTTCCATACCCTTTATTTCTGTAACAAATAGGTAGAATAAAATGATTTGTACAAAAAACTATTAAGAGTCTATATAAAAGCCAAATTAAATGTTTTGTGCATGTATGCACAGTTTATTTGATAAAAAAACAAAAACTAAATCAGAGATTAGCAACAGTGCGACAACGTTGTAGGAAATCAAGATTTGATGTTAAATTTCGGTCGCCAACACTTCGTAAAGCATGCTTTTGAACATAATCTAAAAGAGCCTAGATCGGAATAGATGCAAAACACAAGACTTGACAACAATATTCCATACATGGACGAATGTAGAACTTATAAATGTGGAGTAAATTATACGGAATGAAACATTTTTCACATCTATTTAGGAGGCTATTTGTTCGTCATAGATATTAATGGAAGTATCATTGGGGAACTCGGTCTATGATCTGGAAACAATCAATAGCTGTGTTTTGGTGGAATTAGAATTGACTAAATTTTTTACCCCAATCGGCAACTTTTTCTCGCTCCTCGGTCCTTTTCTTCTTCAAGGACCTCGTTTACATTTATAACAACGTTTCTCCGAGTGAGATTTATTGCAATGTACTGTATATCATCTGCAAAACTATTTGTCGTGTTACTGATAATTTTCATAATTTTCAACAGGTTGTTGATATAAATTAAAAAGAGTGGGGAATAAAACTGAGAACACCAGTAATAGTTAATTTAGACTCAGAAGAAAAACTATCGATGGATACCGAAATGTTTTGATCGGTGAGACAATTTTGAATATGCTTCACGTCTACATGAAGTTGGCATGCCAGATTCGATCAAATGCTTTTCAGATGTTAAATGCGATAACGTACGTTTCACCACCTCAATCAAGCATGCTGTTCCAACGACGGGCTATGATCCCAACAGATATGGCTTTGAATTCAAACGTTTAGTTTCCAGTGCAACTCGCTTTTGCAATGAAGATCAACAAAGCACAAGGACAGTTACTGCAAGTATGTGGACTAGATTTGGAGAATCCATGCTTCTCACATGGACAACTGTATGTAGCTGACGTGTTGGGAAACCCTTCTGATTTATTCGTGTACGCACTAGACGGAAAAACGAAACATATAGTGTACTCACAAATATTTGAATAAATAAATAGAATTAAAACGAGATTTTGAAATTTTTTCCATATTAAAATAAATCTGTTGCAATAAAATTGAAACAATGTAAATTGAATATTTTCATAACGAGTTTTCCTGAATTCCCTTTCTAATGAGATAGCGGCAATATGCGACGGGCATAATGTTAAATAAACAAAACTTTTACACTTTTTGGCGTAAAAAATAAAATTTTGAGAGATTTTGTGAGTGATTAAGATCAAAGTAATTATTGTAATTCACTGAAATTTTGCAATTTGAAAGCATTTTTCATTTTCTCTCAGAAAAACAATGAAATAAAACTTTCATTCCATACATGAGCGAATGTAGAACTTATAAATTTGGAGTAAATTATACGGAGTGAAATATTTTTCACATCTATTTAGGAGGCTATTTGTTCATCATAGATACTAATGGAAGTTTTATTGGTGAACTCGGTCTATGATCTGAAAACAGTCAATAGCTGTATTTTGGTGGAATCAGAATTGACTAAATTTTTTTCCCCAATCGGCGACTTTTTCTCTGTCCTCGGTCTTTTTCTCCTTCAAGGTCCTCGTTTACAGTTAAAATAACGTTTCTCCGGGCTTGATTTATTTTTACATTCATTTTACCTATGAAGATAGGGGAACGAATGACCTGTGCAATGTACTGTATATCATCTGCAAAACTATTTGTCGTGTTACTGATAATTTTCAACGGGTCGTTGATATAAATTAAAAAGAGTGGGGAATAAAACTGAGAACACCAGATATAATTAATTTAGACTCAGAAGAAAAACTGTCGATGGATACCGAAATGTTTTGATCGGTGAGACAATTTTGAATATGCTTTATGCCTACATGAAGTTGGCATGCCAGATTCGATCAAATGCTCTTCAGATATCTAATGCGATAACGTACGTTTCACCATCTCGATCAAGCATGCTGTTCCAACGGCGGGCTACATAGTTCAATATAGATAGGTTGTTTATATTAGTAAGGCTTTTCGTATATAATTTAAAATATTAGTTTTTTTGGGAAATGGCTAGTGTACAGCCAGTTCCAAAAAAGGTACGAAAACGGATCCAACAAATTACAAACCCATATCAAACTGGTCGATTGTAGCTAAAATATTTGAAAAAAAACATTAATTTTAAAAATATGAGGTTCTTAGTTAACTGGTCAAAAATACTTAAAGACAATGCGGTTTTCACCGAAAGAAAGAGTGACGAAAAATTTACTTTCTTTGTCAAACATATCTGGAACGAGTCACTTGAAAATCATAATGAGACTTTCAGTGCTGTTTGATTGATATAGTCATAACATTTGACAAAGTATAGCTCAACAATCTTATATGCAAATTGAGATGCTATGACTTAGGCGAGCAAATTATTTCCTGACTTTAGATCTTTATATCTGAGCGTAAATTTCCAGTCAATGTTGACGGTTTTTCATTAGATATCTTTTCAACTAATGCAGGCCTTATTGATAGTTCCACTCTATCCCCAACTCTTGCTCTTATCTATATTAACTTGTTGCAGTCAACGATTCATTAAATCCATAGTTTCCGATTCATTAAATCCATATATATGTGTGTATATATATGTATGTATGTGTGTATATGCATGTATGTATGTATGTATGTATATGTATATCTGCGTATATGTGTGTATGTGTGTATGTATGTATGTATGTATGTGTATATGTATGTATATATGTATATATATGTGAGTACATGTGTATATATGTGTGTATGTACGTGTATATATGTGTGTATGTGTATGTATGTGCATGTGTATATATGTGTATATATATATATATGACAATGGTGAATGGTCGTCTTATCAACACTTGTTATAAGTGACAGTGTGAATTTTAAACTAAATTAATCTCTTAAATGATAAATATATAAGTATAACTAAATGTAGTGAAAACATTAATTGTAATAATCAGTTTTATATCTAATATAATAGTTCTAAAGTGTTGGCTTTAATAATTAAACTCTAAGGTAAGATTGCTTTCAAAAATGGAAAGATGTGGGCGACCAAGATGTAATCTTCCCTAAATGTAAAATTTATTAACTCTGATTTTTACTAGAAAACTAAATAAAGGTGTTATTGTGCTATTCGATTTTGTGTAAAATTTAAACCTACTTAGAGCTTTAACTAGCGAAATTTAGTTATTATTTCAAATTCAGTTTAAAATTTCATTTGTTGACATAATTTTATGTGATAGATTTATCTCTTTCTATTTATCCAAACATTATCCATAAAATCCAATAAGATTTTTGAACGATATCAACGAGCAGGGTTAATTGTTTTTGTTAAATTAATTCTTGTGTTTCAAGAAAAATTCAAAACATTCTTACGTTAATTATATTATATAAAATAATGTTTTATAAAATTTAAATAAATACATTTCAAATAAAAACATCAAGTGAAAGATAATATTTTTATCCAATTCAATCCCAATACTTTTTTATATGAAATTCACTCAATTTTCAAAGGGGTTTTTTGTTTTTTATATATATGTACATAATATAAATGTTTTTAACCATAAATAATCATAAATAATTTTAACCATAAATATAATAACATGAATTCAGATTGGAGAGTGCAGAGGACTACAATTTAGTCATCATCCTATTATACTAATAAATTACATGAATAACAGGTTTCCGACTGGAGATTGCAGGCGAGAAATTTTAGATACGGGATTGCTGATTGGCGATTGCAGATTATATGTATAAGTGATTGTCCTTGTGATTGTCTCCTAACAGTAGTAGCTAGATACGATTTGCCAGGTGTCTGTAACCGGGTCGTTCACTCCTAACTAACAATTAGCTACCCATCCTTACCTATTGTTATATGTAAAACGACTGTAGGAAGTGGCCCGGCCGTAATCCGGGAGTCTCGCCTAGTGCTTGGTCATACAGTCCAATCAATCAATCAATCAATCAATCAATAGAAAATGATAATAAATTTGAATTCTATACAACTCTTTCTTTTAAGCTCCACCTACAGAATACGTCAAAAAAACTTAAAACGAGAAATAATATATTGCATAAACTGGCAGGCTCGGCATGGGGTGCTACTCCAGCAACCCTCCGCACAACTGCTCTTAGTCTGGTTTACTCAGTGGCTGAGTACGGTGCACCAGTCTGGCTGAATAGCACACATACTCAAAAAGTTGACTGCCAGCTGCATGCCGCGATGCGTACTGTAAGTGGTACTATCAGGTCCACTCCTTTACCTTGGCTCCCTGTGTTGAGCAATATCGCTCCATCTGCACTCAGACGCTTGCATGCACTCATGCGTGAACATAAAAATGTAACCAACAACATCTCGTTACCCTTGCACGAATATTACGGTGACCACACTAGTTGTCGATTGAAGTCAAGAAAGCCTCCACATAAAACTGCCAGCAACCTGCTGGCAACTAATTTTAATATCTTGGATGCCTGGGACACCTCTTGAAATGATTACAACACTCCTGGCATTTCTATTACTAACCCGACTTCTGCCCAACCTGGTTTCGATCTGCCAGGTCATACCTGGACCACACTAAACCGAATAAGAACCAATCATGGACGTTGTGCTGATTCTTTCTACAAGTGGGGAATCTCAGAGTCTCCTCAATGTGACTGCGGAGCTCCGCAACAAACCATAAAACACATTGCAACAGTGTGCCCACTTCCACAATACAATGCCGACATCTCAGACATCCAATTGGCAACTCCCAATGTAGTAGCATGGATAGACGCACTCGATGTAAACATCTAATGTTCAAATATACTGCCCAATGTTCAAATATTTTAATATTTTACTTTTTAATTTTTAACTAAAAGACGCGCAATCATATTGATTGTAAGCTCATTTAATGTGTATTCATGTTTTGTTTTATGTAGATTTCATTTGAAAATCTATCTATTTTAAGTTTTATTTTTATTTTTAATGTGTCACAACAAAAACCATACGCCAAAAAAAAAAAATCATAGAAAATTTTATCGACGGGACGCCGATTATTGCTGGGAGTATCATTACTGGTAACTGTTGTTCGAATTTCTTCAGAGTTTTGTTAGACAAAATTATTTGAGTATTGAGTATTGTTTACAATTTAGTATTGAGCATTGATTACAAAACAATTACAACAATTGAGTATTGTTTACAAAAAACTTCTTTCCAAATGGCCAGAATTTACGGTTGTGGGTATCTCGTTGCTTCAATTGTATAAGATTGGAAAAAATCGTACTGTATTTAACTAATTCAATCGACATCACCATACGATATACAAATAACATATATGGTTTCAACTTGCTTTGGATCACTAATTTTGCACCAGAGTCACTTTTGAATTTATATATATTGGTTTAATCTCATTATTTCTTTCAGTGTAATAATCAAGATAAGGAATTATGATTTACACTATACAAAAAAATGCCGAATATACCTAGATTAGATTAGAAACGGTTGGACAGGTTGCACGAGGCAGAACTTTTCCGACACGCAAACTCTACGGTCCATAATGCCATGTCTGAGTTTGGTCTCATAACAATTATTCCACAAACCTTTCTGTATGTTTAATGAAATCTAAAACCAACTGTATTGGCGACAGTTTGATTGTCTCGCCAGCCTCTACAGTTTCAGAGCCAAAAATCCTAGCTCTGACACTGAAAAAAGCTGGACATACACACAAAAAGTGCTCCGAGTCCTCATCCTTGAAATACAAAAAAACATCTTACTTTGTCTGCCTTTCGATGACGCATTCCACAAGGCCTTCATCTTGAGGTCAGCATCCACCTTTAATAGTGACAAGACAAACGTTTTGGATAACCCTAAGCAGAGTGTGTTACGCGCTCATGAATACGAAAAATTCTCAATTATTTTTTCCTTTATATTCTTCTTTCTCAAACAAATTTTGTTTATCTTTTCATAAAATTATCTTTTTTGTAACACATGCATAAAAAATATTCAATTTTGTACTAGAATAGAATAAAAGAAAAAACTACTTTTTCGCACATATGACCACAAAATATTTTGTAAGCCTGGCACGTACGCCACCTGCATATGAGATTTGTAGTTAATTATATATAATATTTTCTATTTTTCTATTTTCTATTCTATATATAATATTTTTATAGCACTAAAATATCAAAATAATAATTTAAATAACTCATCATATAGTAAAAACAACTTAAACACATTGCATCGTTTGAATTGCAAGAAAAAACAATTTATTTGGGTTTTCAAAGATTACAATTCTGACAGCTCTTAGTTGGATTCTAGTTGGAAACTATGTTTTTCTATAAAACCGGTAGCTGGATTCTTATATTTATTTTTTACCGGTAGTTGGATTCTTATAATTTATAAATATTACATTGAAGATATCGCACTTTAATTATTTAAATATCTTAAATTTGTTTATAACTTTGTTAAATAAATGATTAAATTAACAATTAAATAAATATTTATAAATTTTCTGCATTTGTTACAAAAAATAGTGTGTATTACTAGTGCGAACGCGTTTTCCAAACGCGAGTTATTGCCGCACGACCGTAGGGGAACTAAATCCTGTTTGGAAAATGCATTCGCACTAGTAATACAATCTACTATTCCGTAAAAACTGAGATGAGAAAAAATATTGAATTGAACTATTTGAAGATCATAAAAATGAGACACTCATGATCGTTGAATGAATTTTTCAATGATACGATCTATTGAATGTGGTCAATTGAGGTTTTGATGTGAACACTGAACAAATGAATAAGGACATAAATGACCAGAAGAACGTTTTTGTTTGTGGTCTTTAAAGCAATTAAAACTAAATGGGACTTGTTTTATTAATAAAAATAGAATAATTGATATGTAATAGAATATAATATCTAAAAAAGAAGTAGGTATTCAATAGATGTAGACCGTGTTGCAAAATATTAATTGATAGTGTTTTGACACAGGTTGAATCTTATTTCTATTAAATTCAATTAAATTAAATTTGATGTTAATAATAAATTTGAACTCATTTGATGTCAATCCACCTGATGAGTTTTCGTATATGAAAGAAATGAAACATTCACCTGGTAAAAAAACATATTATTAAAGTTACTAAAGTCATTCACTTTCAAACCTATCTAATACATTTTGGCAAAGTAACAATTGGGGATGAAGGGTTCTTTATCAGCTATTCGTCAAGTGTAAAACGTAACAGTAGGTATTTTAAATTTTAATATCGATGTAAAGTTATTTTATTTCAAATTTCGGTTTTTGTAAAAAAAAGCATCCCAAAACTTTGTAAACATATTTATACAAACTGTTGGGTTTTGTTCGGCGCTATGCTTGACCGTAGAGTCTGCGTGCCAGGACAAGTTCTGCCTCATGCAACTAGGGTATACAATGTCTACTATCGAGTACCCGTATACCTGGGTATTTTTGGGTTTTTCCACATACTCGACTACCCGGGTGTCTCGATTAACTACCCGGGTAATTTGATCGACCGTAAAATTTTGATTTTCAACAAGCAATCAAAAGGTTCCTAATTTGAATTAATATTGATTGGGAAGTAGAACCTAGGACTTTTTAAGACTTAATGGACCTAGGTCTTAAGAGGAGTCAATGTGTTGTTGTGGCTCATATTGTAAGTCCCATTACACAACACATTTTATTAAAAAATTATCAGTCAAAAGTAAATTCAGCTCGAGTGAACAGCATTTGGGAAATAAGCAAATTTTATTCTGTTCAACCACAATGTTGTACCTGTGTGTCTGATATTGTAAGGAAATACATAATTTGTTGTTTGAACGGAGTGATCATGCAGAAGATGCTTGCATACTGGCTGAAAATCAGTTATTTATAAAACAAATTTTCCAAAACTAATTGTTGGACTGAACAAGCTTCAATTTATTTGAATTGGTTTCGTAATAGCTTATCCACAAAAGAAACTTAAATATATTAACCCTACACGGCTGCTCCCCCACTATACCTTAACTTTTCTAGATATATTTTATTTCTTTTTCAAATACTCGGGTGACCCAGGTAGTTCGAAAATTAATACTCGACTACTCGGGTACTTGCAAAGTCAAGTAATTTGGATACACTACGTGCAACCTGTCCAACCCTTTCTAATCTAATCTAATCTAGGTTTTGTTGTTTGTGTTAGAACAAATGAAAAAGAATAAAGAAAATAGCTTGGTTGGGGATTTACACTTTTATATATAGTTTTTTGCGTTCCATAAAAATTCGCAAAATTCAATAAGTATATTGTCTAAGCTGACGATCTAGCCACCGTTTTCATTTAATAGATTGCGTTGTTTTAATATAACTTTTTTTTTAAATATAAGTAGACATTATTTTTAATACCTAAACAATTTAATAAAATATTTTTTTAGTATTAGCTCCGAAAAATGATTACTTTTAGAAATGTTTAGAGTCCGCAAAATTGTATTTTAGCGGCCTAGTACTTAAAGTCGTTATGACAACACTTTAGCGGATTCAAAATTTGTTTTCATTTTATAGTATAATTATTTTCAAATTATAATCACAATTGCTTTGATAAGTTTTGTTCAAAAATCAAATTTTTATTATACGCAAGAATACAAATTAAGCAATAAATTAGAAAAAAAATCGTAAGAGCTAATACTAAAAAACGTTGTATGCAACACGTACGCAAATGGCTTTAGCAGACTCATCTTCATATTACAGACTCGGCTAGCGCCTCGTCCGGAAACATTACGATTCGTCCGCTGAAACCATAGTTTGCGTACTTGTTACATAAACTACTATTTTGTTGTTTATTTATGTTTTGTAACATCCGTCGTGTGAAGTAAAATTTATGTTAATTTTATTTATTTAAATTAGACATGTTTCGATAAAATGAAATTTATCATCATCAGTATAATCAAGATTCTAGGACAACTAAACTAAGTGTAATGACTACGGCTAAAACAAAAAACTTTTGACTTACAGAAAATAAAAATAAATAAAAAATAAAATTGTAGAAAAATACAATAAAAATATACAAACACAAAAACAAATAAAACAAAATAAAATGAAGTAATATAAATTGATATTAGATGGACATATATTGCCAAATTGCAACATGTAATTATTGTTTATAATCAGCTTGTATATGGAAAGAAATTCTGGCATTTGAAGGCTTGGCTATGTGTATTAGGTGTTGAAAGATGCTGCTGTAAACGAATATTACATAAAATATAGATGGTGTAGGTAACAGTATGTAAGATTTTATAGGTTTGTGAATGTGATTAAACCTACAACAGGCTTGAAGGTTGGTGTCGAAGCTGATGTTAACAAATGTGCTTTAAAAATTATATTTGGATTGCTGTGTGATATAAGATATTTTCTTTGATCGTGAGTTTATCATTTAACAAAGAATCACCGTTGCTTTTATGTGCCTTATATATTTCATACTTCTCAAGTATATCCATTTGTTTGCCTTTGGAACTTTTGTGTATTAATTGGATGTCCTTGCCGAAATTTGAGGATGCATAGTTTTCATCTACTAAATGTTGCGCATATATAGAAGTTCCTGGATCATGTTTTGCAGAAGGCAGGTGCTCCTTATATCTTTTGATAAGGGGCCTGCCTGACAGTCTGGCCTATATTGAATTTTGTGCATGTGTTACATGTTAATTTATAAATCCCAGTAGATTTCTCAGGAGGTGTTAACTTACGGTTAGACAATCTATTTTTTAAAGTGTTTGTAGTTTTGTAGCTTAATTGCATGTTGTGTTTCCGTAACAGGTTGTTTATTGCAAACGGAAAGAAAGTAGAATAAGAAGATGAAATGTACTTAATAACCTCTTTAGGCTCGTTATTGTTAATATGTGCGTTTTTCAACCGTTTCCTGTGCTTCAAGATTAGCGTGTCTATAAGACGTGGATTGTAACCATTAGCTTGGGCTATATATTTTAGTGTATTGACCTCATCGGTGTAATTGTTTTCATTCATTGGAATAGATAAAAGTCTATTGACGAAGCTATTGTAAGCAGCTACTGTGTGTTGATGGGGATGGTATAAACAACAAAAAAATATTTTATTAATTTGTTTAGTTATTATAATTTTGTGAAGAAGGTGAATTTTTCACATAAAACAACGAAAGATTTTCTTTCAATATGAATTATTTTTAATATAGGAATCGCCCAGTGGCCGAAATTCGGCCATTGTAAATAGAAATTGTAAAAAGAACTCCCAACAAAATAGCTACAATACATTATTTCAGAGTTTGATTAATTGATATAATTGATTTTGAATTGTCTACTTATCTACTACTCAAGACCTTTCCAACGATATACATATTGCCACACTTTTGATGGGGCAAATATTTTAAAATTGTACAAAAATATTGCTTACGTATTTATAAATAGATATAGATTGATCTTGAACTGTGAAACAAATAACTTGAAAAAAAACTAAATAACCGAACAAAAAAATACTCCTATGACATTTTCACCCTTTTTCCTCAAAATTAAAAAAAAATTTCAGCACATCTACTACTCAAGACCTTTCCAACGATATACATATTGCCACACTTTTGTTTGGGCAAATATTTTTAAATTGTACCCCAAAAATAGTGCTTACGTATTTATGTATAGATTGCTGGAAATAATTGCTAGAAATAATTGCCTCTAGATTTAAAAACTCAACATTTTGCAATTAAATATGTAGAATTAGTTTATTTATTAATGTAAACTTTTAAATATGATAAATATGATATTACATTTTATTTTAGATATGATTTATGATGCGTATTTGTTTGAAAAAATATTTAACTTTTGTTAATTTTATTTAATCGATTAATCAATTAATCGGTGTTAAAATTTTCATATTAATCGTTAATCGATATTTTGTCCCAATCGATTAATCGACCATGCCCAAGCTACTGATTTAACCCGTAAATTTAATTGCTAACATATTTCCTTATGAAATGAACTGATATGCCGTTCAAGATTTCCCGGAATAATACCTTTATATTTTTGATTGCAATTTTCAATTTTGCAACGCACACATTTTTCTTCTTTACTTGCTCTACCTCAAAAAATTCTAAAATGTTTTCAGTTTCTGATGCCCGTTTTCTCTTACTATTCATTTTAAATAAACAAAAAGACATTTCAAAAAATCGGCTTTTGTTCAATTAACTAACTCAAATGAGATTTTCTCAATAAAAATATTTCAGTTAAAAACTGATCTTTTCTTTTTTTCATCTGAAAAAATCAATCAAGGAGAGAATGAGAAACATATTTTCAAAAATGAAATTAAAAGATGAAAACTTATTTGAGTGTATAGTTCTTTTATGAAAAGATAAAATAGAATTTATTTTTATCCGATCCTTATATTATCTTTTCAAATGATTGAGAATTTACACACTCTGACCCTAAGGTGGGTTCTGGACCTGAGTATTTCATGCCCGCTCCAGCCCTTGCAAGTTCATCCGCTTTTATGTTGCCCGGAATGCCACTATGACCTGGAACTCACCGCAAAGTGATATTGTTGTGTTGCGCTATCTTACAAAGATTTTTCCTGCACTCATTGAAGAGTTTGAAAGTAGTATCTGGGCTTACCAGTGCTTTGATAGCTGTTTGGCTATCCGAACAGATGCAGTTTTTTTCCTTGCAGAAGTGTTATTACATGCGTGCATTCATTGATAGCATACACCTCCGCTTGAAGAACAGTACAAAATCGTCCAAGTGGAAATTTCTTGCTGCTTATGACATTATCTACTTCCAAGTACACGCCAGCTCCTGCATTTCGCTTCAACAGTGAGCCATCTGTATAGAAAACATAAGTCTCGCTGGAGGATCATTCTGACCAAGTTCCTTCACCTTCCTCTCTAGAAGAGATGACCTGTACAGCGGGCTTCTCAAAGTTATATACTTCGGTCAGGACGTCACTATGCATATTTATTTCGGGACAATCTGTCCGTAGTCTATCAAGTAAGTGACCATGACCGCATATTTTCCCTCTGTTTACCCACGTCCCTGCCACATGCAGTCTGTAAACAGCTCTTTTAACCATGTACTCTACATGTAGATGTGCAGGAGCCAGACCCAACATGGCTTCCAACGACAGTGTTGGTGTGGTAGCATTGAGCCACTAATACTTACACATTCCATTCTCTGTATTTTATTTAATCTAGCACGGACGTATTGTTTCTCCGTCTTTGGCCACCAGACAACACATGCAAAAACAAGTGTTAGACTGATTATTGCTGTGTATATTCATAGGATAATTTCGGGACTAAGACCCCAATAACGACCGAAGGTTCGACGGCATTGCCAAAAAGAAATGACCGCCTTATCAATCTTTTTTATTAAATGAGTATTCCAATTTAACCTTTTGTCGAGAATAATGCCTAGAAACTTAACCTCATCTGAGTAGCTTAACTGCATACTGAAAAGATACAGACTTGTTGTTGCAGGCACTTTTCTCTTGTTGGTAAATAAGACTACCTTGAACAACAGTACAAAACCGTCCAAGTGGAAATTTCATGCTGCTTATGACATTATCTGCTTCCAGGTACACGCCAGCTCCTGAATTTCCATTCAACAGTGGGCCATATGTATAGAAAACATAAGTCTCGCTGGAGGACCATTCTGACAAAGTTCCCTCACCTTTCTCTCTAGAAGAGATGACCAGTACAGCGGCCTTCTCAAAGTTATATACTTCGGTCAGGACGTCACTATGCATATCTATTTCGGGACAATCTGTCCGTAGTCTATCAAGTATGTGACCATGACCGCATATTTTCCCTCTGTTTACCCACGTTCCTGCCACATACCGTCTGTAGACAGCTCTTTTAGCCATGTACTCTACATGTAGATGTACAAGAACCAGACACAACATGGCTTCCAACGACAGTGTTGGTGTGGTACGCATTGATCCACTAATACTTACACATGCCATTCTCTGTATTTTATTTAATCTAGCACGGACGTATTGTTTCTCCGTCTTTAGGCAACATAGACAACACATGCAAAAACAAGTTTTGGGCTGATTATTGCTGTGTACATTCATAGGATAATTTTGGGACTAAGACCCCTGTAATGACCGAAGGTTCGACGGCATTGCCAAAAAAAAATGACCGCCTTATGAATCTTTTTTATTAAATGAGTATTCCAATTTAACCTTTTGTCGAGAATAATGCCTGGAAGCTTAACCTCATCTGAGTAGCTTAACTGCATACTGAAAAGATACAGACTTGTTGTTGCAGGCACTTTTCTCTTGTTGCTAAATAAGACTACCTGTGATTTGGAAGGATGGACTGAAACTCCTTGCTCCCTTACACCACTCTTCAACCACCTTTAGTGAATTTTGCATCAGATCCACCAGAGTGCGAAGGTCTTTCCCAATTGCCAGTATGGCAATATCATCAGCGTAGCCCTGAAAATAGGGTCCCGATTGATTCAGTCTCTTAAGAAGACTATCAACTACCAAAGTCCACAGAAAAGGTGTCAGAACACCACCCTGTGGACAACCTCGTTTGACTGAAACTGAAACAGTAGTATTACCCATTTCAACAAAGGCAGTACGGCAGCTTAACATAGACACAATCCAATTTGAGATCGTGCTATTAATTCTATGTAGCGATGCCGCAGTCCTGATTGATTCGAAGGTAGTGTTATCAAAAGCACCTTCTATATCTAAGAAAACACCCAAAGCGAATTCTTTGGCATCTAGTGCTCTTGTAACGACGGACTATTTTCAATGTTTACTCTAAAAATAGTAGTTTTCAAATTCAATATTAATTTTATTAACTTTCTTCAATTGTGACGTTTATCCGTACCACTGTACATTTAAACATTTAAACATTTTGTTTGATGATTTAAATAAACTTAATTTCAATTAAAAATAAAATGTTTTGCAAGATGATTTTATTTTGTTTGAAAAAACAGAAGAATTAATTGATGGAAAATGAAACAGAAGATCGATGATAATATGATATATAAAAACGATCAAATTGTTTGGATCGAGTCAATTAGTAAGCTTTAAGTCAATTAGTATATAATTTTTAAATGTTCAATTAGTATATAAATTTAAATCAAAGATATTAGTGGTTAATAAAATATTTATTTGTTTTTATTTATAAATTGTTTAAAAATATATCAATTTTATACCAAAATGTTGAGTTTGTATTTTGTGACATTTCAAAACCATAATTCGTTTTAGTGATAATTTGAATTGAGATTTTAAGCCAAAAAAAAAGTATTTGTATATATAAATATGACAGAACCAAAAAAATTCGAAGGCTTAAGTTTTTTAAGAAAAAAATAATGTTATCTGGACGTTTTGTGTTTTATTTGGACATGCAGTTATTTACAATTTGAAAACATTAAAATTTTGCAAATTTAATTAAATAGTGATAGTTATGAAATGTTGTATATGTAAATGTGTGAACTCAAATCGTTCCAACCGATACAAAATATTTAAATGCATGGTTAAAAGCACTAAATTTATAACCTTGGAAACCGCAGAAACATGATGTAATTTGTTCGCAGCATTTTGAGGAAAATTGTTTAGATCAAAGTTCACCGTTAAAGAGACGTTTTAAGAAAACTGCAATACCCACTATTTTAAATCAAATGTCTGGGAATTGTTAATAAAGGGAGTTATCACAGAAGTTTATCTAAGACGTAAAATAAAACATGATGAAGACAACATTCAAGATACATTAATGTAAGCTTTTTTTTGAATTTTAATTTATATAATTACTTCGGTCTGAAAGACCCAAGTATTACATTCATGAGCTCAAAGTGAAATTCTTACCCCCACTTTTTTTTTGCATTTCTCGACGTTTTAGGACCAACTGATTCTAAAAAAGCAAAAAAAAAATGTATGTCTGTCTGCCGGCCGGCCGTCATTACCTACGCTGCAGGGAAAACCACTGGAGGGATTTCAAAAACTTTTTTTTCTAAAAATAGGTATACTCAAGAGACAGGTCCGAAAGGACGCTGTGTTCGATAACTGTACCCAAAGTGTGTCAAAAAAATCATTATGTGTGTCAAAAATAGCAAATTTTCGTATTTTTGGCTTAAAAAACGTTCATTTTATGTGTTTACGAGTAGAAACATTGAATTTCGAGAAATCTTGATGGTCGGGATTGGTATGTGAGACCAAAATCTAGATTATTGCATTATAAGTTTGTCAAAAAAATGTTGTCAAGTTTGTCAAAAGAAAGATTTTTATTTATTTTTTACCCAATTTTTTGGAAAAAAATAAAATAAATAATTTGTATGACGTGAAAATATATTATTATTATAGAGTTTATAGAGAAGTTTGTCAAAAAAATAATGTCAAGCGTGTCAAAAAATGATTTCATTGATTTTTTTCGCCAATTTTTTTGGAAAAAAATGTAGCTGTTTTTATGACGTAAATGTAATTGAAAATGAAATTGGACATGGAAATTTTTGAATTTGTTACAGTTTTTGAAGTATTTTTGGAATTTTGAAAAAAGTATGTATTTTTGATTTTGTAATAATTTTTGCAATATTTTTAGAATTTTGGAAAAAGTTTTAATTTTTGATTTTATAATAATTTTGGGAATATTTTTAGAATGTTGAAAAAAGTTTGATTTTATTATAATTTTTACAATATCTTTGGAATTTTGAAAGAAATATGAATTTGTGATCATTGTAATATCTTCTCGAATCGCTAAATTAAAGGTTTTTGAATAGTTTGCTGAAAATGAAAATGGACATGGACATTTTTGAATTTGTTATAGTTTTTGAATATTTTTGGAATTTTGAAAAAGTTTCAATTTTTGATTTTGTAAGAATTTTTGGAATATTTTTAGAATTTTAAAAAATTTTAAATTTTATAATAATTTTTGTAATTTTGGAAAAAGTTTCAATTTTTGATATTGTTATAATTTTTGCAATATTTTTAGTTTTGGAAAAAGTTTGAATTCTTGAATTTTTAAGAAATTTTGGAATATTATTAGAATTTAGAAAAAGTTTAAACATTTGATTTTATTCCAATTTTTGGAATGTTTTTAGAATTAAAAAAAAAAAAATTTTTAATTTTATATATATTTTTAGAATTTTGAAATAAGGTTCAATTTTTGAATTTTTAAGAATTTTTGGAATATTATTAGAATTTAGAAAAAGTTTAAATATTTGATTTTATTCTAATTTTTGGAATATTTGGAATTTTGAAAAAAGTTTCAATTTTTGATTTTGTATAATTTTTGCAATATTTTCAGAATTTTTGAAAAAAGTTTAATCTTTGATTTTGTAATAATTTTTGGAATATTGTTAGGATTTTGGAAAAAGTTTGATTTTATTTATTTATTACAAAATTTTTGGAATTTTGGAAGAAATATGAATTTGTGATTTTGTAGTATTTTCTCGAAATACTAAATGGAGAGGTTTTTGAGTAGTTTGCTGAGTTTAACTAAAAACCATGTCCGCATAAAAGCTTTTTGCCGAAAACTATATCAAAATCCTTAACCCAGACCGAAATCTTGATATCTCAGAGCTGTGAGATTTCAGCCCCTCCATATTTTTTGATTTGTTTTTAGCTAAATTATTTTATTTGTTGGTCAAATAATAAGTTTCTTTACAATTTTTCTGTGATTCATAATATAAGGGATTTCCAAGTGTAAAATTCTGTTTGTCTTAGATTCAGTTTTCATATAGTTTTTTGAGCTTTCCGGTGTAATGTAATATTATAATTTCGTATAAAGGTACAAACAAGCTCACCCTTTCAATTTTAGTCACCAAATGATGCGCAGCTGTTTCTACCGATTTTCCAATCTGGTATGCATGCTGATTGGTACTTAGTGGAAACTGTAGTAAGGCGGTGTCCTTTATATAGCGGTCAACCCGTATTTCCAGAGTTTTGAGGACAAAGGTGTTCAGACTTATTGGTCGAAATGACTTGGCTTCACTGAAGTTGTTTTGTTTTTACCTGGTTTTGGTAAGAAAACAAGTCAAGCTTTTCGCCACGCTTCTGGGACATAGCCATATGCTAGACATGCCCTATATAAATGTAACAGCGATTCAATGAGGCAGTGCACGTTATTCTGTAGCATACATGGATAGATTCCATCAGGATCAGGGGACTTAAAGGGGTTGAAGGAATCTATGGCCCATCTGAGAGATCTTCTGTTC
This sequence comes from Diogma glabrata, assembly GCA_963693315.1. NCBI lineage: Eukaryota > Metazoa > Arthropoda > Insecta > Diptera > Cylindrotomidae > Diogma > Diogma glabrata. Next base: position 119,336,903 of record OY856186.1, on the reverse strand, counting down.
ACCACATTCTCAGCCAAGATTCCAACTGTCTTTATTAGGAGTTACAGTTCGTTGTTCTTTCATCTCAGCAGTGGTGCTGCTACCCGGAAAATGTGTACAAAGTAGATGTTGTGCTGTTTCTTCCACAGATTCCGTATACCTACCATTTGGCATAAGCAGTAACCCCTCTAGCACTCCGAATACTGTATTTATATTTCCTCCGACTATCACGATAAGTGATCCATTCATCGGTATTATTTGTTTGCTTAGCTTTCTTTAAAAGTTTCCTGACTGTAGATCTCAACTTTTTCAGCTTTCTATTCCACCAAGCTGAATTTTCTTCATGATGGAACACCCTATATGGACAAGATTCTTCAAAAGCCTTGATCATACACTCTTAAATCCGATTTGCAATATTTTCAATGTCTTGTGTACACTTGATTGACGGATCAGAGTCAAGTAACAATTGGTCAACAAGTAGTTTGTACATATTCCAATCAGTAGATTTGAGATTTCTAAAACTGTCTTTACCACCATGTCGACTTTAAAGTCAAAATTTATGCAATTGTGGTCTGATGTGAGAATATCTTGCGATACTCTCCAATTTCTAACACTTTTAGCCAAAACTACGCTAGTGAGGGTAATGTCAATAACTTCCTCTCTAATTGCATGTGAAAAAGTGGGAGCATTTCCCTTATTTAGAATTTTACCATGAAGAAATTCTTTGAGGTCTGTTCCTCGTCTTTTGTTATCTGAACTGCTCCAAATTCCATGATGCGCATTTGCATTGCACCCCAGGATCAACGGCAGGTTCTTGTTACTGCAGAACTTCACCACCTTAACAAGATCTTGGGTTGGAATGGTGCCATCATACGGTAGATACATGGATGCGAAGTCTATGTCTGTATTAACAGCCTCGATGTTTACCGTAACTCTAACAGCTACGGCATCTTTACCACTGCATTATGGTATAAGTATACCAAAGATATCATTCGACAAGTAAACGCACGAACGAGGGTTTTCCGTAACTGTACCGACAAACACCCTGCCCTGTTTACAATTCAGGCCAAGTATATGATTATTATTTACCCATGGTTCCTGAATCAAAACTATATTTGTATGCTGCATAAAAATTCCTTGACATAATTCAACGGAAGCAGATTTGTTATGCTGCAAGTTTATTTGTACTACTTTTAAGCTATCCATTAATTAGATAATCTTAAAGAAGACAAAAAAGAAAAAAGAAAAAAATGAAAACCAGACCAAAACCAGCGCTTCAGCTTAGTCGTTAGACTTTGCCGTCGTGCTGGTTACTGAGGAAGGACCTCCACATACGGCTGGTACAGCTTCATCTTCGGCTTTGCGAAAAGACGTCACCGTCGTAATTGAGTTACAAGCAAATAAACAATCAACTTAAAGTTAAGTGATCTTAATTCTTCACTGTTTTCATAATTATATTATAAATTTTGTTATTATTATTTAAATTTTAAATTTTTATTTATTTACTTGTTTTGTTATTGTTTATTAATACATATTAGGAAAAAACAGGTTTGAAAAAGTATATTATAAATAAAACTGACAATTCAACTCACTAAATAAAGTTTCGATAAGGTCCAATAAAAACGCTTCATTTACTATTTTTTAACAAATCAAAACGAATTATATCGATTATTTTTCTCTGGTGGGAAGGAACAGCGAATTATAGTGACTATTTTCGGCCTACTTAATATATAATTTTAAAACTAGAGATATTGAGATAATTTTTTTTTCTTAATGATAGAATTTTTTTTTATTTATAATTTTGTTTAAAAGATAATTATTAGTTTCTAAATAAAATTTTTTCTACAAATTATTCAATAATACAAAGTTATGTAAAAATGAAATTTGCAAATAATAAAAATGTCCGTAAATAAATGATAAATAAATGATTGCATGTTTATGTTTATTTGTCAAAAATAAATTACAAATTTATAACATTTATGCGCCTTCTAAGATGAAATATTATTTAATTTTGTTGAAAAATGAAATAATGTTACTATTTCTGTTCGTTAAGTTGTCTGCCAAATACAACTCGTCACCAGATTATTAGTCGATTATTTTTCAACATTACCACTCATGCCATATGAGGTTAAAAATTTCCCTCGTGCGCTACACGCACTCGGGACCTCAAATGACATTCGTAATAATGATTATGAAAAATAATCGACTATTATTTGACGACTCGTGATATTATATATGAAAATTGATCACTATTAAGATTTAAATTCGTAGATTCATTCATGGATTCACCCAAATTATTTCTGTACAATGTTTTTTGTTTCACATTCCAAGAGTTTTCTTTTTTTCTATTATATACCGAATATACCTAACTAACTTGTAAATGTTTCTATAAATTGCATAAGCTTTTGTTTTTATTTTTGTTCCTAATTAAACTCTTAGGATTCAAATCAACACCTATTATATTTTTATGATTATAAGAAAAAATATGGTTAAGGGCACAACACCTGTTAAACGGAATCCCTGTCTGTTATCGCCACATAAAAAAATGTGGTGATTGTGTCCATTTCCATGTGATTGTATTCTCGACCTAAATATTTGGTTGATTATTACCCGATTATAAAACAGCTCAATGGTTATTATTATTCTCGTACATATTTCTTTAAGAAAATTAACTAAATTTTGGATGCAACTCATAAAACTGTACTTTAAAGAAAACAACAAATAATCTTTTTCTTTTTTTAATAATTTACAAAACAATAATAAATATCTTCTATAGTTAAACTTCAACGGTACAAACAAACTAAATTTTGTTTTTTGTTTTCGTTTCTGATACATTACAAAAAAGTTTTCTTAGTTCTTTTATTAAAATTAATTTGATTAGCATTTAAAAAAATAAGAAATATTACATAACATTTTTAAACTTTCAAACTTCTAGTTTTGAGGATCTTCATCAACTAACATTTAAATTCACCAACTTACTTTTTCAATTATTTTTAATAAAAAAATTTAATAATAAAAATATTTTACTAATAAATTTGACTATCAATTATCTGTTATGAAAATTTTTTAATCAATCACGAACTGCCTGCCATTAACAAAAATTCAAGTAAATATATAAACAAATTTCATGAATCAACAACATCATAAAATGAGACAGCATTTGAAAAAAAGAAATATCATTGCACGTAGGGTTGAACAAAAAAAATATGAGAAAAAAAAACGATCAGTTGTATTGAACGTTAATTCATGTATAATAAAGTTGTTCAAATAAAAATATTTTTACGGTAAATAGCCATGTAACAACACACAGAAATAAAGTTTATCAAATTTTCTGTCTCTATGAATGAATTCTTTCTGTCAATCAAAGTTGAAAACTTTTTGTTGCACTTTTTTGACAATAATTCAAAACCTGTGCATCGCAAAATTTTAAAATAATTGCCATTTTCTTAATATTGGTGCTCTTTCATATGACACCACTTATTTGGGTCAAAAAACCCCTTTTCACCCTTCCCCACGCCCATCCACAAGACACACAGAAATAAAATTATTTGAGACTTGACTATATTTTTCATTAAACGTTAATCAAATTTTCTTTCTCTATGGATCTTTTAAAACTTTATGTCAATCAACGTCGAAACGAGGGAAGGGGAGCAACTTTTTGTTATTCTTTTTTGACAATAATTCAAAAACTGGGCATCGCGAAATTCTAAAAAAATTGCGAGGTTTCTGAAATCAAGTCTTTCAGGTCAATCAGGTCTTTCAAATAACACCCTTGAGCGGGGTTTAAATGGTGTTTTTTCGCCTTCCCGTTAAAAACTTACTAATTTTTCTATCATTCCAAATACTTTGTAAGATTAGGTTTGGATGAGTTAAGTTCGGAGCGAACGAGGAATGAAAACAGAAAAAGCGATTATTTAATATAATACAAAAAAGGGTGGAGTGAAAAATTCCAAAATACATTTTTTAGAAAAACTGAAGTGGAGCCTTTCAATTTCATATGATACCCTACTTCACTCGATAAAAAAATGTATTTTCTCAAAGACCTCACTTCGTAGCCCAGTAAAACAAATGAAAACAACTTTATTTTTCAACTCCTCATTTTTGTGTGGATGAATTAGTTTTATACACATTTAAAATTGCAGGTCCGTAAAATCATAGACTATGGTAAATGTATATGTTTATGAGATAATCGATATAATGTTAAAAACACGTTTTATACTCTCACGAATAGGGTTCGTTATAAAATCGGAGCCCTAAAAAGGATATAATTAGACAATCCAAGCTGCAATTTTAAACACAGTTTGCTTTTCAATAACCTTTTATCCATGACTACTAAAGAATATATGCTTCCCATGCGTATGTCTTCTATTGTAATTGTATTCATTCCACAACTAGTGAATTTGATTAAAATTCTTTAACAGCTCTATAGTTTATTAAATATTCCCCTAACAAAGTTTTGTTTTTCGCTATCTTTGTTGTATTTCTTTCAATATGGCGATACAAAGTTTTGCATTAAAACTGGAAATTAAACGAAATATTTAACAGTCGTGGATAAAATAGCATCTTGTATTCGCTTAGGATGATGGCAATTCTTCACTCGAATGATTCCCTCCACTCGCTACGCTCGTTTCGGGAAACTTCATCCTCGTGAAGAATTGCCTTCATTCTAAGCTCATACAAGAATCTACTATTCTGTTAGTGTCAATTTTTTAAACATAAAGTTATGCGTATTCCTACTTCTTTCTTCGTTGTATGTTTTAATTTTTTGCAACATTACTTATCCCGATAAAAGAACAAGAATTACAGATCCATTCTGTATTTATTTACTTAACTTGATTACCAATTGTTTTCAATTGTATTAAAAAATATAAACAAAGTAAAAAGTTCACATCATATAGATAGTTGTATGCATGTTGTTTTTGTTGGACATTGGTCATTGAACGTATTTGTTCTTCAATTCTTTCTATTTTTATCCACCTGAAACATAAAATAATAAATCTTATTACGTTGGCATTACATACATATGTTGCTCATCAACTTGAAGCAGCTTTTTTTATTATAACTTAACTCGTAAATTCTAATCAACATTAATTAAATAAAATAAGAATAAACAAAATATTTTTTCTTATAACCGTATTCATAAAAAGTTTGAAAATAATGTATCTTGTCCAACTACTTTTTTATGTTTCTTGCAAACATTTAAGATTTTTCTTTAAAAAATAAAGGGGAACATTTCTAGAAAATGTTGTTTCATCATTAGCCGCGGTTATTTAGTAAAATCGTTTTATGTGGATTTGCTTATGAAAACAGAATAATAATTCTTAAGTCAACATAATTTTATCATTGATAGTGATTGACAGATTGATGAAGTGGTCTATGTTTGTTTGTTAAACGTTACATTGTATCATGATAATGCTTGTTTGATCTTGAATGAAAATACAATAATTATCGTTTAACCGCGACACATTATAGAATAGTTCAAATATATCCTTGATAAGCTTACTTTGCACACAGTTATAGCGTTTTCGATTCTACAAAAAAATGTGACTTTTTTGCACTTTTTCCTCATGTCACATATTTTCTGTTCGATTCTTGAAAAGACCTGAAAAAAATTGCATTTTCTTTTCTCGATTTGGATGCAAGTTTCAAACGTTTTTAAGGCAATTATTTTGCATTTTTTGACTTTTTCTTAGGAGACGGTGCAAGAATGTTGCCTTGTGTAATATACAAATATATTATGAAAAATAAGAAAAAACATATTTTGAATGATGTATTTTTCTTAAATAAAAATAATTAAATAGTGTAAAAATAATAATGTACATTAAAAAATTGAATTCCTTTATTTTGTTAAACAAATTTGACAGATCTAAAAAATGTGACTTTTTTCTGTTCGATTCTAAAGTATTTTAAGGGCAAAACTGAAAAAATAAATGCAAAACTACAAAAAAAAAAATGCAAAACTGAAAGAGTTTTGCCCGCTCTGAGGTCAAAATTTAAATCGAGAAACGAAAACGCTATTAGTAGACGTGACCGAATGTGAATGAATTTAAAGTTTATAATAATTTAACGTTTAAAGAGTTTTACCCTAAAAATTTTCCTACTAAACATGTTATACCAGATTTACTATTAATTTACTAGTAACAACCCAGACAAACCCAAGACCACGCGAGCAAAATGTCCCACCTTGTCTTGTAAACATGCTTGGGGTTTGTCTTTGGTGTGTCTGGTCCGATATGTCTTTAGTTTGTCTTGGTTTGCCTTGTGCTGATGTCCCTGCAAGTTTGGCCAACATATATGTACGTGTTCACGATTGGCATATTTTATATGGTAAAATCCAGCTTTTGATGAACTTGGTTCTATATCTTTGTAGTTGTTCAAGTTATTTTTATGAGTGTATGAAGTGTAACCAGATCAATGGTATATGTTTTTGAAATATTTTTTGTAGTTTTTTTGTTATTTTTGGAAAATATGGTAAGCGGATTCTTCTGTTGTCATTGTTTTCCCTTTATTGTTGTAAGTTTTGTGGCTTCTTTTAAGTTATGCTACTTCTGATGTTTTTTAATTATTTGCTCTGCAAACTCTTTCATAAAATCGTTAGAAACTTCTGTATCTTTGATGTAATTAACTTTTTTGTCAAATTCTTTTTTGTCCATTGTAATATTGAACAATATGTGCGCCATGGAATGAAAGCTGCTCTTTTGTATTACATATGGTGGAAGGAGTCAGAAAGAATAATCCTGAATGGAATAACGAATGTTTGTTGGTTTTCTGAAAATCCCAAATTTCAAATTTGCGCTTCCGTTCTTATAATTTGAACGTTTAAAAAATTTAATATTTGGTTTTCTTGTTTCCAACGTAAATTTTTATTGATGGGTGTTCTTGATTGATTTCATTAAAAAAACTCTTGTAAGTCAGCTTTTTTTGTAACAGCGAAAATATCGTCTACATATCTGTGCCAAATTCTCAGGGAATTCAAACATTTGGTATTAGATTTTGTTTTCTCATTGTTACTGAGAAATAGTGCTAATTTGCTGGAGCATTTAGTGCAATTTGCTACATGAATCATACCGAATCTAACTACATCGAAGCCTTTAAGGAAATAAAAGAGAAACACGATCGGAAACGATTGAAAGTTAACGAATATATCGACTCATTTATGAAGATCCCATTGGTCGTCGTAGGAAAACCGGCAACCGTCCGCAATTTATACGATGCTGCAGACGAAACCGTTCGGGGGTTGAAAGCTCTTGGAGATAGAGTCAAAAATCGCGATCCTTGTTTGATTTATTTATTAGAACACGGTTTTTAAGCAAATGGCTATATCGCAAAGAATAGACTCTCTGAAAAAGGAAAGACGGTGATTGAATTGTTTGAACAACAATCATGCGGTATATAGCAATCATGCGTCCAAGACGAACTGTCTTAAATGCAATCGACGACACCATACTTTATTACATATATCCAATCATTAATCAGTTAAAAGCGCTCAGATTACCGCATTTGACCAACCACTCGAAGATTCACAATTAAGCGCATGCATCATTAATATCGCACCTTTCGAAGATGTAAACGAATCACGTACCAACTGCCGTAGTAAATGTCAACGACAAGTTTGGAAACAAGAAAAAATATCTGTTAGTTTCTGCATCACAAATTAGTCTTATAAGATAGAAATGTGCTGAAAAATTTAATCTGCCATTAACACAATGTCAAACGAACACAAATGGATTAGGAAGATCGCAACATTTGTTCCACAAATGAAACTTGTGAAATGAAAGTGAAACTAAAACTCTCGTCGCTTGACCATAAATATGATGCATTATCCATCAACGCGTTCATTGTACCAAAGGTCACCACTACGTCATATGTAAAACTTACCATTAAAGATTGGCACTTGTTCAAAAGGCTTAACTTGACTGACCCATTATTTTACCAATCAAATGAAATAGATATACTGATGGGCGCAAATGCAGAATTTCATACCTTTATAGACGAACGTATAAACAAAGGTTCGACTGGCCCTATAGCTCAACATTCGTTTTTTGTATGGATTATTGAGGAACAGTCTAATATAGTTTAAATACAAATTCAGCGAATTTACTCACTGAAATAGGAACTGGTGTTCCTCTCAAAAGATTCTGAGAGATAGAAGAGATCCCAGGCAACAAGCAGCACATCATCAAAAGAAAGAGCATGTGAGAAATCCTTTACTGGAACAGTTCCACGTAATTAAACCGTAGATCTATCGTTCATATACCCTATAAAAAATCAGCAGAGTTATTGGTCAATCATTTCAGTTGGCATTTAACCGTATCAAATCTATGGAAAAAAGTGCGAAAAGGATGTCATGTTCTAAAATATTTCTACAAGACTACAAAGATCTTGGACAGATGAAGCTTCTTTAGAGAAGCGATCAATCCTAATCTGTACATCTTACCGCATCATGGAGTTTTCAAAGAATCAAGCTCGACAACAAAACTCAGAGTTGTCTTTGATGCATCAGCGAAATCATCTACGGGCCGCTCCATAAACAATTTATTAATGGTTAACATTCTTCTCAGATTCCGTCAATATGCAGTTTTCATTACTTGCGGTTTGGAAAAAATATACCTTCAACTACTAGTTAATGGCAGAGATGCATCCTATTAAATTGTTCTTCGGAGAAATAACCCGCAAGAAGACGTAAACTATTTTAAATTAGCTACACTCACTTATGGCACGGCTTTTACTCCATTCTAGTAAAGACAAAAAAAGCAAATAGCAGAAAAAAATCGTCATTTTGGTGAATGGTATGTTAATGGTTCGACGACTTGATGTGATTTTGTGCCGCATTTTTGTTGCGTGGACAGATTACATTATCTTCCTGAATTGGCTTTCTAATCATCCATGAAATTTTACAACATTTGTAGCCAACCGAACATCACAGATACTAGCCACGTTAAGCAGAGAGTGCTGGAGACATAAGGCTTGGGTCATGATGCTCTGATAGACCATTACTATGGTAAAACGGGCCAGAGTTGCTTTATCAACATGAAAAGCATTAGTCACCCCAGAAAAGTATCAACCATTTGGATAATCTGCCTGAAATAAGAAATAACGTCATACAGTGTCATGTGTTGCAACCAGGAGGAGACATTTTTCAAAGCTTAATCACAAGATTTTCAAGTTTTCAAAACTTGCAAGGTGGCAAGATTTTTTCAAGTTTCAAAACTTGCAAGGTGGCAAACTGGCATTAGCTCAACGTTTTATTGCCAACTATAAAGCAGTTACTCATTCTAAAATATCTGGTAACATAACTGTACACAAATTGATCGCCGCCAGAAACAAATTAATCAGTTGGCACTAATCGCAACATCTTCAAGCAGAATAGCTGTTCTTCATAAAAATTAATTTGTGACAAAGCACAGCAAGTTATATAACTTAGACTCGTTCCTTGATGATCAGGGCGTGTTTTGAGTAAGTGGTCGTTTGCGTCAATCAAAGCAGTCATACGAAGCGAAACATCCTGCAATCATTACATCATCAAAATTCACTAATTTAAAATAATAGTAGAAGTGCACATCACACATCATCACGCAGGAGCAACATTATTAATGGCAATGTTGCGCCAAACTTTTTAGCAATTTTTGTCAAACATCGAGCAGCACAATTAAATCAGTTTAAAGGAAGAACTTCCAATGGACTCGTAAGACCTTTCATAAAAACTGGAGTTGGTTATGCAGGGCCAATATCTATTTATATGAGGCGTGCACGAGGGCTGTCTGTATACAAAGCTTATAATTGTACATTCGTATGCCTTAGTACAAAAGTTGTGCATTTGGAACTAGCTGGGGATAAACGTCTGAAACGTTTTTAGCAGTGCTTTAGCGATTTATGTCTCGTAGAGGCGCTTGTTCTGATATTTATTCTGATAACGGCAGTAACTTCATTTTTTTTTTTTTTTTTTTAAGGCGTTCATGCTCCGTGTAGGAGCGTTGCCAGGTTAATCAGCTTTGAATATTCACCACGGTCATTCGCAACAGCGACATAATTACCATGGCAGCCGATTTTTTTAAGGTCGTTTATTACGTCAGTCTCCCATTGTAGTCGTGGTCTACCTCGCGGTCTACCACTTCCTGGGGTACTAACGTACATTTTTCTAATCATTCCAGACTGTGAATCGGTTCGTATAACATGCCCAAACCAAGCAATCCTATTAGAACGGATACAACCTATTATATCAGGACCTTCAAGAAGGTCTCTGATCTCAAAGTTATACCGGGTTCTATACTCTCCATCGTCTGTCTTAAGTGGACCAAAAATGTAGCGTAGGATCTTACGCTCAAATACAGATAAATGCGATTCGTCATTTTGTGTAAGGGTCCACGTTTGTGACCCATACATCACAACCGGTCTAATCAATGTCTTGTATAACTTGAGCTTGGTGTTAGTTGGTACATACGGTGATCCAAGGAGAGGTTTAATTGAGTAGAAAGTTCGATTACCTGCAGCGATTCGAGCTTTAATATCTGTAAGTATGCTGTTGTTTGAGTCAAGCATTGATCCCAAATATTTAAAAGATTCAACTCCTTCAATTCGTTCATCGCCGCACATCAAATCTTTCTTCTCAGCCTCTCTTGAAACATTCATATGTTTGGTTTTATTGTAGTTAATTTGCAGACCGATTTTCCTAGCACCACTCTCAAGCGACTTGAAAGTCTCACTCATAACAGCTTCACTTCGGCCGAGGATGACAACATCATCAGCGTAAGCAATCATCTGTACTGTGTTTATTGACAAGATATTGTTATTAGTCGGTAGTTTCTTTTGACGGCACACATATTCCAAGGCTAGATTAAAAAGTATAGGAGAGATAGCATCACCTTGTCTTAAACCGGAGCCGACTTTGAAAAGCTTTGATATTTCGTTCTCTTCTCGTACACAGCATTGAGAGTTCTGTACTGTCATTTTGCATAGTGATACCAGTTTACCAGGAATTCCCATTGACACCAGAGCAGACCATAGAGTCTCTCGTTCGAGAGAGTCGTAAGCCTGCCTGAAATCAATGAAAAGTTGGTGCACAGGTATGTTGAACTCTCGACACTTTTCCAAAATCATCCTTATCGAGAAAAGTGCATCGGTATACCCACCGGAAACCACACTGATATTCTCCAAACAGTTGTTCAGCAAAAGGATTGATTTTGGATAGCAAAATGTAAGAAAAGATCTTATATGCTGTGCAGAGGAGGGCGATTCCTCTGTAGTTTGCACATTGTAGGCGATTACCTTTTTTATGGATTGGTATCAGCATAGCTGTGTTCCAGTCCTGTGGCATGGTTTCAGTCCTCCAGATCATTTGAACAAGTTCAAACAATCTTAAGGATAGAGTTTCGCCACCATGTACAATCATTTCGGATGTTATATCGTCGATACCAGGTGCTTTATTGCATTTTAATTTTGACAGCGCCGCATCGAATTCCTCTCTGGTGGGTTCTTCTACATGTACCTTTGACGCACGAATAAGCTTTGCTCGTCGCCCGACTTGTTGCTGGTCACTTAAGTTGAGAAGATTCTCAAAATAAGCGGCCCAAGTATCTAAAATATTTTTAAGGTCTACTTGTAGCTCCCCATCTTCGTTTTGAATAGCAGTCGATCTAGTTTGAGGGCCCTTCTTTAAGGTTTTAAACTGTTGAAAGAAGTTACGCGATTGATGTTCCTTATTGAAGCTTTCAATCTCCTCACACTGTCTCTTCCACCATTCTCTCTTCGTTCATCTACATAGCTTTGTAACGGCTTGTCTTGCCAGTTTATAGTTCTCCTTTATGGACCTGGTGTTGCGTCCTTGTAGACACTTCAGATAGCAATCTCTTTTGTATTGAATAGCATCAAGGCATGCTTGATCCATCCATGGCTTCTGGGAGTGGTTCTGTGGTCGTCCAAGTATTCCCTCAGCAGCGCTTAAAACAGCATCTTTGAGCAAATACCATGACTTATCGACGTCTCCATTAATGGCTTCTGATTTATCCAATGTTTCGGCAATATGGATTTGATATCTCTCTTCTGTTTCAGCATTCTTTAATGATGAGATGTTAAAACGTTTCCGTTGATTGAATTTTGGAATGCCTGGATTTGGGAAGTGGAACCTTATCGTTGCACATACAAAGAAGTGGTCACTTCCAATGTATGCACCTCTAAAGGATCGCACATCCAGAACGCTCGAAAAGAAACGTGTTGTTACTAGAACGTGATCAATTTGATTTCGAGTATTCCCATTCGGTGAGACCCAAGTCTGCTTATGAATCGATCGATGCGGAAAGAACGTACTGGCAATTCTCAAATTATTTGATAATGCAAACTCAGTCATTCTCTCACCATTATCATTCGAATTCAAATGCAGGCTGTTGGGACCCACCACATTTCCATAAGAGATATCTCTTCCAACCTGTCCATTAAAGTCACCAAGAACCATAATGAAGTCGCGTGTTGGTGTTTGTTTCATAACCTCTTCCAGTGCTATGTAGAAATTATCCTTCTCGTCGACGGTCTTAGCTTCAGTTGGTGCATGCACGGCAATAAGAGAAATATTGTTATATGTACCGCGTACACGTAGGTAGCAGATCCTCTCACTGACCGGGATGAATTTCATCACGGCTTCTTGTATGCGTGCACCAACAAGAAAGCCAGTTCTAAATTCTCTTCGAGAAGGATGACCACTACAGTATAGAGAGTGACTATCCAAATCTTGTTTTCCGATTATCGGCTGTCTAATTTCTTGTAGAGCAATAATATCCATCCTATACCTCTCAGCCTCTGTTTCTAGACTTATAAGAGCATCAGGAGCGCTCAGGCTGCGCACGTTCCACGTTCCGATTCGGTAGTCTGGTCCTTTTTCACGTCCAGGTAAAATTCTGTTGTTGTTTCCGGGTCTGTTTTTCTGTTTCTGATAACCAAATTTAACATATTAGTTTTTTTCCGGGGTTAGGGTGTTAACCTTAGGCCCAACCCAAATTGTCGTGAATGGGTCCGTTTTCTGCATATTAAGGTCACCAGAAACAACCTTTTAACACGTTTATATAGCGAGCCGCTTGATTCAAGACAGACGCCCGCTCCAAGCCGCCCCTGACATGGAGAACAGACGCTTGAGTCGCATTGGTTGTAGAGCGCCAATACGCCGTGATGTAGCGTCATTGACTAAGCAGTTTTTACTCTGCTTGTCTCCAATACACCAACCTAATTCTGTCAGCATTACCCAGGCAGCACGGCGTGGACGTCGAATTTCGGATTTCGCTACCCAGTAACTTCATTGGTGTTAATAATTACTTGAAGATTGTACATAGCACTCTAAATAAAAATTCTAATCACATCTCTTGCTTTCTTTTTAAGGAAAAATATAAATTGGCACTTTAATTTCCCATTTTCAGCACTAGCTGCCGGCTTGTGGGAAAGTGCCATAAAATCAATGAAGTTTCACTTGAAGCGGGTGGTTGGAAATAGAATTCTGACGTACGAAAAAATGGTCACGTTGTGGCAAAAATTGAGGCTATCATAAAGGCCTGTCCTTTAGGCATATTGGCTCCATAAAAAATCGGTTTTGTATAACTCCGGCTCATTTTGATATCCAATAAGCAGAATTATCGAACCAGATTTCAATCAAAGCAAACCATAGCATCGAATGCGGTGGGAATTCGTTTAACAGTTTGTTCAATATATATGGCGCAGATGGTACACTGATTGTTTGACATCACCGCAACGGCGTTCCAAATGGCAATCACGGGAATCAAACACAGAGGTTGGTGATCGTAGTCATTAAAGAAGATAACCAGCCTGCAATGCAATGGATACTAGGAATTTCAAATTCATTTATTGCTCCATATCGATTTAAATTATTTTACATAAAATGAATTTTTAGGGTTCCGTACTTTCCGTCCGAATTTCTAATACATAATCGATTTACTCACAAACTAAAAGTATCAACTTGAAATTTTCTACAGTAAATGTGTTTTCCCACACCTGATGATAACAAAAAAATTTCAAATATTTGTGTTTATCTATATTTTATGGACATAGATAAGGAGATAGTAAAACAAAAGTTTTTGTCAAGGAATCGAGTTTAGTTTAGAAATGTCGAAAAAATGGAAGTATTTCCAAAAAAATTTTTCAATGAGTTTTCGACAGCTTACTTACTTTTTGAGTTATATTAGCAAAAACGAGTGGTTTTGGTGTAATCTATTAATTTTGATTTAAGAAGAAATATGTGGAAATATTGTATTATCCCTACTGAAAATTTTTTTCGATTTTTTCGCAAAAGACATGATCAATAATACTGTCAAAAAGAAGATCTTGCGATCTTGAAAAAAGTTAATTTAATTGCTAAAAAAGTTTAGAATGCACAAATCAATTAAATAGATTACATAATAGTTTGCATTATAGATTACACGAAAATATCTCGCGTAATTTACACGTAATCTATGCGTAATCTATACATATAAAGTAATCTATTTTGTCTACGGCACAACCGTGCAAGTAGAAATTTGAAAGGTGATTTTTTTTTGTAGTGTAAAACATTTTTTTTGTAATTTTCGAAAGCACAGTTTTCGATTTATTTTCAAAAATGTAAAAGTAGCCAATTGGCCATATTTTCCGTTGGGGTGGAAATATTTGAACAAATGGGTCTTATTTTTTCTCCTGGCTTATGTATTTTTGATAACGCAGACAATTTTGCAATTTTTAGGTTAGAAATGTGAATACTGTACTTTAAATTTGGCATAACTTATAATTTGCTAACTTCTTTGGTTGCAATTTTTGCGTGTTCTATCATACCATTCACAGGATTTCTTAGGCAACCATTTTTCCATTGCATTTCTATATAGGGTCTTGCTTCAATAGTTTTTAGGACTTTTTTGTCATATTCTATTTTATCCATGATCACAACTGAGTTTCCTTTATCGGCCGTAGTATACACCACTCATATAAGTTTTTTCCTTCAATAATTTTAGAGGTATGGTGGAGTTTTTGTTGTTGTTGTGTATTTCTTTTGAGCTGATTTTCTATGTACATATATATCTTATAATGTTTTTAATTAAGTTGAAACATCTAGAAATTGCAAGCATATCTTCAATGGGCGTGAGTTTGGTTTTTGTGCAAACTTTAATCCTTTGTAGAGAATTTCCATTTCTTGACTGTAAATGATGTGGATGATTTATTGTGTACAAAATTTGGTATTTCAGGATACTGATTATACTGTTGTGTTGATACGTTATTTACAGTTGCTTTGAGATTGTTGATTTTTGTTCTATGCATTTTATTCTATGTTTTCATTTTGGTATGTTCTAAGTACTGTTCTATGAACATATCTATCGAATTCTACCCAAAAACTTAATTGCATCCAACCAAGGTTTTTTTTCTGTTCGTTTTTTTAAAGTTTTGGTTATCTTGTTTTTTGTTGTTCCATGATGAGAATCTTACTTTAAGTAAAAAATATGATCCAGAAAAGAAACCATCAACCCATCGGCGTGGTTTCATCAAACTACTTCTCAACTTCTGCAGAGTCTTCACTCAACGAGGAATTAAATTTCTCTGCCACCAATATTAACACAGTTTCTATCAACAAACCAACTACTAAATAAGAAGGCAGCAAACCACCATCTACATTCCAGTAAACCACTATAATCCAATGCAGTAATCAAAGGCCTCGCATCTCAAAAGAGTGCTGTTACTAAAGGAGAAGTAAACCTGCATATGATATCAATATTGAACGCAAAGTTCAGTCATTACACGAGTATTGATACTTATTAAGTTACGCTCTAGTTTACCCATTAGCAAGTTTGATGATTCTATAGCTATTCCGTGAACAAGAATTAAAATAATATTTCTGATGTGATTGACGTTATTTTGAGTAATGATATATTTTATGATATATATATATATATATATATATATATATATATATATATATATATATATATATATATATATATATATATATATATATATATATATATATTTATATATATATTTATATATGTATATATATATATATATATATATATATGTATATATATATATATATATATATATATATATATATATATATATATATATATATATATATATATATATATATATATATATATATATATATATATATCAGGGTTGTGCCGTAGACAAAATAGATTACTTTACATGTATAGATTACGCATAGATTACGTGTAAATTACGAGAGATATTTTCGTGTAATCTATAATGTAAACTATAATGTAATCTATTTAATTAATATGTGAATTCTAAAATTTTTTAGCAATAAATTAACTTTTTTCAAGATCGCAAGATCTTGTTTTTGACAATATTATTGATCATGTCTTTTAAGAAAAAATTTTCAGTAGGGATAATACAATATTTTCACGTATTTTTCTTAAATCAAAATTAATAGATTACGCCAAATTTACATAGATGACATAGATTACATTACATAGATTACATCTATTTTAGATTACGCGTAAAGGAACAACCCTGATATATATATATATATATATATATATATATATATTAGGGTGGCCCTTAGATTACACTAGAATTTTTTTTTTCATTGTACAGTTTGCGGCACCCTCCCATTTCGTGTGAATACTCATAAAAATATTATTTGCAAAATCTGATATCAATCGGTCAATTCTAAGACGTGCCTCCGACCACTTAAAGTTGAGAAATTTTGTTCTAGACCCTAGAAAAAAAATTTTTGTGCGACACCCTCTCATTTCGTGTCAATACCCATAAAAAAATTATGTGTAAAAATTGAAATCAATCGTTCAACTCTAAGGGGTGCCCCCGGCCACATGGAGTTGAGAGGTTTGGTTGTGGCCATTAGAAAGAAAAATTTAAATTTTTGTACGACACCCTCCCATTTGTTGTCAATACCCATAAAAATATTATGTGTAAAATTTGAAATCAATCGGTCAACTCTAAGGGGTGCCCCCGGCCACTTGGAGTTGAGAGGTTTTGTTGTGGCCATTATAAAGAAAAATTTAAATTTTGTGTACCACACCCTCCGATTTGGTGTCGATACCCATAAAAATTCTATGTGTAAAATTTGAAATCCATCGGTCAACTCTAAGGGGTTCCCCCGGCCACTTAAAGTTGAAAGGTTTGGTTGTGGCTATTACAAAGAAAAATTTAAATATTTTGTACGATACCCTTCCATTTGGTGTCGATACCCATAAAAATATTATTTGTAAAATTTGAAATCAATCGGTCAATTCTAAGGGGTGCCGCCGGCACCTTAAAGTTGAGGGGTTTTGTGGTGGCCATTATAAAGAAAAATTTTAATTTTTTGTACAACACCCTCCAATTTGATGTCGATAACCATAAAAATATTATGTTTAAAATTAGAAATCCATCGGTCAACTCTAAGGGGTGCCCCTGGCCACTTAAAGTTGAGAGGCTTGGTTGTGGCCATTATAAAGAAAATTTAAATTTTTTGTACGACACCCTTCCATTTGGTGTCGATACCCATAAAAATATTATTTGTAAAATTTGAAATCAATCGGTCAACTCTAAGGGGTGCCTCTGGCCACTTAAAGTTGAGGGGTTTTGTTGTGGCCATTATAAAGAAAAATTTAAATTTTTTGTACGACACCCTCCCATTTCATGTCAATACCCGTAAAAATATTATGTGCGAAATTTGAAATCAATCGGTCAATTCTAAGACGTGCCTCCGGCCACTTAAAGTTGAGAAATTTTGTTCTGGACCTTAAAAAAAATTTTTTTATTTTTTGTGCGACACCTTCCCATTTCATGTCAATATGGGTATTGAAAAAATTATGTGTACAATTTGAAATCAATCGTTCAACTCTAAGGCGTGCCCCCGGTCACTTAAACTTGAAAAGTTTTGTTCTGGCTATTGCAAAGAAAAATTCAAATTTTTCGTACGGCACCCTCCCATTACGTGTGAATACCCGTAAAAATGTTATTTGCAAAATTTGAAATCAATCGGTCATTTTTAAGGCGTGCCCCCAGCCACTTAGAGTTGAGAGGTTTTGTTCTGGCCATTACAAAGAAAAATTTTAATTTTTTGTACGACACTTTCCCATTTCATGTCAATACCCGTAAAAATATTATTTGCAAAATTTTAAATCAATTGGTCAATTCTAAGACGTGCCTCCGGCCACTTAAAGTTGAATAATTTTGTTCTGGATCTTAAAAAAAAAATTTAAATTTTTTGTGCGACACCCTCCCATTTCGTGTCAATACCCATAAAAAAATTATTTGTAAAATTTGAAATCAATCGTTCAACTCTCAGGGGTGCCCCCGGCCACTTAAACTTGAAAGGTGTTGTTCTGGCCATTGCAAAGAAAATTTTAAATTTTTTTGTACGACACCCTCCCACTTAAAGTTGAGAAATTTTGTTCTGGACCTTAAAAAAAATTTTCAATTTTTTGCGCGACACCCTCCCATTTCGTGTCAATACCCATAAAAAAATTATGTGTAAAATTTGAATTCAATCGTTCATCTCTAAGGCGTGCCCCCGGCCACTTAAGCTTGAAAGGTTTTGTTCTGGCCATTACAAAGAAAAATTTAATTTTTTGTACGACACCCCAATATTGCATGTGAATACCCTTGAAAATGATATTTGCAAAATTTGAAATCAATCGTTCAACTCTAAGGCGTGCCCCCGGCCACTTAAACTTGAAAGGTTTTATTCTGGCCATTAAGTGGCCGGAGTCACGTCTTAGAATTGACCGATTGATTTCAAATTTTGCACATCATATTTTTACGGGTATTGACATGAAATGGGAGGGTGGGGTACAAAAAATTTAAATTTTTCTTTATAATGGCCACAACAAAACCCCTCAACTTTAAGTGGTCGGAGGCACCCCTTAGAGTTGACCGATTGATTTCAAATTTTACAAATAATATTTTTATGGGTATCGACACCAAATGGAAGGGTGTCGTACAAAAAATTTAAATTTTTCTTTGAAATGGCCACAACCAAACCTCTCAATTTTAAGTGGCCAGGGGACCCCTTAGAGTTGACCGATGGATTTCTAATTTTAAACATAATATTTTTATAGGTATCGACATCAAATTGGAGGGTGTACAAAAAATTTAAATTTTTCTTTATAATGGCCACAACAAAACCCCTCAACTTTAAGGTGCCGGAGGCACCCCTTAGAGTTGACCGATTGATTTCAAATTT
Organism: Diogma glabrata; assembly: GCA_963693315.1. Taxonomy (NCBI): domain Eukaryota; kingdom Metazoa; phylum Arthropoda; class Insecta; order Diptera; family Cylindrotomidae; genus Diogma; species Diogma glabrata. The sequence continues at coordinate 119,317,756 of OY856186.1, read as the reverse complement.
TACAAATAATATTTTTATGAGTATCGACACCAAATGGAAGGGTGTCGTACAAAAAATTTAAATTTTCTTTGTTATAGCCACAACCAAACCTTTCAACTTTAAGTGGCCGGGGGAACCCCTTAGACTTGACCGATGGATTTCAAATTTTACACATAGAATTTTTATGGTTATCGACACCAAATCGGAGGGTGTGGTACAAAAAATTTAAATTTAAATTAAAATTTTTCTTTATAATGGCCACAACCAAACCTCTCAACTCCATGTGGCCGGGGGCACCCCTTAGAGTTGACCGATTGATTTCAAATTTTACGCATAATATTTTTATGGGTATCGACACCAAATGGGAGGGTGCCGTACAAAAAATTTAAATTTTTCTTTGTAATGGCCACAACCAAACCTCTTAACTTTAAGTGGCCGGGGGCACCCCTTAGAGTTGAACGATTGATTTCAATTTTTACACATAATTTTTTTATGGGTATTGACACGATATGAGAGGGTGTCGCACAAAAAAAAAATTTTTTTAGGGTCCAGAACAAAGTTTCTCAACTTTAAGTGGTCGGAGGCACGTCTTAGAATTGACCGATTGATATCAGATTTTGCAAATAATATTTTTATGGGTATTCACACGAAATGGGAGGGTGCCGTACAAAAAATAAAAATTTTTGTTTTTAAGGGCCACCCTAATATATATATATATATATATATATATATATATATATATATATATATATATATATATATATATATATATATATATATATATATATATATATATATATATATATATATATATATATATATATATATATATATATATATATATATATATATATATATATATATATATATATATATATATATATATATATATATATATATATATATATATATATATATATATATATATATATATATATATATATATATATATATATATATATATATATATATATATATATATATATATATATATATATATATATATATATATATATATATATATATATATATATATATATATATATATATATATATATAT
>OY856186.1:119252016-119316517 GCA_963693315.1 Diogma glabrata | reverse complement strand
CGTATTGATGTTTCGTGTTAGTTTGGTAATAAATTTCTAAACAGAGATAAAAAAATACTTGTACTTTAACAAAGAGCTATGTTTGATATACATCGCTGCCCAAAACTAAAAACCATGTCCTCATAAAAGTTTTTTGCTGAAAACTATATCAAAATCCTTAACCTAGACCGAAGTCTTGATATCTCAGAGCTGTGAGATTTCAGTCCCTCCATATTTTTCTATTTAAAATGAAAAAAACCTAATTTACAAACATAAAATAAATACCTTAACGGACAAATTCATTGATATTACATTGTTACAGTTACGTTTTCAAGTAAAATTATCTTTAGGCGTTGCCCAACCCTCCATTTCAGTTATAATTTCTCAATTGTTAATGATATTTAAATCCATATTTCCCATTGCTTATGTAAAAGGTTCATTGATCCAAGTTCATAGCTTATGTAAAAGGTCCATTGGCCCAAGTCCATTGCTTATGTAAAAATATAATTACATAAGTATACAGGGTGAGTTTTTTAAAAAATGCCAGGCTTTTATCTCGAGAACCATGCTAGATGGGACAAAATAACCCAAGATGATATTTGTTAAGCGTCGAGGGGGACGTCCAATGGTAATATTGAATGACCTTGAAACTCAAAGGTATTGGAGATATATGCCAAAATAGGTTTTTTTTAAATTAGAACCTATACATTTAATATTTTTTTTTAATTAAGTAAATCAAACTACACACTTTTTGCTTACAAAGTTTTTTTGTAAAGTGTTCGATTTTGTAGATATGATGAAAATTGATTTGCACTAAAGCAAACGTGTCTTCGCTAAGTTCTTCAGAAAAAAAATAAAATTTCGATAAATTAAAAACAAACAAAGAAAATCATTCATTAATTTAAATATTATTGCATCGTGGTCTACTGCGTGAAATTGATTTTCGTTATTTTTTTTTGATTTATTGAAATTTTATTTTTTTTCTGAAGAACTTAGCGAAGACACGTTTGCTTTAGTGCAAATCAATTTTCATCATATCTACAAAATCGAACACTTTACAAAAAAACTTTGTAAGCAAAAAGTGTGTAGTTTGATTTACTTAATTAAAAAAAAATATTAAATGTATAGGTTCTAATTTAAAAAAAACCTATTTTGGCATATATCTCCAATACCTTTGAGTTTCAAGGTCATTCAATATTACCATTGGACGTCCCCCTCGACGCTTAACAAATATCATCTTGGGTTATTTTGTCCCATCTAGCATGGTTCTCGAGATAAAAGCCTGGCATTTTTTAAAAAACTCACCCTGTATAAGCCTAAAAACTAATATCAGAAAGACAAACAAAAACCGGCAAAATATTATTATCTACTATTTGTTTATATTGGCAGGAAAACCCCAAAATAACTGATGATTAATGTTTGACGACCCATTCATTTCTGAACTTTAATTTAAAAATTTTGTAAAAATTTGAATTTGATTATACCTGTTATTTTTAAATTTTTCTGTGTTTTTACTGGTATCGCAACTAAACTTTTTTCCAGAGTCTATTATTTGTTTATATTTTTCGTGACAATTAAGTTTAATTACGAGAGTTTTAATAAAACATATTATAAAAAGTTTAATGTTCAACTTTCATTGAACAAAAATCGATTTTCAATATTTCATTGTTCGAATAAATTATTTATTAATGTATTGGTTCGCTGCTCCTTTGTGACGTTTACTTTTGGAATATGGTTGGGTTTTTGTTCAATGTTCAGTTATTTCCTGTCTCGAGTTAAATATGTGATCGTTTATGTTTGTAAGGATAAGTAGAGAATTATTATTTTAAATTTAAATATATAAATCTCTACAAATGTTTATTTATAGTGACTACTTTCTAATTGAATCGGTCATTTTAAAAACCTCATAAGTCACTCAATTAGAATTTTTCAGAAATCAATCAAAACTGTTTCATACAAAAACAAATGAGTTTTAAAGGACTTTTTTATGTTTAATTTAGTATTTGAGTGGTAAAAAATAAAAATAGCGAATAACCTTTACATTTATTAATAGAAATATTGAAAAAAACCTGAAAAACAGTTCTTGACTTATGTTGTTTTAGCGAGAAATAGGGTTAGTGATATAAAATTTAACCAAAAAAATCGTAGTAATCATATTTTTTATTGCTTATTCTTATTCTTATTCTTATCTTTATGGTACATAGTCATATTCTCCAACATTCTTAATTATGAGTTAATTCATATATAATAGTATACGTATATAATTCATATATAATTCATATATAATACGAATCCTTGAAAAGAGGACGAGTGTCATGGATCAGTACTGCGGTTCCTCTCGTCCTACGCAGGAATGCAGGAATGCTATTACTATCGACATACGTGGTTTTTACCCAGAATACGCATCTACCTTTAAGGAGCCATTTTCTGCAAAAAAAAGCATGTTGGAAAAAAATGTGACTTAAGAGGTTTTTGAAATGACCGATTCAATTAATTTCCTGTTTTTTTACTAACAAACCCGAGTCAAAACATTTTCCTTACCAATCTTATCCAAAACCAGAATCTATTCTAACCCAAAACCCCATGGGGTGCAAGGAGCTATCTACCAGCTAGCTCAAACGCCATCCTCACCTGCCTGCCATGCACCCTGCTGGTTAACTGACGAGGCTCTGACCACCGAGTAACGGTGGTATAACCAATCATCGAGGACTTCATAAAGTTCTTGCTTATTTAATTCGCTTAGAATAGTTAGTCCTGTAAAATGATTTTAGCGCACCGCGTCTTGCTGGCTAAGTTAACCATCTATCTAGCGTTCCAACTAAAACAGGATCCCCAATTACTGAGATTGCTAGTGCTTCCAACTGATTTTTCAAAAATTGTCATTTTTTGTATTATAAAAAAACTATAAAAACAATTAAAAACTAAACTCAAAATATTTCCGTTGTGCTACTTGTATCAATAATTGATATTATTTAAATCTAATTTGATCCGAAAATTTTTCAAATAATTCGAACTTTTCATTCACAAAAATCATAAATAAATATTTTACTAAATTTTCTCTAATTTTTTGATAAAAAAACAAAATCTTTATCAGAATTTAATTGCTTCCCAAAATAAAATGCAAACAAAAAATTTTCTTCAAAAACTAAAGAATTTAAATTTCATTCAAATCGCTTCACACGACTACGAACATAACAAAACGTAAAACAATACAAAATTTAAATCGTTTTCCAATCAACAAAAAATCTGATTTGAGCCGTGTTCGATTTGACTGAAACAACTGAAGCAACTGAAAAATTAAATGCAATTGTTGTTGTTTTTTCAGTTGTTTCAGTCAAATCGAACGCACCTTTGTCCTTTCCAAAAAAAATATGGTTAAAAACAATGGTTTTTTTATAAACGTTCTACACAAATACATTTATAAAAACAATAATACATAATCATAAAGATATAAGAATAAATAGAAACCAAAAAAATAAAAACGTAAAACTTTATACTCATATAACCCTAATTTTAAATATTACGAATCATCTACTTGAGTACAGGTGTCACTAGATAGTTAATATCCAAAAGTAAAATAGAAAAACATTCCCAATTTTTTGTTCTACTTCATTTGTCTTAGATCCTATGGTTTAGACGAGCAGCTTATATCTTGGACACAGAGCTTTATATCTGATCGAAAATTTCGGGTCAATGTTGACGGTGTATCATCGAATACTTTTTCAACTAATGCAGGAGTTCCTCAGGGTTCCGCTTTGTCACCAACTCTTTTTCTTATCTATATTAATGATTTGTTGGACTCAACGGTTCATCCTATACATAGTTTTGCTGATGATAGCACGCTTCATGCGTCTCATGAAGCACCTAAATTATATACACCCTTAGCGCTTAGTGAGTGTAGGTCAAAATTGATAGATTCCCTTAACACTGATCTTAAAACAATTATGGATTGGGGTATTGCTAACAGTGTTGAATTCAATACAAGCAAAACACAGGTTTGTCATTTTTCTAGGATAACGACACCCAATCCTTTTCCATTAACGTTTGGCCCCAAAAATCTTTTAGAGAATGAGTCTGTCAGACTTCTAGGAGTTGAGATTGAAAATAATATGAAGTGGAATTCTCATATTTTTAATCTGGCTAAGAATGCTGTTCAAAAGTTAGGATTTTTGGGGCGATGTCGTAAGTTTTTCGATAGCGAACAACTTCTTTTAGTTTATAAATCTTTTATACGTCCCTGCATGGAATACTGTTCTCACATATGGGGTGGAGCTTACTTGAGTAGTCTCAACTGCCTTGATTCTGTACAGCGTAGAGCTATTAAACTCATTGGTAACCCTAGTCTTACTAACGGTCTTGATTCCTTGCAGCACAGAAGAAATGTTGCTGATTTGACTATATTTTATAAATATATTATGGATGAACGAGCTTCTGAAGAGATCAAATCGATTTTACCTAAATCAGCAAACCTTTCGCGTCACACCAGAGCAAACGTAGCAGCGCATCCCTTTACAGTTCAAATAATTAGATGTAGAACTGTAGCCTTCCAACGTGACTTTTTCAACAGAGTATCTCATCTTTGGAATGCCTTACCTTCCTGGGTTTTCCCTGATGAATTCCATCCTCAAGGCTTTAAAGTTAACGTTCATAAATTTCTCAGAGAATCTTAATTTGCATTCCATTCTTATCCCTAGTTGGCATGGTATCTTCGGATATTCAGAGACGTTAATTTATAATTTATTATAATTAACACTAAACATGTCTAACTTTGAATAAAAAAAAAAAAAAAAAAAATATTATTATTTGTCTATGATTTCACCATGCTTATTCGGTAGAATATAAAAAAAAAATTAGGATGTATTTTTTTTGCCGTTCTCTCGTGGTTCTCTCTTGCAAATTCAACGATTATGGCTGCATGGGTAACTTTAAGAGTTTGTTAAAAATCAACGGCTTAACGGATTTTAACGATTTATATCTCGTTTGGAAGATAATTTAATATACTTTAATATAAAAATAATTTGAAAAAATATTTTAGGACAAAGTATGGTCAGAATACTACAAGTAATTTTATTTTTTAAGTTTATTATCAAAAGGGCCTCATTAAAATTTTTATTTTATTTATTTTTTAAATCTTCAATTTATTCTATTTTGAACTAAAAATAAAAAAAAAGTGACGTCAAGTGACGTCAAGTGACGTCATATATATATATACTAAAATAAATGGTCATCTATATGCACAATCAACCATTTTCGGCTGGAAAAATGATAGAAAAATTCTAAAAAATCATGTGAATATTTACCACAAAACTGTTTCCAGCAACGAGAATGAATACTTGCTACAGTTACCACAGCATTTTTTTGATATCAAAGACCTAAGCTCCAATACGAACCGTGCTTCAGCCAACCACGAATGTGATGAACATCATTTTCAAATACAACAAGACCTAATGATGGAAGATACACGGTAACACTTCCATTTCACTCGCTATATATCAGCAGGCAGAGAAAAGTTTCCATGGACGAGAGATAAAACTTAATAATTATCCTAAAGTTATACGCGATGATATCGAAATCTATGAACAACAGATTTATAGCCCAAAAGACCGGCGTACTTTCAAATCTGCAAGATGGAATACAGAAACTAATCCATGATTTTACCATTATATCTAGGAACGCTGCTTGTACATCCAACAAAAGAATTATACTGCCATCGTTTCCATACAGTCAACATCGTCCAATAATATTTGAATATGGTTTAATGATCCCAATTTCACCATCTATAGAAAAACCCAGATGGAATTTTGGATTAGCAAATTGGGAACAGTTTTCTAAAAATTTAGAAAATATTGTACAATTTATTTCATGTAATCAATCTTTTTATCAGCGGTTTGTTGGTGCTATCAATAGTTCTGCCAAAAATAAAATTCCAAGAGGTTTTAGAAAACAGTATGTTCCAGGTTGGAATAAAACATGTAACAAACTGTATAAACAATACAATAGATCTAACGATTCACATGTAGCCACTGAACTTCTTGATGAACTTGATTTACATAGACGTAAAACTTTTTTTTTTTTTTTTTTTAAATGGGTCTCGAGACTGAACTAATTCGTTAGCTAGTTCGAGTAGCACTGCGACCTTAAGATCTATTGTGCTTAACCCTGGTGTAGTTATAGTGCAGATGACGTCGATGCCACCGCAGAATGTGCAATGTGGTCGAATCCGAGCTCCTTAATATAGTTAATTAGCTGGATTGGACTGATGCTTTTTGGTATAGGAAGTTCTAGTCTCCCTTGACCGAGTTTAATGTATCTGCGCCATGCGAGTTCAGAGTAGTTACAGATAATGTGCTCCATGGTCTCTGCCTCCGAGTTGCAGAATCGGCATCTGTCGGAGGCAACAAGGCCTATTTTGTTAAGGTGGTGATTTATCGGACCGTGTCCCGTCACGCACCATGTTAATATCTTCAGAGACTCTCTCTCAAGATCGATTGTTTTGAGAGGGGAGACGGGGAAGTTGCCTAGAAACTTTTTTGAGTGCAGCAGACCCTCCCGCATACACCATAGTTGGTTATTTTGTTCCTGTTCCCAGCTTTGGATAGCGCGTTTGAGCGATCTTTTGGTTAATCCAAAGCACGGTTCTGGACCAATGAACTTTGTAGTGGCGCCCTTTTTAGCTAGCGAGTCTGCTACTTCATTGCCGTATACTCCTTTGTGACCAGGTGCCCACACAAGTGTAACGCGGTTATTTTCTGCAATTTTTTGTATATTCTGGTAGCATTCCCATACTAGCTTTGAGTTGAAGCGCGTCGACTTCAGAGCCAATAGCGTCGCCTGACTATCAGAAACAATGTATATATCTGTGTTGCTGTATTGTCTTTCGGCACACAACATTGCACAGTAGTTAATAGCAAAGATTTCAGCTTGAAGTACCGTTGCAGAGACACCCAGTGCTAACGTCCGTTTGGCCCTGGGACCAAACACCCCTGCACCAGTACCTTCATTGGTTTGGGATCCATCCGTATACCAGATGCTGGCATTAGGTGGTAGTGTTTGTAAGTAGCTCTCGATTCCTTCACTGGCCCCTATATTGACAATAAACAGTCTATCTAGATCAGTGATATTAGGCATACAGTCCGAAATGTAGTAAGTCTCCACTTCGTTCTGCAGTTCCACAAGGATCGCTAGATGACCGTTTAGGTTACCAGGTTTGAGTGTTTCGACCAGTTGTAGTCTGTGAGCACTAAATGCTGCTGCAGATTTGATGTTGCGCAAAGGCACACAAGTCTCTGTATTTTTGTGAGCACTGTCTGAGCAGATAATTGGTTTAGTTTTGGCCACCAGACCAGAGCTGCGTAAGACAGAATGGGTTTTATTATACTTTGATGTAACCAAAGTATCATTTTGGGGCTTAATCCCCAGGTTTTTCCAAATAAGTTTCTACACGCGAAGAAAGCCTTATTTGCTTTGTCCGAGATATGTTTTAGGTGTGAGTTCCAGGTGAGCTTGCTGTCGAGGATCACACCCAAATACTTAATCTCTTTGACCACTTGTATCCGTTCGCCGTTAAACTCAGGAGGATTGAAATTAAAACTCCTTCTGTTAGTAAAGACTACGGTACTAGTTTTTTGTGTATTGACAGACAGCCCAACTTCGTTGCACCAATTCATCACGAGGTCGAGGGCTGTCTGGGTTCGTTCACTGACAGTAGAGTCATATTTCCCCCTCACCATGACTGCTATATCGTCAGCGTAGCCTACAGTGTTAAAGCCGGAACTTTTCAACCTATTTAGGAGATCATCAGCTACTATCAGCCAGAGCAACGGAGAGAGTACCCCTCCCTGGGGACATCCTCTAGAGGCTCTGACAGTCATCGATGTATCACCTAGTGTAGTTGTAATTTTCCGACTCTGTAGCATGTTAATGATCCACGCCAAAATGTGCGTGTTTAGATTTTTCTTTGTGGCCATTTCAGTAATAGCGTCGAAATGCACATTATCAAAGGCCCCTTAAATGTCCATAAATGTGCATGCAAGTGCCTCCTTGTACATCAGTGTGCTCTCAATCTCTTTTACGACTTTATGCAATGCCGTTTCCGTGGATTTCCCAGTTTGGTATGCATGTTGGCAAGAGTTGAGAGCGTTTTGTTTAAGACATACATGCCGAATGTAGTAGTCCATCACCTTTTCCATCGTTTTCAGAAGAAAAGATGTAAGACTTATTGGCCTGTATGATTTGGCTTCATTTGATTTCTTTCCTGGCTTGGGTATGAATACTACTCTAGCTTCTCTCCATATTTGAGGAATGTACGCAAGACTAAAACTTGCTATAAACAAACGCTCGAGGTATGGGAGAATGGTAGCTAAACCTTTTTGCAGGAAGATCGGGAATATTCCGTCGCCTCCTGGGGATTTGAACGGTCCGAACGAATTGATTGCCCAAGTCGTTCTGTTGGGGGACAAATTTTTTTTGGCCAGTTGGTCTGAAACCTTCCTAGTTTCAGGATCCAACGAACCATAGCTTGGTATATTTCCCTCTTCCGAGCTCACGCATGTAGAACCCGGGAAGTGGGTCTGTAATAGTATTTCAAGAGTTTCACTGCAGCTGGTGGTGTAGATACCGTCCAGCCTGCAGATTGAACCCAGAGGATTTGTGTGATCAGACGCAAGCAGTTTTTGGAGTCGAGCTGCAGCCGGTAGACTGTCAATCGTTCCGCAGAGCTCTCTCCAACTATCCCTTTTTGATCGTCTGAGTTCTTTGTTGTAGTTGGTAAGAGCCGATTGGTACTCCGTCCAGGTGTTAGTTCTTTTTGCTTTGTTGAAGAGCTTCCGAACTTTATTCCTTATCCTCTCCAAGTTGCCATTCCACCAGGGCACATCTCTGGTCCTTTTAGACTTGGCAATTGGAGAATTGCGGTGGTAAGCTTCGGTGATAACATCCTGCAGGTGATTTGCCGCAAAGTCGAGCTCCATTGTGGAGTTGATCCTGCCACAATCACCTACATTATCCCGAAGATGTACTTTAAAAAAGTCCCAATCGGTCTTCCTGGGGTTCCTAAAATGGGGAGTACTCTCCATTTGGTGTTCTATGTTGAAGCATATGTATGCGTGATCCGACATAGAAGCTACGTCCGAGACATGCCAGTTGCTGATAAAATTCTCGGTGATGTTGTTGCTCAGAGTTAGGTCCAGGACCTCGTTTCTGATTGCGTTTCTAAAGGTGGGTTTGCTGCCTTTGTTAGCTATAAACATGTTATTTGTATATAAGTATTGGAGCAGAGACTCACCTTTTGTGTTGATGTTACTACTACCCCACACGGTGTGATGAGCATTGGCATCGAACGCAATTATTAGGTTGTAGTGTTTGTCTTTGCAATGCCGAATTAGCTTGCTTACCTTATCAGGTGGTATTACCTCCTCATCTCCTGGAAAGTACGCAGATGCTAGGATGAACTTGCGAACTCCGCTGTTGGGAAGAGGGATTTCAATTTGCACAGCTGTTAGATCTCTGCAAATGAATTCCATTAAGGCAAATACTTTCAAGCGTTTGTTGAAGAGCAACGCAGTTCTGGGTCTCTCCTGGCCTGAGAAGTATATCAGTGGTATGTTTTTGTTGGTCGACAGACCTTTTATTTTTTTGCTGTCTGCCCATAGTTCCTGGATGAACACAATATCGTGAGCATCCTGTTGGATAAAGCGGTTCAAATTAGCTGATGCTATTGCTGACCGATGCAGGTTAATTTGAACGCAACTTACTTTAGGCATTTTTTTTTTCTCTTCTTCTCTTCTCTTCTCTCTTCTTTTTTTTTTTTTTTTCTTTTTTCTCCAGACGACTATGGTGATCCAGCGGGGGACTTCGGTAGGCCATGCTTTTTCCGTGGCGCTGCCTTAGTTCCCTTGGACGCAACAGTTCGCTCGTTCTGGGTTAGGTTGGTGATTTTGTGGCGATGTTGTTTTGCTCTGCTTAAGGATGGCTTGGTTGTCGATGTTTGCAGTTTAGCCGACACCGAGCTAGAAGCGCTCCTTACAGAGGCAGATGTGGATGGTCCTTCTATTGCCATTGAGGTCCGCGTAGCAGTGCTGCCAGTTGCTGACGCCTTCTCGGTAGAACATGGCAGCACTTCTTTCGGTATGGCAGTGTTAGGTTGGTTTGACTTTCTGAACTTTGCGATTCTTGCATGAATTGCACCGAACATCCAGTTTAACCTGTATTTACAACTTTTAAGATGTTTCTCGGATGTTGGGTCAGGAATGAACACCAACATCGTGAGATCCCTCTCAACAGTGTGTTTCAGGATGGTCCATAATCTCGGTTTAATATCAGGATTTTGGGCACCGAGTCGCCTTAGAATCTTCTCGGTTGATTCTTTAGCACAATCTGGAAGGTATGCTATGAGCCTAGGAGGTCAAGGTAACTCGTCTTCTTTTAGGGTGCGTACCTGTACCTTCCCGACTGTTATCCGCGGTACCACGTTTGCAACCCACTGCGCCGATGTAATATTGGCACAGTTGAGAAGCAGCCACCCATTTTTCTGGTAGCAGCCTTCGAAGTGAGGTTTAATAACCTCGAATTCTTGCTCTACTACCAAATCCATGAGTTGTGTTTTTAGGTCGCTGAGTTGCTCAGAACTCAGGAGGGAAAGAAAGTCTTCAGCAGCAATGTAGACTTTGATGCGCTTGGTGACGTTGCTGAATGTTGGAGGTACAATTGTATTCGCAACATTGCTTGCTGTGTCACCTAGCTCATGCTTAGGTCGGTCGCTGGCAGATGACTTGTGCCGTTTAACACCAGAGGTCGCTGACTGTGGAGAGTCTTGCGATGTCACGGATCGGACCCTCTTGCTGCTCCTGGTACCTGTGTCTTTCCTTCTGTCTGTAACTTTCAGAGCTAGCTCTTTAGGTATGCCCCCTTTGACCAGGGTAGCCAGGTCAAATGATTTGGGAAGGGCACAGACTTGTATGACTTCTTTTTCAGAGAGGCCTTTCTTTATTAGTGCTTTCATGCGCTTTCTGTTAGTGGCAAGAATGTATTTGGGCAGCTTGTCGGATTGAGAGTCATCCGGTTTCGGGTCACTCAATTCGATTGTGTTGGACACGTCGATATTAGCTACCTTTCGGTGTATATCCGACGTGATGGTGACTGCTGACATGTCAGAGTTACTGTCGGATTCTGAGTCACATGCAGTCCCGATTGCGGATTCCAGAGCGGAATCAGAATCGTTAACGAACTGATCATCTTCTTCTTCCGACAGGTGAGACGTGCCAGAGCCCTCTTTTATGGTTGGCTCACGATATGCCATTTCTGACATGACCTTAGAGCTTGGTGAGATAGGTTTACTATCGTCGACCTTAGTAATTATTTTTGTGTTGCCGGAATGAAGATGTGCTGATAAGTCAGGCACGATCTTCGAGTCCGGCGAACACGTGTTTCCATTTGTTGGTTTAGGTGATGCGTTTGGGGAAGCATCGCTCTCATCTTTATTTGCATAAAATTATCCATACGTGTTTGGATGAAAATTAGGGAATAAAAGGTACGCCACAGCAGAGCCCTATGCTGTGGTAAGGCTATATTGAAACTGGAGGACGCCCGGTATCCAGAGTTCCGTACTAGTAATCAAGCACCCCCTTGACCATGCTAAGCTTTCGGCGTACGTGTCTCACCTTAGCTTTGAGTTGGACTTGATCTTCGCTTCGATTCTCACCTAGGACCTAACGGCATGGGTGACCCTACCGTTGTAGCTCCTAAGATCACTGAGTCTACTGAGCCCCATCACTACGTCAAAGTGCCAAGTCCGTTCGATGGGAAAATTGGCGTGATACCGTATGTAGGACGAGTTTTAAGACCGTTCGATGTAAAACTTGGCGTGATACCGTATGTAGGACGAGTTTTAAGAAATCTAGTCGTAAGGCATGGAATTTATTTCGTAAAGGTAATGAAGGCATGGAATTTACTTCTAGGTAATGAAGGTTCATTTCCAACTTCCTCATCAAATATCAACATTACTGCAAATAATATTGCTTCTCGATTGGTTAACGTTACTAAAGTGCAAGTTCCATCTGATAAATACAAAGAAGTACGAAGAAAACTTAAAATTGAAAAACAACGGTTAACTTCAGATCCTTCTCTGTCCTCAACTTTTACATTGTTTGAGCTTCAGGAAGCAATTAAATGCATTAAATGGGTAAGGCTGCATGACTAGATGGTATTTATCCAAAATGTATATCACATTTCGGCCCAAGAACTAAGAATTGGATTATGGAACTCTTTAACAAAATCTTGAATTCAGCTCAACTACCATCTTTATTTCAAAAAGCAAAATTCTTAGCTGTAGTAGAACCTGGAAAGAATGGGTCTGATGTTTCTCACTTTAGACCTATCTCCTTGTTGACTACATTGTTTAAACTATTTGAGAGGATGATTTTTCATCGTATCCATCGGAACCAATCATAGATGAAAAAATTCCTAAAACTCAAGCTGGTTTTAGGAAAAACCGGAGTTGTACTGATTAAGTTTTGGCTTTGTCTTGTTTTATTGAAGCTGGGTTTCAGAAGAAATTGAAAACTGGGGTTGTGTTTGTAGATTTGTCTGCTGCATATGACACTGTTTGGAGACATGGATTACTTCTAAAACTTGCAATAACCTTGTGCTGTTCCTGTATGGTAAATCTCATCGATTCGATGTGAAGTAACCGGTTTATTCAGGTCTCATGGACAAACAAGTAGCAGTCGTCGTCTAAACAATGGTCCCGTTAACAAGGAAGCGTTCTTTCTCCTATTTTGTTCAGTTTATATGTAGCTGATTTACCATCAACTAAATCAAAGTTGTTCCAATTTGCCAATGATATTGCTATAGCTTTTCAAACAAATACTTTAGAAGAGTGTGAAATAGTTTTGGAGAGTGATTTATCAATATTGGCCAATTACTTTCGTAACTGGAGACCAACTCCTAATCCTTCTAAATCGGAAATATGTGCCTTTCATTTTAACAACAAAGAAGCTCATAAAGAATTAAAAGTCAAGTTTGATGGGATTTCAGTTCGTGTTAATTCTACTCCTAAATACCTAGGAGTCACACTGGACAGAACATTGTCTTTTAAGGCGCATTTAGAAAAACTGGCCAAAAAATTATGTTTCAGAGTGAATATCATTAACAAAATTGCCGGAACTAATTGGGGGGCTGATGTATGTACTTTAAGATCTTCAGTTCTTGCACAAGTCTATTCTTGCGCTGAATATTATGCCCCTGTTTGGCTTAATTCTTCTCATACACATAAAATTGATGTCCAACTTAACAACGCTTTGAGAATTATAACTGGAACTTTAAAATCAACACCTTTACCATGGCTTTCTGTCTTAGCCAACATTGGACGTGAAGCAGCTTGCATTAAAGAATTTGAAAAGTGTCTTCTACATCAAAACTCAATTCTTTATGACATTTTGCAAGACTTACCTGAATCTCGTTTGTCATCCAGAAAACCATCATGGTTATTTGTTCCGAAGTTAAGTTTGATATGAAGGAAAGATGAAAATGTATGTGGAACTCTTCATCTGATCCAAATGCCAGTTTGGTGATCGACCCTACTTGTTGTGTTTCCGGCTTCGATCTTAGTCGTAAAGAGTGGACCAGACTTAATCGTTTCAGAACAACACATGGCCGATGTAATTACCTGATGAACAAGTGGGACTGATATCCCTCACCTTTATGTATGTGTGGAGTTATTCAAACAACGAACCATGAATGAATGTCCCTCACTCAAATTCAATGGTGGTATAAACAAGTTAAATGAGGTTCCTGTAGAAGGCGTTAATCATTTGAGAGATTTGGTTGTGGACTTGTGATTTTGTAAACACTTTTTTGTTTAAATCATACGATTAAATAAACATCGAAATCTTGAAGGAGTATGAATTGTTTCGGAATATAATGATAATTAAAAATTTTATTTCTAATTTTGAGGCAAGGTTTACACTTATTAACTCAAACACAAGTTTAAATACGCAGTTCTTATATAGTAGACGAGTATCAAGGTGATAACTTATATCCTGTGCTGACACTACTTTCAAGTCTTCGACAGAGATTTCGGATAATAGACTGCCGCAAGGTTATCAGATTTTATGTGCAGAGATGTTTGTTGTATTTCCTAAAAAAACGAGTAAGCAATTATAAATTGGTGGGTGACTTGTCAATGGAGCAATAAATTGCTGAACATCCGTTTTTATATACTGGAGTCGAGCTGGTCGTTGGTCTTATGAATCTTCAAAATCAGAAAGGACCTGCCAAGACTCGGATTACTAAAGCATATGTCGCTCTATTAATCTGTCTATATGGGTTAAGACAATTCCTACAGAACGTGTATCTGATATGATATCGGAAGCGCTCATTGCAGCATTAAAATGATTATTATGACGTCGAGCAATGTAAATCTATAATAAACGCACCAAACTAAAATACGCATTTTTATCTCCATAGAAAACAAATTTAAATTCAACCCAATAAACGGTCGTACTGCAATCTACACTTTTGTTTGGAAAACGCGTTCGCACTAGTAATACAATCTACTATGCTGACACACTTAACGATTTTGTTCTTGAGACACTTATAAATAATATAATAACCAAGTGCCATGGTCTCTAGGTAGATTTCGCCACATTCAAAGTTACTACAAATTATCATTCCTAAAATATAATAATTTCTTTTTAACACATTTTCATTTTTCGGTACAGTTATCGAACCTATCGTTCCTTCGGCTCTTACCATTCACGAAAACTATTTTTAGAGGCTAACATTTTTTAAATCGATCCAGTAGTTCTCTTGTTCCCGTCGGCGGTGACGGACGGCAGGTCGGCAGGAAGATAGACGGATATCTTTTATATTGATTTTTAGAATCCTTATGACTTAAAACGTCGAGAAATTCCTAAAAAGTGGGAATAATATTTTGGCATTTGCGAGATTGTTCGCTATTGCTCGAGATTGTAAAGATCTTTCAGACCGAAGTAATAAATATATAAACTTTATGCGGCCAGCCAAATAGCGTTTGTAGCTACCCCTATGTCATAACTGATAGAAGTCTAATCTAGGCCATTAACAGTTATTTGGGGTCAAAGAACTATTATTAGAGTATTTTTAAATTTTAAAAATAATATAGAAAACTGTTTATTGCAAAATATATTGTTCATCATTCATACCTCTTGATTAGTCAAGTCAAATAAAAAGTGGAATGAATACAAATACGAATAATCTTAAAAACAACAATTCAACGTCAATCTGTTTATATGTTAAAACAACAAATTTAATATAATTAAACTGTAACGTATTCAAATTTCGTTTTGGTTCAAATTATGTATTACAATTATTATTTACTCAAAGATTGAAAATCAACAAAAGACGTGATCTCGAATTTAAAAGTAACGGTTATTGTCTCAGACAAAATAACAAATCGTATGTATGAAATAGTTAAAATTTTAACAGAATAACCCAGGGGCGATTAAATAGCCGTAATTAAAAATTATTAGAGATGTTATATCAAAATAAGATTGATAGTTATTTTTGTGTATAGTGGAACGTATTTCAAAGAAATTGTTAAGTTACCTGTATCAGGTTCAAAATAATGAAATAATTGACATTATAAGAATACTTAGTAAGAATACTTAATCAAAAACTTAAATTTCCTGATGTAGAATGTCATGCCGTTGAAAGGCTTGTTGAAATCAGTGATTTTCGGAGCAATATCAGCTGTGACAGTTGTTTAAACTAATTTTGATCTGCATCACTGAATTTCAAAATAAAAAATTAAAGAATAGATCTCAAGGAAAATTATGCAAATGCTGTTGTTGCATCATCATCATCATACCAATAATTTACTGGATCTGTGGAATTATAAATGCGCTGACTGGAAGGGACTGAGAAATGTTTATGAAAAAACACCTTGGAAAACAGTTGTGTTGAGCAAGATCCTAGCACATCAGCATTAAGAGTATCTGAAATCATAAAAGACGGAATGCGGCGGTTTATTCCAAATCGACTAATCACTCTTAAAACTGAGTGTTGATTCACAAGGAATGTTAATGAGGTGGTGAGGAATCAACGCAAAGCATTTAAGACGTAAAACTCAAATAAAACACCTGAAACCCATAGCGTCTATAAGAAAGCAAGAAATATTAGTAAATACAAAATAGACTTGCACAAAGACGCAGTTATCCAGAAGGAAGCAAAAAAATTCGCCGATCACCTATCTGGCCTGGCTCACGTAGTTTCTTTCGGGTAGTTAAATCAGTCCAGTGTAATTTTACTTAATCCTCTATTGACTAGCTCTAGAATTATTATTATACATCAGGCTCCATTGTAATATTTGAATTCATATCCCTCTCTGCTATTGACTCTAATATGTTATCCATATTTCCTTGTTTCCTTTTGAAAATTTCAAACTTATGTTAATCTTATCCAAAATACTTTTCAATGGCGATTGAATATCTTAAACCACTTATCACTCTCTAGTGGTAACTGATTTCTTTATTACATGTTGAATTTGTTGAAAATGTGTTCATTAACTTAAACAACAAGTAATTTTAAAATAAATAATATAACGAACATCTTTTGGTGAGAATATTTCACATTTTATTAATTTACTTATCTACTTATTTTCTCAATCCACCAAAAAAAAATATTTACCAAAAGAAACTTCCATCCTGAGTATATGAACGAGTAAGATTTTCCATCTCTTGCTTCTTCTATTCTCATCTTTTTCATCGTACACAATTTAAAAATTTCCAATCCAAATTTCTATCTCAATAAAACTCTATTCAAACAAGAAAATATTCCCCTTCAAATATTCCCCTTGATATTGAGTGACGCAACAGAGAAATTAACTAAAAATTTAAAATATTATTTACTATTTTGTTGCACAAATAAATGCTTTTATGTTTCTTTGAATTTAAAGGCCGGAACCGAAACAATTTAGCAAACTATTAGAGGATTCATTTCAACATGAAAAATATTATTTTAGAGTAAAACTCGAAATAGTCCTTCGTTACACGTCTCATGGATTCATACAGGTGGACAGTTTCCTGTTAATTTAGATGGTATTACATCCAATATTTTCACAAATAATGCTGGAGTTCCTCAAGGCTCTGCACTCTCACCAACCTTGTTTCTTCTATATATTAATAACTTACTTATTTCCACAGAGCACCCGATCCATAGTTGATCCACATTGCATGCATCACTTAAATTTCTGAAATTTCGATTATAATTTTTTTTCTTTTTAGCTAGTTAAAGTTTAATTTAAATTTAATTATTTTTGAATTTGTAATGAAACTTAGTCTTTATCTCTTTAATAGTTTGATTTTATTTTTCCAAATATATTTTCGATCTCTAGGAGATCTTCTTCAGGGAAGAAGTTTCTATAAACTCATTTTATGGAAACTTCTTTATAGAAGAGTTTATAGAAAGTTCTTCCCTGAAGAAGATCTCCTAGAGATTGAAAATATATTTGAAAAAATAAAATGAAAATATTAAAGTGATAAAGACTTAGTTGCATTACAAATTCAAAAATAATTAAATTTAAATTTCGATCTCATACTGCCATCACGACTGATACAGAGCTGCTTATTGATTCTATCAACAAAGACTTGGATCTTTTAATGGAATGGGGCGATCGTAATCTTGTTTGATTTAACACAACCAAAACCAAACTATGCCGCCTTTCACGAATAGAGCGACATAAAAACTTCTCTATTAAGATAAACCATGAGGAATCGCGTGAGGTTGAATCAGTAAGACTTCTTGGAGTGGGTATTAAAACTAATCTGAATTGGAATAAACATGTGTTCAACGTCGCTAAATCTGCATTGCAAAAATTAGGATTCTTTAGTCGATGTAAAAAGTTTATCAATCCCGATCAAAATTTGCTGATCTATAAGTCCTTTATTCCTCCATGTATGGAATACTGCTTTCATGTTTGAGGGGGTGCTTGTCAGTCAACAATAAACTGTTTAGACTCTGTACGGAGAAAATCAATACGGTATTGGTTAAAGCGAACTAACGGATCAGATTAATTCACTCCACCAAAGAAGAAATGTGGCTGAATTACCAATCTATTATAAATATAACTTTAACGAATTTTCCTTAACGGAAATTAAAAATATCCTTCCATCGTGTACGCAGTTCAATCGAAAAACAAGAGCTGCCGAGTTATACCATCCATTTATTGTCTAAATATTATTATTATAGTATTAAATAGATTTGTTGTCTAAATACCTCGTTGTATCCAGCCAGAACGATTATTGAACGAGTGGCCAAATTCCGTATTTCCCGATGAATTTGCCCCTCAGACATTTAAGCAAAAAGTGTCCAGAGTCATTTAAAACAATTAGTATAGCTATCCCCACATCCTCATTCCTTTCATTTTTCTCATCTTCTTCCTTTATAGTTTACATGGTATCTTCGGATATTCAAAGAGTCTGAATAATGAATATTTCATATTAAGTGTGCTAAACATGTCTAACTCATAATTAAAAAAAAATCATTTTTAGATTCGATATTTACTAATAATAAATATATAATTGCCGAGGGATCGAAAATCTAATCCTAAATCTATTTTTGCCAGGCTTTCAAAGTTGATTTTTTTCAAATATCTATTAAGATGTCAGAAATGGGTGCCGTCACCTTATTCTGATTTTATTTATGTTAAATTCTTTTTACTTGTTTGTTTTGCATTTTTCACCGTCCCCCTAAAGAGTAATTGAATTGCGAAGAGTTTACAGAAGTTTCCTTGAGTGGTGGTTTTCCTGGGTATTTGTTTTAACTTACTTTTACCAACAAACCTAGAATATTGGTAAAATTAAGTTAAAATAAATACCCACGCACCCCCAAGGAAACTCTCAGTTCTAATTTCAGTATCTACAACTACAATATAATGATTTTATGAATAACTAGACTTTATCCAATTTTCAATTTTTGTTGATACATTTCCGTATGTTGTTTTTAATTGTCTACTACAAAGAAGCTATTATTTCTATCTATTTTATTTGCTGATTTTAGAAACAGACCTTTATTTAGAAACAGATTTTGGAAACAGTTAAACTTGAAGGAATTTTTAAATTTCTTTAATTGAATTAGAAATAAGCAATGTCATAAGCTATCATAGATTTGCTAATCAGGGTCTAACAAATATCAAAAATCAATTGTTACGCAAACGATGAGTTCGAAAAAAAATTGCATTGGGTGCAATAGATGCTTGCAATAGTTGCTTGCATGAACCACTCACTACCTTTTTATTCAAAAAAATAAATACCTTTTTATTCTTTTAAAAGTATGCAAAATGAGTTTAATGTGTTAAGTAGCCTAGTGGTTAGAACGCTGGACTCAAAATCGCAGAACCCGGTTTTGACGCCCGCCTAGGTCAAAGTGTTTGCAAACCTGAAACCATTAACAAGCATCAACATACCGGTTTTTAAATTAACCGATAGTCAAAATGGTTGATAAATTGAAAAACTCTCTTTGGACTGATAAAAGTAGCCAATTAAATTAAGTTTTCAATTGAAACTCGACCATAAAATTGAGTGAATTGAGATTAATAAATGTGATGGATAAATGATAATTGTTGACAGCTTACGACCCTATATCTTATATAACATATATACGGAAAAAATATTTGTTTTTAAGTACACATAAAAAACCCTTTTGTGAACTTCCCGATTTGCTTAAATTTTGCTTCAGTTTCGTAGGTAATAACAATAAATATTGAATAACTTACTTACAAAATTCTAAAGCAAAAGAGGCTCATTACTTCTTTTAATGTTCTTTCATCAATTAAATTACACAAAAAAAATTAAAAGACATAATATGAGTTCAACTAAATAAACGCTTTGTTATTATTACTGATTAACATCTATTTTATAGAAAATATTTATAAAATAAATTTTTATTTTGAAGAACAGAAAAAACTGTATCAAAGAAAAGGTACACAAAAAAGTCTTAATTTAAACTTAGAATAAACTTAAAAGAAAATAAAGAAAAAAACAAACTACCGCTATTCTTATACATATATAAAAGATTCTGATTCTCCGAAGCTGTGTTTAGTCTTGGATATTCGCTGCTAAAACATAGATAAGATAAAGCATAAAATTTAAAAAAAAAGTAAATTGCTTTGATTTTTCCGTTATCAAGAAAAGAAAGTGAGTTAAGAATGTCTTATTTTTATTTTTTTTTAAATCCGTGCAGAATTTTTTGGTTCTTTGTGTTTTTATAAAGTGATGGTTTTACATAAATTTTCTTGTGATAAAATATTATGATTTTTAAAGTTCAATTTTTGAAAGGTTTGGCCACATTGTGGATTGTATACAAATTATATTTCAGTGTTAAACTTAGTTATAAAATAAAGAAGTTCTAATTTTTTGTAGTTTGAAACTAATCCGACAAGCAAAAATCAATTGAATTTAAAAATAAAAAAGCTTGGCTAGTATCCAAACTGATTTTTGTAAATCCCACGGTATTTGCATAATTCCACTTCACAACTTTAATTGTAAATCTTCAATCTAATAAAATGATAAATTTCAATTTCAATTTAAAATTTAAATTATAGTTAATAATGTTATTAAATGATTCACATAAATCATTGCAATCTTTTCATAAGGAAAACAGTGGTAGGTAGTGATATGATGATAATGACAATAGTTTATATTTATTCAATTTGTAACAACAAAAAGTAGTAAAAAGTGTCATTGTTTTATTCTTTAATAAAACATTTCAAAGTGTAGCATTTCCTTTCACTTACCGCACCTACAACTATAAGAATATGTGTACACAGCTTTTTGTTAGAAATATTAACACTGTCTGTACTTTTTGTGAGTAATCGAACATTGAAAAACTAATTAAGTGTCATGGATTTTTTTAGTTTCTGGTTTAATGTTTGATATTTTCTCGAGATTTAGATTTTAGTGTATGGTGGCTTTTGAGTTTGATATAATATGTCAGGGTTAATTTTTTGAATCTTATTGCTTCATAATTTGTTTAAGATTCTATTGTAATTATAACTCAGTTTAACAATTAAATGTGGTTCAAAATCTCTCATCTCATCTCTCAAATTCAGATTCCGTTTAAATAAAAATAATTACTATTTAGAATTATTAAAAAATATTTTTATAGTGTATTTCGGTAAATAATTCAATATTACCGAAACCCTTAACTCTCAGTTTTTCAATTCCTTTAAAAATAAACGAAAAGTATCCTCAATTTGCTTTGATAGACTCTAAATGTTTGCAGTAATCATCTATTCCAATGTATCTCAATCGGTGGTTTCGGACCATTAAAGATCTGCAGTAAAATTTTAGTGGTACTCGCATTTCTTTATATTTGTTACCAGAGTTTTGGTTTTTCACTCCTCAAAATAGTATTCATAAATTAAAAATTTCATATTTTTAATATCGTTCTTTCTCGTAACAGTAAAATTTTTTTGCTTTCATTCCTTTATTAGAGTTTATTTTATTTTATTTCATTCCATATGCTGGAAAAGAAAACTAGAAAGTACTTTTTCGACAGCATTTTTATTTATTTTTATTATAATATCCAAAAACTTGCATAGTTGAACAAAACATTCAGAAAAATAATTTATCAGTTCTTTCAGATCAACCATAAAAAAATATTCCCAAATACAGGAATGAATATAAAAAATATCGTTCTTACTCCTTAATCAAAATTGTTATTTTTTTCAAATACTCACAAATTTAATTTTTGCTTCAAATTTGATGCTTTTCTTCGTATTAAAAATAAAAATAAATTATTTTTCTGAATGTTTTCCTATCGAAATAACAGAACTCTAGCTTACTATTTTACTCCATAAAACGTAATGTTTTAAGTAATTAATTAAATTAATAACTTATTTGAGCAAGTGGGGCTTACACTAAAATGTCACTTCTATGTCACTTGATGTTTCGTCAAACGAAAATTATGTCTATTTCTTTTCCTGTTTTTTAAATCCATTTAATAAAGAAGAACTTTCTTCACACTCAAATCTTCCACAAAAGAATCGTCAATGTGGCACTACAACAACGTACAAACTCAATGTGTTTTACTTACAAATATTATCGTCAAACTTTACTTACTTACAAATTTTACTTTACTTACTAAATATTAAATTATAAATACTACTAAATATTATTACTTTACTTACAAATATTATCGTTACAATTATTATTATCGCCCTATAGCTCAACTGTTAAAGTACTAGCATTGTAATTCAAGGGTGCTGGATTTGATTCTCCGCCACTTTTCGTATATATTGTTCAGAATGTGTGTATTCAACCCTGTTCGTTAATAATCATTCTGAATGTATAGAAAAACAGTTAACATATGAATCGACATTTAAAACTGTTGAGTCAACTGGTGGGATTCAATGCTAAACATCTTGATACGATTAATAAAAAAAATGATTCTTTGTTAAAAAGAAGCATTTATTGAATATTTTAAAAAAGATTTTTGGTTAAAGCCAATAAATAATTGATATATTATTTTTTATCCAACAATTGTTTCGGTTTATTTTGAAACCATCTTCAAAGATACAATTCTTATATAAAAATAAAAACAAGTTTTGTTCAACAAAAAATTGACATAAATAAATAAAGAAAAGCCTTGAAAACTTTTTTCAAAGCTTTTATTTATTTATTTATGTCAATTTTTTGTTGAACAAAATTTGTTTTTATTTTTGTATAAAAATTGTATCCTTGAAGATGGTTTCAAAATAAACCGAAACAATTGTTGGATAAGAAATAAAAAATAATATAATTATTTATTGGTTTTAACCAAAAATCTTTTTTAAAATATAATACGCAAGCCAAATATCAAATTCTATTTATTGAATGTATTTAAAATTAAAAATATGAAGGTGCTGAAATCTCAAGGCTCTGAGATATCAGGACTTTGGTCTGGGTTAAGAATTTTTATATAGTTTTGGGCAAAAGGCTTTTATAAGAACATTATTTTTAGTTTTGGGCAGCGTTTATTAAACATAAAACTCTTTGTAAAAGTCCAAGCATTTAATTGCGCGATTTACATGTTCCAACATTGGTTTCTAGCATTTTTTACTGAAAATTAGAGCTACACGCGATATAAAATTTTTGGTAGCTAAAAAGAGAAAGAAGAAGTTTATATTATAGAAGGCCTTGTACTATAATTTTTGACGTATAAACTATTGAAAAAATTAAATATTCTTTTGTTGTTTGATGTTTATTAAATTTAAACATAATAAACACATGGACTCTTGATAAATCGATATTATAAACATGGATTCTTGGATATTGATAAATTTAATAAATAAATTAAACTAAATAATAAATTAAATTTAACAATGGCGATGCTATTCAATACAATCAACAATGGCGATGCTATAAATTTTTGACGTCCAATACAAAAAACAAAAATACATATTACAAAAGAATACTAAAATTTTGATAAAATATTTTTATTTATTAAAAACTAACTTGGGAAAACAAAAACTTAATTTGTTTTTAATAAAATCATTTATTTTCCATAAAATAATTTTTGCGGCCATAAAACTTGGGTAAAGTATATTTTATGCCAACATTCTCAGTTTTATGGCAACATTTGCTTAAAAACTAGAAATAAACTCCACTAAAATTTTGCATATTTATATTGTTGTTCTTTTCTCGCATACGAAAATCATAATATACTTATTACTTCATTTTTTACTGGAAAAAAATGTTAGAACATGTAAATCGCCCATATCTCTGTTAAGAAGTTTACTACAAAACTAACACGAAACATCAATACGTTGCCGGAAAATTATAACATATCAAATATTAACATAATTTAGTGAAAAGATGATCCAATCAGCAAACTACCCACAAACTTATACAAATAATTAATTTAATTTTTTTTCAAAAAAAAAAACCTTAATTGAATTGATTTAAAAAAATTATAACAAAATCAAAAATTCAAACTTTTACCAAGATTCCAAAACTATTTTAAATATTATAACTTATAATTTTTAAAATATTTTTGGAATCTTGGTAAAAGTTTTTTTTTTGACACACTTATAATACAATAATCAAGCACCTGGTTTCACATACCAATGCCGACCATCAAGATTTCAATGTTACTACTTACTACTCGTTATCTCTTAAAATGTTATTAAGCAAAACTTTGCTTTTTTAGATTCGTTATGACCTAAAACGTCGATAAATGCCAAAATTTGGGGGTAAGATTTTCACCTTTGGCTCGAGATTGTAATACTTAGGTCTTTCAGACTGAAGTAAAATAATTTGGATGACATGAAACATAATTGAACAGATTTAATAAATTATAATGAAACTGAGCATTTTTCTGAGTGAAACCAGCATAATCGATTTCCGGCTAAAAATAACAGTTTGAAAATGTAGCGTTAGATAATAGCGTAGCGATAGATTAAATGACGTTTTTTCACAAAAGTTGTTACTATTGAATATAACAATTTAAACTTTCTAAGTGAATTCAGCTTATTCCAAAAATTAATATAGATTCCAGAAATTATTCGTGCGAACTTTGGAATCACTATTACTTTACTATTGCAAATTCGCTGGATATCAAAATTCATTAAACACTAACAGATTTAATTTTTGTTACAAAATTGATGCTTTTCAACGTAAAAAAGAAATAATTATTGTGGATGTTTTGTTCAATTTTGCAAGTTTTGTTATAAAAATATATAAAAAAGATAACGAAAAGGTACTAATTTTTCAATCGTTTGCAATCGAAACGAAAGAAAAATAAAATAAAAACTCCAAAGGAGTCAAATCGAAAAATTAAAAATATTTCTCTTCGATTGAAAGCGACATTGAAATTATAAATATTTTAATTTATGAATACTATTTTGAGGAGTGAAATGAGTGCGATGGAATAAAATAAAATTGTAAACTCTGCAAAATATACTTTAATTGTTTAACACACGTAAAAATGTAAAATAAATAATCTAAATTTGTTGTGTGTCTTAGTCTTTCATTTTTAACTTTTTATTTTGCATAAAAAACATTCAAAAATACAAAACATACAAAAATAACATTCAAAATTCATATTCGTTTTTTTCATTGATTTTACACTAGTAGAAAAACTTATTTTCACAGAGGATTAAGCCAGTATGAATATAGACTTTTAATATACTATCGTAGAAAAACTATTTTTTTCACATTGGAAATGCAATTCAAATGAAACAATTTTGACTTTTTATTATTTACGAGAGGAACATGTGCATTAATTTAAATTTATTGTTTCTTTTATATATAATTTTAAATGAGAGCATAAACCATTTTGTTGCTTTTTTGTAAAATACTAGCTGGCACGTTGGATAAGATCACGCCGACTCTTAAACACGTAACATGTGAATAGCAATTCTTGTCTTGAATTATATCCCACCGTGATTGCAAATATCAACCAAAATGGGAATTTCAATCTTTTAATTTGGACAATAATGTTTAAAGCCCTTATGTTGTCACAAAGTAGCGGTGTCAATTAAAATTGCAGCAAATACTTACCTGTAATCAGCTGCATAATGCGTTCCCAAATTGTTGAATGTTTCTATCCAAATCTTGAAGTTATCGTTCAAAAGCTTGGAGCGATTTTCTGCGCCATTATGAATTCATCCCAAACAAAAAGCTAGAATTTCTGCAACACTTTTCAAATGCCGAATCCTTTCAAAATGTTGCACGTAGGAGTTTCAATGAATGACAATTTCAAAGCGGATTCTTTCTTCCACCTGGTAGCACAGTCGCAGCTATTCCGACCAACGCAAGAGCAAAGATTATACCATTTTGCGACCGAATTGGTACCTGATTATTCGATCGTGCATTATTTGATCGTAAATGGGATTTTTCTTAAGCGTTAGGCCAATATATGGTCGCAGACAATGCAGAGATTTGCTTTGGATGTGACGTCTTGTATGCTTCATAAATGCATACATCACAATGTCAGTAATTCTCCAATAAAATTAAAGCTTGATATGCACTGCGAAAGCTGTTAGGTATAACATCGTAACTGCATCTGGCATTTTATACTTGCCGGTTGGTTTTCCACATAAATGTGTATATCCTTATAGTTGATATTACAATATTCTTTAGGGACAAGACACCTAGGTTTGTTTGATGTACAAATTGTTTAGACATTTGTTAAGCATAGTCGTCATTTGCATTACTTAATGCAAATTTTTATTTTGATAACTGATACCGACTATTTAAACTGACAATACAAATACAATTACAAATGGAAACTATACAAATACATTTCTTGACTATGGCAATAATGTTTACATTATTTCAAGTATCCAAGCAGATAATGTACTATTTTGCTTTAGTCAAATCTGGGCTGAATATCAGGATTCATAACAGCCAAGATTTTAAATTAGGGTTGACTTGTATAACGTAAGAATAGAAATTGCTTATGAATACTAAGCATAAATCGAACTTCAAGTCCGCTGTTTACATTCCACCAAAGTCAATGGAGCTTGCTTACGGTGAAAAACACGTGACATCAGCAAAAAACATGCAATTTTGGAAATGATGTTTTAATTTTGTATATTTAGGTATTGGAATTCATTGACATCAATAAAAAAAAATTTTCTGCGTTTTTAGTTTTTTTTTACCCTGTCTTAAGATACAGGGTGATGAAAAATCAAAAAATTGCTCGAACCTGGTGTATTGAAATGGCTCTACAGTCAAAACTACTGAGCTGAACAGTCCAGTAGTTTTGATTGTAGAGGCCATTTCAATACAGCAGGGTCGAGCAATTTCTTGATTTTTCAACACCCTGTATCTTAAGACAAGGTTAAAAAAAAAAAACCAAAAATGCGGAAATTTTTTTTTTATTGATGTCAACGAATTCCAATTCCTAAATATACAAAATTAAAACCTCATTTTCCAGACCTCGCTGATATCACGTGTTTTTCACCTTACAGATTAATTCAGTAGACTGAAATATTAATTAATTTTGATTTTGAATTAACTAGGATTTTTGTCAGCAATAAAACTCAAGTAATTCGGAAAATATTTTGAATTTTTTTAATAAAATAGAAATTTCTAATGATAGCTGAGAAACTCATCTTAAAAAAGGTAACTGCTATCGTGTCGAACGTTTGGGTGATTAAATTAACAAACTGACGCGACAGCAAAAGCATATTTTTGCGATATGATGCATCCGATTTCATCTGAATACTGCATAGAGTGCTAGTGACTGTATTTATAAAAACATTGACATCAACAACAGCGCAACAGTATTGTAATGAATGAAGATTTGAGGATACATTTCATGCATTCACATTCATGCAAAGGTCCTTATTGAAAAAAAAAATTTTTAAGCGCCCCAACAAACATGATAATATTACTTCATTCACGATCAAATATAGGCCATATAAATGTTAAGTGAGTTTTTAACATATTGAGGCGACCGAGTTATCTATTTACGGGCTCTTTATTTTGAATCCAAATCTAGGTTTGTTTCAACGTTTGTTTCGGGGCCAAAATAATAGAAATTAAGAATGCATATTTGCCAGTTATTTAATAACTTTATTAGACACATTTAATCAGTTATCATTTTTTGAATTATATTGAATGTTGTAAACCCTCGGAATCAACTTTTACAATGTTCTAAGCAACTGATTACATATATATTAAAAAATAGTTGTATCTCGTAACAAACTGAACAAACAGGCAAAACAAACAAATTGATGATTTTTTGAACACAAAGTAAAAGTAAATTATTATTTAATTCATAAAATAAGAAATTAAGAACTTCATTGCATTGTTAAACTGTAAACACAGAATTTAAAATTGACTGAAAAATTTTCATATGTTTGGTCGTTATATCTCTCGATTATTTTACATTTGCTTTTCTCACCAGACCTTGAGAAAAATGAAGTAATAAGAAAATATGTAATATATGCACTTCCGTTCTTTGAATCTCGGTAAATTCATAAGACCACTAATTAAAAATTAGAGTAAACAAGTCAGTTATTATTAAAAAGACATTATACTGATCAATGCATACTTGCTATAACACGCATTAAAATAATAAAATAATTTAAATATCACAATAATGTGAACGTCCTCTTAAATAAGATAAAAACTTGTTACTCTCAATCTTGCACTTTTTAAAGATCAAGTTTCTCGTTTTTTCTTATATAATTTTAAACCAACTTTTTTCAGTAAGCTTTTTATATACATATATATGCCGGTTTTAATGCTTAACATAAATTAAATTAACAAAACCATGTGAGATGATAAGCATCTCACATGTTTTTGGTAAGATATATTATTTCTTTTTATTGATAGCTTGCATTTCGTAATACCAGACAACATTTTTGTTTTGTTTTTATAAACTGTATCTTATACAAATGTTTTAAATTGTTGGGAAACATTTATAGTGTAGTGAGAAACATTCTTGTGCGATAATCATATGTACATATTTAAATATTTATAGTATATTATTGAATTAGGAGCTAAAGTGCTACTTTTTGTGTTGAGTCTATAGTTTGACACTTTAGCTCCGAATTAAATACACTATTTTTTTGGCAAACGTTTAAATTTGTTTAAAAATATGAAGTTAATGCATCAAATTTTTTATACATATTATTACTTTACTCATTCCTCCTCTATCATTTATTATATTTACTATCGATAATTACCAATACATATCGACTAAAAATTTTAAATAAAACTTCTATGAAAATGTACTAAAGGCATTAGAAATAAAAATACAAATCTACAATAAAATCATTAAACCGACACGAAAAACGACAAACGAAAATTTTTAATAAACACAATTTTTTTAAATTCCTCAAATTAACTATTCAAAGTGCCTGTTTGTTTTTTTTTTTGTATGTTTTCATTACCTTCACAAAAATATTTTTTCGCACATAATTTTAGATGAAAATAAAATAAAATTCATCAATTTATTATTAGGAAAGTCATATTATCTCATGACACGTTAAATTAAAGCAATCGTTTTAGAAAATGTGAAACTGCTTTTTCACTCTTAATTTTTTGATGCTTTGTTTATTATTCCTATCATTAAATAAATTTTGTGTCGCTTAGATTTTTATTATTCGTAAAGCATGTGTCTGAAATGTATGCACATTCATATATGTGCTAAGGCATTTTACGACATGTGCACGGTATGGTGCACATCATGTGCATGACATGTATTATGCATTATGTATTATGTATAACGCTCATTTTTGTGCACGGGGCTTTTGTAACATGCACAATTAATGAACTTTTCTCGCACTTTTTTTCAAAATTGTTTACGGGTATTAATATACTATGTATTTTTCTTTATTATTATTTTTAATGGCTATATTTTTATGACAGATTGGGTATCAACGAAACTAAATAACGCTATGCTTATTCAGTAAAAATAGAATTAATAAAAATTTATTAATAAAAGTTATGTATAGTTAAAAAAAATAATATTAATACATACAATTATAAATATAAATAAATTATATGAAATATTTTTTTATGTGTATAGAAAATTTCAAATATACAGGTTTAGTAGTATGCCGTCCGTTCTAGAAAAAAACAATCGCATTTTAAAATTATTTTATCCGTAATGTTCTTAAAACAAAATAGCAAATAATTTTTATTTGTTGTTGTTGTCTTGTACCTTTCCTAGAAAAAAGGCAATATAAATTATACAACAACAAAACCAATAGAAATGTTGTACTTGTTATTGTTATATCCTTCCTAGAAAATAATTGCAACAAATATTGTTTTTGTTTCAAAATTATTCGATTGATGATCATGAATGATGATGAATTTACTTTTTGACGTGGTCGTGTTTTTTGATGTTGAATTTAATTTAATCTTGTATTTTAAGACATTACAAGAAAAATTATTTTGAACTAAAAAAAACCTTTCATATGACACCCCAGACACCACACTCGTCAAGGTCAAAAATATTTTTTTTTTTCAAAATTTTCACCCCCAACTTTAAATGACGAGCCAACCGCTATAGTTTTCATTCACTCCCTACAACATTACCTATAACCGTGAATATTTTTACATTTGTAATGTTAGAAGTTAAGGGGCGGAGGAAAGTGGAAGGTTTCAGGAAAAAATTTTTACATTTTTGAAAATAAGTTAAAATCTGTGCGTTCGAAAATTACAATAAAAATTATTTTAAACTAAAAACAAATACACTCGTCAAGGTCGGAAATAATTTGTTTTTGAAATTTTTACTCCAATCCCCTCCAAATAACATTTTAAATGTTGAGCCAACCGCTAAATTTTTCGTTCAATCCTTACAATAAAATGAATTTTTCAAATTTGTTCTTTTGCATTGTTCGAAGTTAAGGGGGTGGGGATAGAAAAAAATTTCCCGCTTGTAGTAATAACTCAAAGCCTAAGCAGTCTATAATTTATTGATTTTGTTTTTTAAATAGTTCAATCTTTTTCGATTTTTCCAAATCAAACCTTTAAAAAAACTTTTGTTTTACTATCTCTTTATCTATGTCTGTAAAATACAGATAAAAACAATAATTTGCATTTATTTTGTTTTCAGTAGGCGTGGACAAATCCATTTTATAACTGTAGAAAATTTCAAGTTGATAGCATTTCGGACGGACACCAATAGTGTACTGTTTTTACTTTTTCAAAGAACGAAACCCTAAAAAAGGTCTTTTTGAAATCGCCATGTTTGAAAAATTTAAATTAAAAAAAATCATCTAAAAATATAAATAATTAAATTTTAATGTCAGTGTAGTAACTTTTAAACAAAAGAAAAATTTAACTATTCATTTCACTAAGAGTGAATTTTATTTTTCATCGATTGTATGAACATAGTTCATACAATCATACAATCATAGAATTTTTTGTATTTTGTTTTTGTTGCGTTTTTATAGCAGTATTTTTATATGTAGCAATACTTATTCTTTTACTTTTCTATTAAATAAATTTAATTATAAATTAAAAACAATTATTTAGAAACTTAAATGTTATGCATAACTTCATCGATGCTACCGTCTTCCCCCGAAAACAACGCCTAGGCGTTGTGTTCGAGGGTGAGCAATTTTTCGACTTTTTTAAAAAGTGATATAATTATTCGAATAGAACGCTATCTCGAATAGAACGCCACTTTTCGAAGTAAGCGATTTTTTAAAAAATTTAAATTTAATTAAAACTTTTGTTGTAAATAAAACATAAGTTAGTAGTTCAGGTAATATGTATATGGTTATATGATTTTTTATGTGTTGTACATTGCCATTTTATTCTGTATCCAATTTTAAACCGAAAAATTTATTCAATTTTAATAAAGAGTTTGTGCCGGTGTTATTAGACACTTCCAATCGATTGAATTGCTGAAGGAATTGATTGTAGCCAATTGGTCTAATATTCAGTAAATCATCAAAAGTAGAGCCAAAACAACAGAAAAAGCAATTTTTTCGACATTTAAAAAATACATAATCAAAATCGAAAATTTAAACACAATCAAATATGTGCAGATTTAATTTTTTATTATTTTTAACGTTTGACCACAAACCGCAAATAACAAAATATGCATATGTTGAACTGATGAATCTATTTTTCATTCACTTTATTCAATTCTGTAGTAGCTCAATTTACGTCCAGTGTGAACTGAATATTACCATTGGATTTTGGAACATGCAAATTCCGGAATACAATTCAGTTTAAGTGAATGATTCAGCAATTCACTTGATTGTAAAGCGACTAACGTATAGGAAGCATTCTTTTACAAATCGAACAAATTTAGACGAAATTTGACCGACACATTTTTGAGTTGGCTGAAATTTTTTTAGGTATTTTATTTCGAATTTTTTTTTGTTTTTGGAAAATAGAACGGTTCTAAATTTTAAGAATTTCGTGCTTTTTGACTTGAAGACTTATTTTCAAAAATTCATAGCTTCGGTTTTATTAAAGATAGAAACTTCTAGATTGTTTTATTTTAAAGTTAAAAGATCCTATTTTAAAAAAATAAAGTCATTAAGAATTATTAACAAATTACTATTTTTATTAGCAAATAATATGTTAAAATCGTTTTTAGTCAGTGTCCAACAAAAATAAAGAATTTTGGAATAACCATCGTATTCAAGGTTAGATTTCCTATAAAAAGCTGATTTTTATTAATAGAGAAACGATTTTTATCCACGACTACTAAGGAATATATACTTTCCATGCGTGTATCTTTTATTGTAATTGTATTCATTCCACTTTATATATTAAATTCCACTTTATTTATTTCATTCCACTTTATTTATTAAATATTCCCCTAACCAATTAAAAACTTGATTTGTTGGTATAGTAGTATAAACAAGTTCAAACAAGAACAATACATATATAAAATCTAAAATAAACAACAAATTTGTTTTGTTTTTCTTGTTATCTTTGATGAATTAATTTCAATATGGCGATATAAACTTTTACAGGAAAACTAGAAATTATTTGAAATATTTTAAAGTCGTGGATAAAATAGGATCTTGTATTCGCTTAAGATGAAGGCAATTCTTCATTTGGATGATTCCCTCCACTCACTACGCTCGTTCCGGGAAACTTCATCCTCGTGGAGAATTGCCTTCGGATGATTCCCTCCACTCGCTACGCTCGTTCCGGGAAACTTCATCCTCGTGAAGAATTACCTTCATTCTAAGCTTATACAAGAATCTACTATTACTGTTAGAAGTAAATTAATTTATTGAGCGCGGAACGACAAAAATTTTCATAAATTTTTGTCGTCCCGCGCTGTAAAAATTAATTTATTTCTAACAGTAAAACTCATTTCTCCATTAATTAAATATACGTTTTAATAGAAAATTTTTTCGATATAAAGCCCATACGAAAAATTTCAACCAAATCAAAAATGTGTCGGTCAGAAAGGTGTCCGGTTTGTAAAAGAATGACTCATAAACATTAATCGATCATTATACAATTGTTGTCCACTTCCACAACAGTAATGTTGACATCTTTTAGTTTGCAAAAAGCTACAATCTCCATACCACCTGATGTCGAATACCCTTTATGGAGCTTGGCCTTGTCGTTCTCGTCGATAAGATCATTTAGATTGGCTTCAATTTCTAGGATGATATCGCTTATAATACTTCTTAGCCACGTACCGAACGGTTCGAAACTGATTTTGAAGTTTTTGAAATAGTCAAAAAGAGATTTCGAGTTTTTCTCTGCCAAAAATCAATTGCTTTCATGTAAAAATCAAAATACGTATGATATTATTTATCATACATGTAGTAAATGCCTTAAAAAAATTAGTTTGTATTCATAATTCAATACATAACGCCTAGGCGTTATATTTGAATAAAACGCAGGGTAGGCGTTCTATTTGTTTACAACGCCTAGGCGTTTTTTTCGGGGGAAGACAATAGCATTGATGTAATCATTTGAATTTTATGTTTTTAATTTGTTGAAAAATCTTTTAATTTGTGTTTTTTGAAGTGTTTTAAATTTTTTAATTTTGTTGAAATGTACTGTTCACAATGCATTAATTTTAATTGTTGTGTGACGCTCATAGTGATAATCATATTAA
Source organism: Diogma glabrata (assembly GCA_963693315.1). Classification (NCBI taxonomy): domain Eukaryota; kingdom Metazoa; phylum Arthropoda; class Insecta; order Diptera; family Cylindrotomidae; genus Diogma; species Diogma glabrata. Next base: position 119,283,016 of record OY856186.1, on the reverse strand, counting down.
ATATGCATTAGACCACTCAAAAACACCAACAAAATCTTTATACCATTTGATAATGACCCACAAAAGGGTCGAAATATAATAATGAAATTGTACCAAAACAAATAAAATTTTTTTTCTTAATTCATGAATGGTTTGATGCTGCAGATGAAAAGAAATACATCATATAAAAATATATATACAAACCAGATATTAAAGTAACTTCTTCGGAATTTAAACATAAAAAAATATGTGTTTGGGAGACCCATCACCAATTTGTTCACTATCGCTCAAAAACTAATCAGTTTCTTGCCATACATATTTACATCTTTTTCCAAAGTGTCGTCAAAATTCATTACCGAACGAATGTTTTATGCTCCCAACAAACATAAAAAACACTGTGGAAAAAACCACCTGAATTGTATGGTGGACCCCCCAACCCTTTATCCAATGTACTCCAAGAGCTAATAAAATCTTTCTCATGTTATTTGAAAGCTTTTTCTAACGTTTCATGAAAATCGATCGGTAATTGTAGGCTACAGAAAGGGATAAACACCTGGAAAAAAAACTTTTTAACCGGAAGTGTCAAACCGGAAGTTGGTATGCAGAAATATTGGAAACAGTACTAAAACTTTATATACCAAGTTTCCATAAGATCATAAGTCGGGATTAGAAGTTATTGAACATTTAAAATTAGAGGTGTTCGGGAGACCCCCCGCCATTTTGTCCAAATTTAAAATGAATTCAGATCTTCCATTTTCAAGTAAGCTTGGATCATTTACCAAAGTTTCATCAAGATCCTATGCAGAAAGGTCTTGACTATATTGCATTTTGATACTGATGTATACAAGGAGCTGACCTATAATCCCCCATCCGCCAATCAGCTGATCACTTTTTTTTTCAATTGTTATGGTGTATGATGCAAATTTTGAAGCAGCATCAAATTACTTTTGGAATTCGTTTTTTTTACCAGTTTAAAACTCCCCCACAACCACCACCCCCCACAAGTCTGACGGCTGACTGTTATTTTTTACATCTTAAATAATTAGTTTATCTTTATAATTTAAATTCAATCGGCTTAAAAATACTAACAAAAATTCAACGCTGCCTCCCGGTCTATTGTTAAATAATAAAAAACACGTTTTAATTTTCGTAACGATTATCAAATTTTCATGAAAATCAAAAAAGATCTGGTTCAAATTTCTTATTTTATTCGCGTCTTGAAACGATTTTCCATCAGTAAAGGCTGGAAATCACATACACAACAACAGAAACAGAAAAAGAATTCCATACAAATTTTACAGCAACAGACTTTTTTGCTATCAAATTTGTATGAAATGTTTCTATTTCTGTTGTATGTGAATGTCCGGCTTAAGATGCAGTGAAAGAAATTTTAAAAAAAAAATAACGATACGCTGTGTTTTGCATCACAAATATTTTTTTTCTCACAAGATCAAAATAAAAAATGAAACAACCACAAACCAAACACGATTTCAAATTAAAGCGTAGTGACCTTAGAGTATATATAAATATAGAGAGAACATAACTTTAAAATTGTATGAAGAGAGACATAAGAAATCGTGTTCACAAAAATGTCATATTCAATTTCTCATTTCGCCATTTGCATTTCTGTTTATTTACAACAACCAACTATTGTATTAAATTATAAATTAAAAACAATTAAATAATTTAAAACGAAACAAAAAGTACAATCTATTGTTTTTAGTTGTGCTAATTTTTATAAAATGAATGAAAATAATTACGAGAGTATTTTACATTTATTGTGTTATTTCCAGTGATTTTATAATAGTGAATATTTTATTATTTTATAATGCCAATGTTCAAATATTTAAGTTATGTATACATCCTGAAAGTATATTATGAAAACTAGGTCGCCAGCTTTTCATTATTGCGTAGTTTATTTTTAATAGATAAAAGATTAAAATTTATATGTTTGGTTAGAATCAAATCCTAATCTGTCATTTTTCTTATTTCTTTTTATATAGTAGCAGTGAGGGAGAAACTATTATTTTTTTGTGTTAGGTTTTTTTCTTATAGATTTAAAAGAAATTTGCAATAATTGTACAATTTTGAATCAAATGAAAAATTTTCGCACGTCTTTGGGAAGACAAACCGGTTTCTCTCTCAGAGAAATAAAGGAAAACAAACAAACAAAAAAACGATTTGACAGAAGATCAGTCACCATTAATATTAGTTATGGTGGTCGGTTGGTAGTGACAGAAAAACAATACACATATTGTATGGACAGAACAGCGAGAAACAAACAGATATGGTGTTCTAGTTGAAGCATGTCATGATTTTAATGCTAAAGCCTCGTTGAGACTAAGATTGTTTACAAGCTGCTAGTTCGCGAGTTTAAAAGCTGGCGAGTAGATTGTATAGTAGCCAACCAATCAACTTTTTCGGTAGATCTGCTAGTTAGATTGTAAACATGATTACACTAGGCGAGTTTACAAGCTGCTAGTAAACTCGCTGGATAGTAGCTTGTAAACTATCTTAGTGTCAACAAGGCTTAATTGCTATTAAATGTCGACAAAATGAATAATTCTAAGAATTTAATTATATTCATATTTATAATGAATCCTTCAAATTTTTAATAAAACATTTTACTTTTTTTTCAGTCCTAAAATGGTAATATATACAAAATATCTTTTAACTCTTCCACTACTGGTGGTAATAGTTAATGCACAAATTCCATGGTTTGGCGGATGTCCTGATGTTCCTGCCATTCCAAATTTTGATAGAGAGCAATTTTTAGGAACATGGTACGAAATTGAAAGATATTTTACTGTATCTGAATTAGGTGCTAAATGTGTGTCAGCAACATACGAAAAACGTCCAGATGGAAATATTTACATAAACAATGCTTACACAAACAGATTGTAAGTAAAATTTTGACAAGACAAAAATAAAAAGTATAACAAATTTTATGTTTCAGTACGGGAGTTCAACGTATTATTAGTGGAGTAATGAAATTAACGGGCAAAATAAATGAGGGTCTTTTTAATGTTCGTTATTCTTCCCTACCGATTGCATACGATACAGTTTTGAAAGTACTTGGAACCGATTATGAAACCTTCGCGGTCATATCGTCATGCAGTAGTGTTGCACAAATTGGACATTCTGAATCTGTTTGGGTTATGGCTAGAGAACGTGTCCCCTCTGGATTGGTTTTACAAAAAATTTATGGTGTCCTAGATAAATACAACATTAGACGCACTTTCTTTATTGAAACAGATCAAAATGATTGTGAAACTCTTCCCCCACCAGTTGAGGCCATCGATCCAACCAAAGCACCTGTTAAAAAATCAACGGAACCGTCAAAAATTGAAATTGTAACATCAAACTCATACGAAGAGGATGATGATGTCCCATTAGAACGATCCGCAGTGCCCGAAATTTTTGGTGCACTTAAAGCTTATGAGAGAGCTCAATCTAGTACGATCGATGCTGAAATAACAAATAGTAAAGATGAAAAATTAGATGTGGAATCAGAAAAACTAGTTCCAAAATTACTAGTAATAGATGAAGAATCTGTTGTACATGAGATAGATAAAACTGAACCTATAGTTGAAGTTAAAGTAGGATCATTAGAGAAATCAATTGCTGCTGATGAGACTGTTTTTCCAGTAGTTGATACAGCAGATCCCGTTGTTGTTAAAGATTCTAATATTGCACCAGAAACATCCGCTAAAACTCTAAGCATTACCGAAGAAGGTCATTTACCTGCAGAACCTGTTGTTGAACTCAAATCCGCTGATATTGAAGTACCACATCCAATTTTAGTTGCAGATACTGAAATAGAACCAGCAGTAGTTATTCCCGTTGCTATAGTTAAATCTGTAGATATACCCGAAAAAATTGAAATTATCGAACCATCCGTTGAGAACATAGATTCAACGGCTGTGAAAACTTTAATAGAAGATAAAACAAAAATTAGTGAATCTGTTGAAGTTGAGCCAATTGTTAAATCAATCTCACTATCAGAACCTAGCGAAATAAAACCAGTTTCTGACACTGCTGCATTTGTTGGTGCAACAAAATCTGGTGTTGATCGTGTGAAAATACAAAACGAAAATCCAATTAAAGTGGTCGATCAAGGAGAAACTCCATCGATCAAGAGTGAACTTGGAGCTGAAAATGTACAACAAGTTGAACCTGTTTCAGTTGTATCAGTAAAAGCAAGTGATCTAACCGACCATATAGAGAAAACTGAAACAATCCATTCAACAAGAACTGTTACTCCAGAAAGCGACGTTGTTACCCCAAAAAGCGACCCAGTTGTTGAATTATCCGAAACAGAGAATTTTGATGTTTTGGAATCAATGGCTGTTGTTAAATCTGTGCCTCATACGGAAGAATTATCTACTATTAACTCAGTTGCAGGATCAGATGCAGTTACAGCCGTTAAATTCAGTCCTGAAGTTGATGTCACTGTTGATGTTAATGCAGTTCCTAAAACTGAAAGAGACGTATCTGTTAAATCAGTTATACAGCGCGAAGCTGTTGAAATTATTGAAGCCTTGTCACCAGCTGAAACAGTTCCACAAAGTGTAGCAGTTGCTGATGCTAAATCCGTTCTCGAACCAGAGCCTGTGATATCTGTTGAATCTGTTGCCGACGTTCAATCAGTGGTAGAAGAAAAATCTGCTGTACAAGTTGCATCAATACTTGATAGTACACCTGAATCACAAACTAAATCAGCTGATGCATTTAAATCTGTTCCAGAAGCCGAAGGAACTGTTTCTATAAAACCTATTAAAGCTAAGGAATATACAACTGAGCATAAAAGGCTCACAAAAAAACTTATAAGTATGCGTAAAGTTGGAGAAAAGACTGAAGGAACACATGAAATTCCTGTTCATATAGTTAGTTCATAGAATAAATTTTAAAAAAATTTTGTGATTAGTTGGTACAGTAAGAATACTTTAACTTAAAGTATTATAGTTTAAGTTAAATAAATTTAATATTAAAATTAATTGTAACTTTTATTGAATAAAATTATTTTTTATAATTTTTAAATTTTTGTAATAATTTTTTTAATATTTTAAAACATTAAATTTGCCGTCATAAAACAAATATTCCTTTCGTAACCAATTGAACAAAATCTACTAATAAGTAATAAGAGGTTGGGTACAACTTAACGCACGATGAAGATATCAATTTTTGTTGATTTGTAAATTTTTCATAATTCTGGGGTGACTGACTGAAAAAACATGTTCTATTTTCATTTGAAATGCAGTAGCGAATTGAACTCCAACGGCTGTATATATACAGAACGGTGTAATTTCAGCAATCGTACGCTAAGAGGTGCTGGCCGATGAACTCCGTTGTTGATGCCGCGGTATTGCATGCTGCAAGAAATGAACCACCATATAACTCTATATGTGGGCTATAATCATCGAGAAGGGAGTGCGTCAAATGATTAAGGAGTAACTCACTTGTTTGATTATTGGCAACCCAATTCCGGTTGTATTTATTCTTTCACAACGATGAAACAGTACGACAACAATATTATTTAACTATTATGTTTCTGCAAAAGCCACAGCAACTCTAACTGTCGATTGTAAAATCGTACGAATTCCAACGAATTTTTTTTTAATAAAAAGTGCTGTGCAGGAACTACAACAACACTCATATTTTATTTATTTATTTATTTATTTATTTATTTATTTAATTATACATAATAAATTACAAGTAGGGTACTCCTCTCAGAAGTTACAAACGACTGTAGGTCCCTTTCTATGTATGTAATTTTTATTTTAAAAAAAAAAAAATTATTAACAATAAATAAATTTGATTAGGTATATAAAAAAAAATTAAAATATATTATATTAAATTAATTAAAATAATAATTTATGTATTGTTTATTTATTATTTATGAAACATTTATTTATTTATGTTTTTATAAATTTAAATTTATAAATTATATTATAAAATTTCATCTTATAAAAGTTTGGGTTGGATGATTTCCAAATGTGTTCTTAAAAGTTTTTTAAATTGATTATGGTTACATGGTTTTTTAAATTCATATGGCAATTCATACCATAACAAAGTACCATCAACTAGAATATTATCAGAACATATACTATATTGACACTTAGGAACAATTAGATTAATAGTCCGTTTAGATTTACCAAAAGTTAATCTAGAAAATAAATAATTTGGACAAGATGAGTAAATTAATTTCTGCATAAAACATATTACACGATATATATAATAAGTAAATAATGAACAACCGATAATAGAATTTCTATAGGGTGTAACATGATCAGTTAATTTTAAATCATATATATATATATCGAATGCAGGAATTAAAACATACATTAAGTCGTGATTTAGACATATATTTCATATTATAAAATAATAAATCACCATATGTAAATATGGGAGTTAACAAGGATTTGACTAACATGTACCTCGTGTGTCGAGGGGTAAACATCTTGAATTTCTTAAGCTTATATAATGAACTGTATATGTTACTACAAATTTTAGATATATGATCAGACCAACACAGATGTTTATCAAAGATAACACCTAGATCTTTTACTTTATCAGAGAAAATAATTTCAATGTCATTCAAGTATAAAACAGGTTTAACAATATCCATCTGTGGTCTGGATAGTACAATAGCCTGAGTTTTTGCTGCATTTAATAGTAAACCATTAGTTTTAGCCCACTTTGCAACAGAAAGAAGATCTAAATTAATAAAGTTTGAAGCTTCAGATACTTTAGTTTTATCAAAAGCATAATAAAGTTGGAGGTCATCAGCAAACATATGAAAACGACAAGAATTGATGGAGGGTCATTAACAAACATTGAGAAAAACAAAGGTCCTAAGATAGATCCTTGAGGAACACCTGTTGTTGTTGGTAAAGGAGAAGAATATAACTCGCCAGTCTTAGTAATATTATCTCGTGATGTTAAATATGAATAAATTAAATTAAGAGCAGCACTACAAAATTTGTAGCAGTATTTTAGTTTACTAACAAGACTATCATGACCAATATTATCAAATGCTTTGGTAAAGTCAAGTAAGAGCAGAACAACTAATAATGAATTATCAAGATCCTCATATATATCACTAGTTATTTTGATGAGTGCTGTAATTGTGCTATGCTTTGATCTAAACCCAGATTGAAGTGGATGGAGTTTATTCGTAGATTTTAAATAATTTTGAATTTGTTCGGCTAATATTTTTTCAAAAATTTTTGAAAGAGAAGGTAAAATACTGATAGGACGAAAATCATTATCTGAATCAGGATTATATGTTTTAGGAATAGGCGTAATAATAGCTGTCTTCCAAGCCTTTGGAAATTTGGAAGATATTATAGAATAGTTAATGATACGCGTTAAAAACGGTAAAATAATAGGGATTAATTTTTTTAGAAATATTAAAGGAATTTTGTCAATGCCAATAGATTCTGATTTTAATTTATTAAAATAATATAGAACTTTAAGATCATCAACAGGCACAAAGCTAAACCCATAATCAGCATCACCATCATTGGCATCAACTGGACATAATATCGCCGATTCAATAGATTTATGAGTTGTGAATACAGTGTTTAAATCATCAACATTAAATTCAGGTGTATCAAATTGTTTATCTGTAAGACCTAATTTATGAATATTTTTCCAAATTTTATCAGATGGTAAACTAGGATCAAGCAGATTAGAAAAGTAATTAAATTTGGCTTCAAATACCATTTTTCTAACTCTATTACGTATGCACTTGAAGATATTTCGGTTGACATCATTTTTCGATTTCTTCCATACATCGTATGCTCTATTACGTTTGTTTATTTCATCAATAATAGTTTGTGAAAGCCATGGAGTTGTAGGATCTTTTATCAATATTTTCTTTTTCAGAACATGACGATCAAATAAATACCCTATATTATTATAAAATAAAGAAATCATTTGGTCACAATCAGTTAAATTATATATATCATCCCAGTTTAATAATTGAGCATCATATAAAAGTTCTTGGACATTAATATTCAAAAGATCATAAATTGTTCGGTATTTAGGTACCGTTTTAGGTTTACGACAGCAATAGTTCATAAACATGAGATCATGATCTGAACAAAAACTAACCTGACCAACATTCAAAAATTCACTTATCATATCAGTTCTTACAATAAACATATCCAGTAAAGATTTACCTAATCGAGTTGCTTGCTTGTTAATAAAAGACAATGAATAGTTATTAAAAATACAGTTTAAAGAGGATGAGCAGTACAACTAGATAACATATTAACGTTAAAATCACCCATGATAATAATGTTTTCAAATTTTGTCAAAATATTAGCAAAATGATTTTCAAGCACCAACAAATCAGAAGAATTAGGTATCTCAGGAATATAAAATACACAAACAACAAAAGTTTTTGAACATAATTTAAATTCAACATATAGATATTCAATTTTGCTTCCCTCAGATGATTTACCAACAACCTTTGTGCGAAACGATTTTTTATGATAAAGTGCGATACCACCACCACGACTAGAACGATCGTTTCTTAATATCTTATCCCCTGGAATATTATATAATGCAGCCGGTGTATGTGGTTTCAACCAGCTTTCAGTGATGCCCATAATATCAAAAGCTGTTTTTTGGACTGTATATTTCAGTTCATCAATGCTTGTACAAATTGATTGAGAGTTTAAGTGTGCAATTTTGAGCATATAATGCGATTGAGACAAAATATTGTTGATAATATCCTTGAGGCGTTTAATGGATTAATGACGTCAACCATTAGAAAAAATTTAAAAAAAAAGAAAGCCACCATTGCAACCATATCAATTTAACCATAAAAAATAATATTATTTTAAAATGTTTTGCTTTGTTGAACAAAAATTACACAATATGAAAACAAACATAAGGAAATTCCCAAACACAACCGAAAAAGATAACAATATATACAATAACGTTATAAAACACAAATCATCAAATGTAACCATAAATTCAATAGTTGAAAATCTTAAAAAATATGAAAACATAGTATATAAATTTAGCACAAAAAATTCAGAACAATAAATATACAAATTCCTACTTGAAATAGAAAAAGAGAACAAACAGCAACAGAACTGCTTACAAAATTTCTTATTTGGTTTCTGCAACTTTATCAATGACGTGTTGTGGGCAAATTTTAAGTAATTGATTTTTATCTTCAATAATAATATATTTGTTGCTGTTTTTGATTTTAACTGCAACTCTTCCATTTCTAGTACAAACTGATAGAAAAAACTGTTTATCAATTTTACGAATTTTTCTTGCAAAATACAACAATTTGCTTGTTGGTTTATCAATATGTTCATTGATATAAAATGGCTCTTCCAATTCGGATAATCCCAATTTCGCAAGTGAAAGACTAAGTCCGTTTTTATTTAATGCTTTGGTTAAAATTTGGTATTTCATTTCGCGATTCTTTAATTTAAATAATAAAGAAGGTGAACCAGAATTTAATGAATCAGGCAAACGTTGAATATTGTTGATTTGATTAATGAAATTTATTTCAAGAAAATTAGATAATTTTTCAATAATTTTAATATCTGGAATATTATAATAAATTGGTAGTTTTGTAATAATAATGTTACAATAATAATAATATATACCTTTTAAGACCTAGGTCCAACAACAACATGCGTGTTGAGGTGTTGATGAACGCTTTTTAAACCTTTGTGAATTGTACGCCCCCGGGACTGTTGATTCGGACTAAGCATTTCATTTGTACGATGTAGATCCGTGTTTTTCGATCGGTTGTTGATCTTTTGTTTCAATAAACGTATTGGCTGTCAGATTTGTCTTCCAAAAAATTTTATATGTGTGCATCAGTGATGCTAGACTTCAAAATATAAATTTACCGTTGCCGAATCAAAACTTCCCTATTTTTACCGTTTCTTTAAGGAAAAACTTACCATCAAGCTTTCAATTAAAAAAAATATACATATATATAAATCCAATTGTTTATATGGAAAAAACTTCAAAAACCACCACTATAAAAATATTTGTTTCGATTCTTCATACACCTTGTGGAGCATCAAATAGAAATAGAGCATTAAATCTATCAATCTATCTGCCTTGATTTCGAGGTTTGCAAAAAATTTTAAAATTACCTCTTAAAAGTACCTCTTTTCCGATACGCATAATCGAAATATTGATACAAAACATCCCCAATTTTTTAATATGTTCAAAATTCATCGATGCATAGAGAGGAGCCATATTGTACCATAGTTGCATGTGATTTTATTTTTCATGTCGTAGTGTGAAAATATCCCTGAAACTCAGAAATATGTTATTGCTTTTAGGATTTTCGAAACGTTTGTTTCTATTTCCCTAAGAAATATCAGAACAAAACATCTGAAGGCTGAAATTTCATCGATTTAGGCGATGAAAGGCAGATTCATTTAAACAAAATGATTGAGTAATCAACATCTTTCTGGAAGCATAGTAAAAAAATATTTGTTGCGATCATTTTGGATAAGTTTAAAATTTAAAATGCTTCTACAATTAATTGTGAAAAAGCCCGCACTTGGCAAGTTTTAAATGAATTAGCCCATAAACGGAAAAAAAACACCCGATCTGGCATTACTGTTGTGTATTAATATAATGCTCATATATTTTAGATAGAACTGAGAGCAAGGGTATTGCGGTCTATAATTTGAAATATCACGTTTTGTTTCTTTTTGGGGATGTGCTTGACATTGACCAGATCTATAAAATTTGTAGAAAATTTTGGTAAGAGAAGGTGCAAGTTCTTTTGAAAATGTTTTTAGAATAATAGGAGGAATGATGTTCAGACCGGATAGTACGAGATCCGACTGCAGGATTAGTGCGCTCATCGATTTTTTGCTAAAACCAAATTTTTATGTACATTTATAATTAGGAGAATATATATCTACCAGGTTGCCTATCAAAATTTGGCCGCCAGTATTTTTAATTGATTTTTGGGAAAAAATTTCGTTCACTTGTTTTTTAAATAAAATGTCGTCTACATCACGGCAAATTACATAACGATTCTAAAAAATCACGGTTGCCGTTGCGCACCTGGCCGCACCTCTTCGCAGCCAGGCGTAAACAGGTATGATTTCGATACATTTATACGTTCATAACGTACATTGATTAATTCTATATCAAATTAATGCTAATTTTTTTCTATTTATTATCATATATGGTTGCCTAATTAAATCCGGCCGCAAATAAGGGTTGCTGGCTGTTAAAGATGATAAATATTTAAGGTAGAGTAAAAGAGAGCTAAATCAATATTAATTTTTTGGGAACATTCCTAGTTTATCCCCCCAAATAAATTTACGTTTTTTTTTCAGATAAATAGAAAGATTAGGTGCTCTGCATCCTAATTATGAAAAAAAAAATTTGCGGAAATGAGGGGATCAAAAGTTATAAGGGATAAAACTTTCAATTTTACATTGGTCCCCCTGCGGCGCAGGGGACGCGGAGGCGACGCGGGGAGGAGGGGTATCGCACGGGGGGGGGGGCGGTGCTATTTTTGATCGAAGTTGTGCAAGGTCGCAGAAGCGAGTCAAAAAAAAAATCAAATCAAGTTACTTCTAAAAACTCAAAGGGGGGACCAAGGTATTTTTTTAATTTCAATATTTTAGTGTGTGATAAAATATAAATAAATAATAAATAAAAATAAGGAAAAAAAAAAAAAAACCAAAGGGGGGACCAAGGTAAAATTGAGAGTTTAATCCTTTATAACTTTTGACCCCCTCATTTCCGCAAATTTTTTTTTTCATAATTAGGATGCAGAGGACCTAATCTTTCTATTTATCTGAAAAAAAAAACGCAAATTTATTTGTGGGGATAAACTAGGATTCTACCATTTTTTGTTGTAATTTTTAAATTTGTCATTTTGAAAAGGAAGACAATTTTTTTGGAGTATTTATTAAGTCGTCTCTATTACTCCCCGGTGGTTGAGAACACTAACAATCGACGCATGCGCAATGGCTTAAGAGCGTCGCACAGCTGGCAATCGTTATCCTCGTCTGACAAATGATGTTACGCGCTAGCTCTCTATTACTCTACCTTAAATATTTATCATCTTTAACAGCCAGCAACCCTTATTTGTGGCCGGATTTAATTAGGCAACCATATATGATAATAAATAGAAAAAAATTAGCATTAATTTGATATAGAATTAATCAATGTACGTTATGAACGTTATGAACGAAATCATACCTGTTTACACCTGGCTGCGAAGAGGTGCGGCCAGGTGCGCAATGGCAACCGTGAATTTTTAGAATCTTTATATAAGTTGCCGTGATGTAGACGATATTTTATTTAAAAAACAAGTGAACGAAATTTTTTCCCAAAAATCAATTAAAAATAATTTAATTAAAAATACTGGTGGCCAAATTTTGATAGGCAACCTGGTAGATATATATATTCTCCTAATTATAAATATACATAAAAATTTGGTTTTAGCAAAAAATCGATGAGCGCACTAATCCTGCAGCCGGATCTTAGACTAGGAGACTTTTCTGGTAGTTAGCCCCCTTAGGTTTTTTTTTTGACAATTTTGAGTTTGAAATAAAGATCTTTCATATTAACTCCTGAAGACTGGATTTTTCTTTAGGAGTTTCTAAGACAGTCGAGATCACAGCAAAGCGTTCCGCGAACAATATGGTTTTTTTCGCTGGGCCAGTGACGATTAAATCACCGTCAATAATAGGAAAAAAAAGAGTTGGTACCAGACTTTAAAGAATTAATGGCACTGTAAAAGCTTTTGTCAGAAATGGACATGATAGAAATTTTTGCCGCTCTCGCTCTGTCAATTTCTGTTTTTTTCGTTTTCGTTTATCTAGTTTAATATACTATTGGACTGTATAGATTAGGACTTAAATCGTTAAGGTATTTTTGTTATGGAACCAAATATTAAATAATCTTTGTTTGTTTCTAAGGGCCAATTTGGCTGGAAAACAAATATTTTTGTTGGGGTTTCATTATTGAGAAGTGGACTCATTTATTGATACTAAAACTTTTTAGTCAAACAAAATTTATACTATATTATTATTATATTATTATTTTATTTTATATTTATTTCCACTCGGATATAATGGCCAAACAACTTACCAGAGCTCCTGGCATTCCTGGTCAAATTAGTCAATTACTTTATTTGATTTTTTTAAATGATCTTTCGTTAGTACAATTTAAAGTATCAGAACCTTTAGCTGGTTCAGACCATAATTTGATTTTCACTCATTTAAATTTTCAAGTTCCTAAACAGTTTCAATCTAATCCTAGTCTTATTTGGGTTGTAAATTGGCAGGGGCTTAGAGATATATGTTTAATTCAAACATTTCTGTTTATTCCGATAGATGGTTCTGAAGGCTGATCTTTAGGTTTCGAGTAAATGTGAAGAAGCAATAAAATTTAAAATAAATGCTCTTTAAAAAATGATCAGTATACAGCCAATTCCAAAAAATGTCGCTAACACGAAATCAACAAATTACAAACCCATATCAATCTTGTCGGTTGTTGCTAAAATATTTGAAAAGTTCATTAGTTTTGATATTATGAGCTTCTTAAATCGTCAAAAATACTTAATGAAAGACAATACGGTTTCCGTAAAGGAAGAGCGACGGGAAATTTACTTTCTTTGCCACACATATCTGGAACGATCGGTTGAAAACCTTGGTGAGACTTTCATTGCTCAGCAATTCAAATCTTATACTAATGAGCTTGATTTGTTGTATGTTGCTGATTTGAAGGTACACAAATACACTATAGATGAACGTATGTCTGCCTAGATCAAATCAATTTTACCTGAAAAGAGTATCAATAGCAGTGGGCTGCTTTAAGGTTCTCTTTTTAAGGTTCGAGTGACAAGATATAGCTTTTCAAAGAAATTTTTTTAACAGAATCTAGCATCTCTGGAATGCCTTACTGATGTGTGTCTTCCTTGATAATTGTAATCCACAAAACTTTAAAAATAGCGTTTAAAAAACTCTCAAAGAGAATTGATCAATAGTGTGTAACCTTAAATCCCTAGTTAGCATCGTATCTTACGATATTCAGAGATGTTAATCTATAATTTCTTATGGTTAACACTAAATAATGTCTAACTTTAAAAAACAATACTGAAAAATTATCGGTTAGGGTGGGTCCGGATCCGAGATAATTACTTAATTATTGAAAGACAATACGAATTTCGTAAAGGAAGAGGAAGGGAGATTTACTTGCTTTTGTTACGTATATCTGGAACAAGTCGCTTGGACAGCATGGTGAGACTTTCGGCGTTGCTCTTGATATTGCCAAAACTTTTGACAAAGTATTGCGTAACAATCTTATTTGCAAATTGATATGCTACGGCTTAGACGAGCAACTCATTTCTTGCGTACAAACCTTTATATCTGAGCGTAATTTTCGTGTTAATGTTGATGGTGTCTCATCTGTCATCAAACTCCTTTTCAACAAATGCTGGTGGTCATTAAGGTTCCGCTTTATCACCTACTCTTTTTCTTATCTATATTAATGACTTTCCAGGTTCAACAGTTAATCCCATCCATAGTTTTGCTGATGATAGCACACTTCATGCGACTCATGAAATGCCAAATTTTTATGCACCATCAAATCTTAATGTTGCTAGATCAAACTTGGTTGAGTCATTAAATATTAATTTTAAAAAAATCTTAGATTGGGGAGTTGCTAACAGTGTTGAATTCAACACAAGTAAAACTCAAGTTTGCCATTTTTCTAGGTTATCAACACCTAATCCGTTTTCATTAAAATTTGATTCAAATGATCTTGAAGAAAAAGTATATGTTAGACTTCTAGGAGTTGAGATTGAAAATAGTATGAAATGGAAGTTCTCATATTTTTAGCCTAGCTAAGAACGCTGTCCAGAAATTAGGGTTTTTAGGTCGTTGTCGTAAGGTTTTTAATAGCGAGCAGCTTCTTTTAATATATAAATCATTAATCGTCCCTGCAAGGAATATTGTTCTATGGGGTGGAGCCTATATAAGTAGTTTGAAATGTCTTGATTCTATATTACGGAGACCTGTTGAATTGATCGGCAGCTCGATTCTAACTAACGAGCTTGATTCCTTGCAACATAGAAGAGACGTCAAGATCAAATCGATGTTGCCTGAACCGGCAAACTTCGCGCGTTTCGCCAGAGCATCAATAGCAGCCCATCCTTATACGGTTCGAGTGGTGACAAGATGTAGAACTGTTGCTTTTCATTTTTTTAACAGAGTTTCTCATCTCTAGAATGCCTTACCGTTGTGGGTCTTTCCTGATAATTTTAATCCTCAAAACTTTAAGATCAACGTTAATAAAATCCTCAAAGAAATTTAATAAATACTATCGAGCCCTAGTTCCCTAGTTAGCATGGTATCTTCGGATGTTCAGAGACTTTAATCTATAATGGTTAACACTAAACATGCCTAACATTGAATTAAAAAAAAAAAACTTTTGCTTGTAACTTTTACTTTTGGAGCTCATAAAAACTCCGAATGAAGTGATAGGCATAAGTGGTCACCCTACGTACAGCCGGGACGTCTGGCATTTTGAAGCTAGGTTGTGACCTATTAGGCTGTAAGGAGTTTAAAATTTAATTTATTTTTTTTTTTAATTTTCATTCGCAAGTTTATTTTATTTTTTATTTTAAATTATTGCATTAAAACTCTTAAGAGTGAAATTTTAATTTTCCGTATTTTACTCCTTCGCAAACGATTATGCTTTTATTTTTTAGGGTTCCGTTTTTTATACGGAACACTATTGGTGAGATTAACACGAGTTTTTCACATTATATCGACTAGCTCCGAACCTAACTGATCGAAAATCTTCAAATGTATTTGGAATGATAGAAAAATTAGTACGTTTTTAATAAAAAATATGTAAAAGTATCATATACTCATTATTATATGTATTAAGGGGTGGAAATGAGGAGGGGTAAAAACACTAGTTAAAATGTGGTCATTTGAAAGATCACCTAATGTAGAAATCATTGCAATTTTTTTTAGAATTTTGCGATGCAGAGTTTTTGAGTGTTATTGTCAAAAAAGTGCGAATTTCAGATCTCCCCCCCCCCCCTTGGTTTCGACACTGATTGACAGAAAAATTTGAAAAAATTTGCAGAGCTAGAAAATTAGGTAAATTTTGTATGAAAACTATAGCGAAGTCTCAAATAATTATGTTTCCGTGTGTTTATGGGACGGTGGGAGAGAGGGTAAAAAAAACCTTTTTGACCCAAGCAAGTGAGGCAAGTGTCATTTGAAAGAGCATCTAATTTAGAAATCATTGCAATTTTTTTTAGAATTTTGCGGTGCACGGTTTTTGTGTTATTGTAAAACAAATACTTTTAGTATGTAGCATCTCCAGTCCACCCACCTAAATTTCGACACTTGATTGACCAAAAAAATAATCATATTTAAACTATTTACAAGCTGGTGTAATTGAATCTTTCTTGAGTTACAATAAACAGCTATGGATAAGATTTAACCTAGAGTAACATTTTTTGAGTCATTTTTGATCAATGTACTTTTGATTGTAATTTACTATTGACATTTACGATTAAACTTTTATTTTGTTATTTGTCTATGGTCTGGCAATATAAAAACATTACAACACAACTTTTTGTCAATAATTCTTGATATTGTGTTCTTTTATATTCATGGCGAGCGAATTTTATTCGCACTTGTCTGACTTTTTTCATTTCATATGCAGAAGAAGAAAATATTGCGACGCTGATGCATATAGGCTGACTTCACCACAGCTCTGGAAACATAGTGTTCTGGATATATAGTGAGCTAATATCCATCAAACACTTTAATAAAAGGCTAACCAATGTTATAGATAGTTCGTAGTTCTAATTATAATAATATTAAAGAAAGCAGTTATATCACAACAACCATAATTTCTGTTGTACGAGAAAAAGTAAAAAAAAAATTAACCGGAAGTGACAAACCGGAAATTGGGATGCAGAACTGTTGTGAACCATACTAAATGATTATGGACAAAGTTTCATCCAATTCGATTATCACGTACAGATGTTATTGAGCTTTCAAAAAACAGGACACTCCCCACCACTTTGTTCACTATCGCTCAAAACCTAATCAATTGCTTGCCATACATATTTGCATTTTTTTCCAAAGTGTCATCAACATTAATTCACCAAATAATGTTGTTTGCTCCCAACAAACATTAAAAAAATTGTGACACAGCTAACAGGTATTTGGGAGGCCGCCTACCACTTATCCCACTATTGTCCAAAAACTAATCAGTTCTTTGTCATTTAAGTCTCCATTTTTTTTTCAAAACGTCATAAAAATTGATTAATGAATGAAGTCTGTATGCTCCCAACAAACTTTAAAAACAAATTGTTGAAAGTCAGCAGTTGTATGGTAGAACCCCCGCCACTTTAAACAATGTGTTCCAAAAGATGATAATTACCTTCTCAAGCTAATTGAAACCTTTTTCATAAGTTTTATCATAATCACTTTATTATTGTAGGCTGTAGTGTGCATAAACACACTGAAAAAAATTCAAAAAATTGCAAAAAAAATGTTTACCGGAAGTTAAAAACCGGAAAATGGGATGCAGAACTGTTGTGAGCCGTACTAAATGTGTATGTACAAAGTTTCATCCAATTCGATTATCAGGTACAGATGTTATTGAGCTTTAAAAAAAACGGGTGCTTAGGGGACCCCCCACCAATTTGTTCACTATCGCTCAAAAACTAATCAGTTCCTTGCCATTAAGGATTGCAGTCCTGGAATCCCGACCCATTTTTATGATCCCGCAATCCCGGGATTAATGAAAGAAAATCCCGGGATTACGGGATTGTCATATTTGCCGGGATTAATCGATGACAACACGGAAGCCTGTTATCCTGTTTTGTTGATTTGTAATTGTTTTATTTTTAGGCATATGCAATGAGATCATATGAGATAATACTTGTCAAGGTTTATCTTAGAGGTGCTAGCGGATAAACTCTATTCAGTCGTCGGTTGCACCTTCAATGTTATTCCACTATATCATGAAATATTGGCCTATGCTCTTGCAATCATGTAATATTATTAAAGTTTAATTCAATTATTATTTTTTAAGAAGTTAAATTAGTAATATAATTTTTTAGTATGCTTATTCTTTTGACATTAAAAAATGAATAATTCATTTGAATGTTGTTTTTTTTCTTAATTATTTATGGTTTTCCATACAATTTTTAAATCCCGGGATTTAAAGTTTATGAATCCCGTAGTTCCGGGATTCACAAAACACCACGGGACTGCAATCCCTACTTGCCATATATAGTTGCATCTTTTTACAAAGGGTCATCAAACTTCATACACGAACGAATGTTGTATGCTCCCAACATACATTGACAAAATGGTGACACAATAGACAGGTGTTTGGGAGACCCCCTCCCACCACTTATCCCACTTATCCCACTAAACTAATCAGTTCTTTGTCATTTAAGTCTCCATCTTTTTTCAAAGTTTCATTAAAATTAAATAATGAATGAAGTCTGTATGCTCCCAACAAACTTTAAAAACAAAACGTGAAAAGTTAGCAGTTGTGTGGCAGACCCCCCGCCACTTTGATCAATGTGTTCCAAAAGATGAAAATTATCTTCTCACACTAATTGAAACCTTTTGCATAAGTTTCATCATAATCACTTCATTATTGTAGGCTGTAGTGTGCATAAACACACTGAAAAAACTTCAAAAAATTACAAAAAAAATTTTTTACCGGAAGTGAAAAACCGGAAGTTGGAATGCAGAACTGTTGTGAACCGTACTAAATGCTTATGTATCAAGTTTCATCCAATTCGATTATCAGGTACAAATGTTATTGAGCTTTAAAGAAAAAGGGTGCTTAGGGGACCCCACACCACTTTGTTCACTATCGCTCAAAAGCTAATCAATTCCTTGCCATACATATTTGCATCTTTTTCCAACGTGTCAAAAACCACCTGTTGTATGGTGGAAACCCCAACCCTTTATCCAACGTACTCCAAAAGCTGATAAAATCTTTTTCATGTTACTTGAAAGCTTTTTCCAACGTTCCATGAAAATCGAACGGTAATTGTAGGCTACAGTAGGGATAATCTCTTGAAAAAAAACTTTTTTACCGGAAGTGACAAACCGGAAGTTGGTATGCAGAAATATTGGAAACAGTACTAAAACCTTATATACCAAGTTTCCATAAGATCATAATCCGGGATTAGAAGTTATTGAGGATTTAAACTTAGAGGTGTTCGGGATACCCCCCGCCATTTTGTCTACATTTGAAATTATTCCAGATCTTCAATTTTGTGAACCTGGATCATTTGCCAAAGTTTCATCGAGATCCTATGCAGGAATGTCACGTACGCAGCCACCCACCCACACAATTTAAAATTGTGGTGAAGTGAAAATTAGTACGTTTTCGTCATCTTTTTTCTTTATTTATTTAACAGTACTTGGATACCTACATAATTGAGCAAAACATTCAAAAATTACGAAAAATTCGTGTCAATATCAATATGGTACACTCAAAAAAAAAAAATTAAGAAATTTTACAAATTTATTTATAAATATGCAACTCACAAATTTTTTTGTAAATTTACCAAAAATATTGTCAATTGCAAAAAAAATTATTGGAAAAAACCAAAAATTTATTGATTTACAAATTATTTTTGGATTTGAAGGAAAAAAAATTATAGTTTTATAAAAAAATTTTGTGCGTTGTATATTTATAAAATTTTTGTAAAAGTGACGTTTATTTTTTTGAGTGATCTATGGTTGGAATCAATACAAGTGCATCATATATTTTCCAGCTAAGTATAGCTTTGTAATTGACGAGATCTTTTACCCTCAAACAATACCCAGTTTTATGGCATTCATATATTAACCTTTATTTCGTCGATGTGTTGTTTGCTTATTGTTTGCTTATTGATATTGTAAGCTTATTTGTAATTAGCTTACAATTTCAATTTAGAACATATTTGTGTTAAACCTAGCTTAAGCTCAATTTGCGAAATTAATTGTCATAGTTCAAACTATCAGATCAAGTTGCCGTTTTTACCAGTAGGAATTAGTGTATATATATGTTTATTTTCTATGAATTACTAAGAGTTATTTGAAGCGCCTTGAAAGTATCACATAGTGTTTTGGAAATCTGTATTTGAAAACAGCAACAAAATGTTGCATAATAAACAGTATGTAAAATTTCAAAAAAATTTTTGTTTAAAATATACTAGTGTTCAAATTGTTTAATATGTAGTTTGTTTAATATATACTAGTGCTAGCAGTTTGTGCGAGTTTTACATTTACGAAAAAACTAGAAATAAAAACATTGTTTGAACCCCAATTTCGCTACATTTTTTTTTTATAAAATGTGTTGTGTAGTAGGAATTACAATATGTGTCACAATAACACATAAAAACCTTTTAAGACCAAGGTCCCACAACAACATACGTTCAAAGTTGTTGATGGACGTAAATCTTTCTTTTTTTGTTTTTTTATATTTTTAGTTAAAGAATGGATAACTAAACAAAAAATCCTATCACTGACAAAATATGACATAAGCCAATATTTTATGGGAGAATAGAGAAAATAAAAGTAAATTAAAAAGTAAATAGCAAATTTTTACAAAAATTTGCTGAAAAAAAACAAAAATGTAGTTGCCAATAACCCAGCCGGTTGCATATTCCTTGATCCTGTGACGCACTGTCTTTCTTGAGGATTAAAGCTCACACATAGTTAGATATATGAAGGCTCGTTTCTTCAAGGAAGCAATATCGTCTTATCATCAAGAATTTTTTCACAGCTAAGATTGAGGCTGCTACCGTTGACTGAATACAGTTCATCCACCACCACCCCTAAGATGTCACCTTGGCTAGTGATATTTCACTGCTATTGCCAGTGGTATGTGATATTTCACGTTAACTCGTATGTCAATAGCAGGGACTGGAGTACGCGGGATTGTCACACCCGTAGATCAAAAATAAAAAAAAATTTGAAAACAATAAAAACTGATCCCTCCATGCGGAGCATGGACAGTACAACGGACAGTACATAGGGCAGTACATCCTTTGGCATTAATTTTCAAGCCAGCAGGCCAATTGTGGCCCGAGATATGGAGTTCAAAAGGTCAAAATGAGTATATGTCTGTCTGTGGATACAATATCTCAGAAACATCTGTTGACCCAAAATTTGGTCCACAAGTATCTTATGTCAATATCACCCTATACATTGATTTTTAGACTCAATCCAATTGTGACCCGAGATATGGGGGTCAAAAGATGTGTGTATGTATGCCTGCCTGTCGACACGATTATTGAATGTAAGACGACATCTAGCCATAGATGGTTTACAAAAAAAAATATTGAAAATTAGACATACCACGGAGGAATAATCACCGAAAAAACGGTTTCCATAGACTTTCAATGGGAAAATTATCATCTTTTCACAATACTTAAACAAATTGTTAAATTTTTTTTTGTTTTTTTTGTTTTTTTTTTTATTTTTTTATATTTTTTTTTTTATTTTTTTTTTTTTTTATTTTTTTTTTTGAACTCCAGTGATATTGAAAGTCTGAAAATAAAAGTTTGTTATTAGTTGATTTTAAAAAAATTTAATAACACACTTTTACCTACACTGAACAAGTTTGAACATGTTTTCAACCTGGACGAGTTTTTATTTGGTTCGTTCACCTTTTTTTCTTTGCCGTTTTGTTAAAGTACTTTTTATAGACAAAATTCACGATACGATCGTTGTAGTCAGACATATCGGTTTCAAATTCGTTTAAAAAATTTTTCATTGATTTTCAACTAAATCTATGCCGGAGGTAGATGCAGCAATATTTACCACACATTAAACTGTAGCGATTTTGTAGTTCTTTTGGATTGTAGCATATCTTCGGACATATCTTCGGACATATCTTTTGGATTGGACATAGCTTCGCTCCTTTTTATCAATTGCATTCTGCATTGGTTTGGTCACCTAGTTAATTTTAAATATTACTTCGGTCTGATAGGCGAAGTAATAAATTCGTTAGATAATTTCCAAATCGTACCACCACATTTTTTGACAGTCTCAATGTTTTGAGTCGTAGGGAGTGCAAAACATGTGCAAAATAAATATTGCGACGCTGATGCATAGGCTAACTTCACCACAGCTGTGGAAATAAAATGTTCTGGATATATAGTCAGCTAATATTTATCAAATACTTTAAACTAACCAATGTTAAAATTCAATATTTAAAAATATACTTTTTGCTAATTATTTTTAATTTTTTATTTTATTAATAATAATATCAACTTCCTTATAGTAACAATTTGAATTTTATTTTTTATTTTATAGAATATCAATTTCGACTTACATCATCCTCAGTTCTTAAATTATTATTACAATTTTTCCTTAAACTATTACTCATACCAACCAATGTTATAGATTTCGCATGTAAAAATATTAATGAAAGCTTTAGTATACCGCTAGACATAAATTCTGTTATACGAATAGAAAAAGGAAACACAAATTTTACGGAAAGTTACGAACGGAAAGTTGGAATGCAGAACTGTTACACATCATGTTCTAAGCATATATACCAAGTTTAATCAAAATCAATATTCAGGAGCTTATATTTTTGAAGTTTGAAATAAACAGGGGCTTGGAAGGCCTCCACCACTTATCCCAATATCGCTCGAAAACTAATCAGTTCTTTGTCACTCAAATCTTCATCTTTTGTCAAAGTGTCATCAAAATTGATTAATTAATGAAGTCGATATGCCCCCAATAAACTTTAAAAACAAAATGTGAAAATTAAGCAGTCATATGGTGGACCACCGCCACTTTTATCAAGATTTCCCAAAAAATTATTATTATCTTCTTACACTAATTGAAACCTTTTTCATAAGTTTCATCATAATCACTTCATTATTGTAGGAATTGTAGTGTGCATAAACACGCTGATAAAAATTGAACAAATTGCAAAAACATTTTTGAAAAGTGAAAACCGACAATTGGAATGCAGAACTGTTTGACCCCCCCCCCCCCCCCCCCCTTTTCCAATGTATACTTAAAAGCTAATGAAATCTTTTTCATATTTATTGAAACCTTATACCGACGTTTCATGAAATTATTAATTAATGAATGATTAAAGATGATTCAAAGGTTTTAGGGAGACCGCCGTCATTTTATCCCCCCTTTGACCCCTCATCATTGAAATGAAACTAGATCTTCCATTTTCAAGTAAACCTGGATCATATTTTAGAGTTTCATTAAGATCCTACTCGGTTTTGTCACGAAAAGCATTCCCAAATACTTTTTCCCCAAGCTCCCAAAAACTCCCAGAAAAAGATCAACAACTATCGAAATATCGATAAGTATCGGTACATTGATGTTGTATCGATATACCGATATATCGATATTATATCAATCCGATATCGTTATTCGTTATAAAAATAATTATTGATACATATCGATATATCGATATTTTTCTCCCAGCACTACTAGTTACTAATGTCAAACGTAAACATTATTATTATATGTATTCATAACATTACATTATTAAAATGTTAGTTTTATTATTGACAAATTCATATTGAAGGCCTTTTTTGTAGTTGTTACTAATAAAGCCTCAATAACCCCGTTCTAGGTACATACCTTAGAAACAAATTTTAGCTAATTTTATGAACAAAATATGTACTACTAACACTAACTCTTTTTCATTCAATTTAGGTACCAAATAATTATAGCGTTTTGCTTGTTTTGTATTTTGAAAGTTGGAGGTCAACACGTTTACTGGGGCGCATGTCCATATGTAACACTACAACAAAACTTTGATGTAACGAGGGTAAATAATATACATAGTTTATTGAAATGTTAAATGAAAATTTTTATTTATTTTTTATTTTTCAGTATGGCGGTATATGGTTTGGAGCCGAAAGATATCCCGATCGTTTTAAACCATTTTCACAGTGTGAAAAAGAAACATACACTCCCAATGGGAATGCATTCACTATAGTGCATGAAGAATATAACACTTTGTAAATTTTTATATAAATATTTTCCTTTATAATAATGGTTAATCATTTAATATATACACTTCTAGTACCAACGATATAAGGTCAGTTGAAGGTGTAGCAACATTTAAGGGAGAAGCCCGATTTTCCGTCAAGTTTGAGGACAACCCGTTTAACAGAATATATTGGATCTTAAAAACAGATTATGATTCTTATGTTGTTGTATACGCGTGCGTTAATATTCTTACTATTGTCAATTTGAAAAGTATTTGGATTTTAACAAGAGATCAAAATCCTACTCAAGCTACTTTAGACACCGCTAGAGAAGCTATAACGGATCAAGGTCTCAAGACTGGTCCACTCAAAACTATAAGACAAACGGATTGTTAGATTCCTATATTTGTTACTTTAAAATCATTTAGTTATTTCAGTTAAAGTTTACAAAAAGGACTACCTAATGCTTTCAAAACACTTTTATTTTATTTTATTTTATTTTATGTATTTATTATAATACCTGTTCATCTGAATAAATCAAAAAATAAAAATTATCATTATTGAAATAAAATACAGTATGCATTTTGAAAATCAAATCCCTGTTTTTGTTGCGTATATGTCCCATATAGAAGCGTTGCTGAACTAACCTGACTTGAATATACAGCACGACCATTTCGAATTCCACCAGCTATGAGGACTTAAAATCTCCATGCAACATGACATGACAGTAATCGACAATTGGCTTAATGAAAATTATCTCAGTATGAATGAAAAAAAAACTACGTTCTTACACTTTTACTTAAAAAAAATCATAATAATGGGATATTTAACACCTTATCTTTTAACAATAAAACAATAAAAATATCTGAAACAACTACAGATGTAAATTTACCGGTATAATATTTTTATGGTAATTTTACCGTAAAATTACCGGTAAGATTGGTAAAATAGGTAAAATATAAAACTGGATCAAAAAATTAAATTATGGTTGCATTTTTAATTAATTTCAAATGTACGAATCACAATCATTTTCTATAGTTTATAAAAACATTCAAATCAAATATATTTTTATGGAGTTAAATATGCTTACTCGCAGAGTATTTATAGACAGGAATATATATAATCAGCATTGTAAAACTCTTTTATATCTAAAAAATGAAACGAACATCTGCTGTTGTTTATACTTAGCAGTACATCTTGAAAACGAACAACACGTTTTTTGCACATCTGCAAAAATGGAACAAATCCTGGACCAACTTGCTACAACGATGACTGCTTTCTTCCCTGTTATGTCGAAGTTTTTAAGGACAATACTATATTCGAAAATGTTTACGTATTAGTATTACACATGGAATGGAAATCTAAAAACATTGGAACGGCACAAATTCAAAAAGTGAGTCTACAGAAAACCAAGCATATTCATTGAAACTTAATATATGTTCAAACTATATGCGATGCATCCCAATCTAGATAAATGCTACTTTCATCGCCACCATTGATAATTGTCAACGGCATTAAACGTGTGACGTGTCACTCCACATATGCCATAACCGACGATGGGATAGATACATTAATTACGCGGGCAACATTCAAAATCTAATTCGTGCATTGTTTCATTCATATGAAAAATATAAAAGGTAAATGGCTAAAAAAATGTTTTCTAAAACTCGAAACAAAAATTTACAATGAAGGGCTGATAATGTTTCGTTGCGTTGTGTGTTCTTAACCGTTCGAGAATTCCATCGATCTGCTGCTGTTGCTGCTTCGTTTAAAGTAAAATTGCAACGCGAACCAAATTACCTTCAAATTATTTCCAAATATTCTAACTTACTATTTAAGAATCCCGATTTGTGAGAAAACAAACTATACTTGCGGCCAACAATAAAGACATCTACTGATCTACGAGCTTCACAATATTATTCAATTCAATTCAAGCAAAGAAATAATATAGAAATCCGACTATACCGCAACTGCTATAGAGCCAAATGAAGAATTTTGTTTTTCCAACAGAATGTTTTTAATTCACTCGAGCCACACCACGTACTGCAATTGAAAAACAGTTCACCGCAGTGTACCGATGAAATGCATAAGATTTACTCTTTTATTCGTATCAGTTGCTCGCCAGTGGGTACTGCACAAAGACATACTGCTGAACTGAATTGCATAATCTGAAATAAAATAATTTGTTGGAATCAATAACCTTGGATGGCCTCAATCTAGAGCTGTTTAAAAAAGTGTTCAATACCTCAAATTCATTTTGGACTAAGATCTAGGTTTTCAGAGGCTTGTTGTTGTAATAAATATTCTTGTTGTTGTAATAACTATTCTATAATTCCACAAAAAAAGCACAAACTTTGATTTTTATTAAACAAAGGTTAATAAATTTTATTGCAATTTTACCAATTTTACCAAGCCTAAGTAATATTATGTAATATTACCAATTTTACCGGTAATTTTACCATGGGTAATATTACCTCTACATCTGTAGAAACAACGGGTTTTCTCGGACTCCATATTTCTTCGACCTTTAATTGGAATTATCATGCTAAAATTGTGAAACGAAAAATTTCACCTAATTTCAGCTATTAGAAAAATATCAAGATTCATACTGGAGAGTGTTAAATTAAATTTATACTTTTCGTTTATACATTCCCATCTTGTATACTTGCTTCCAATCTGGGGTTCACTGAATGAAACTAAAATCAAAAGTAAGTAAGTATTAGTAAGTATTCTAAAGAAATACAAATTCTTCAAAATAAAACTCTAAGAGTACTTTTTAAATTTCCAAGATTACATCCATCAAAGCTGTTATATGATATCAAAATTTTACCATTTCCAAAACTAATCGAATACGAGTATATGTTCTTAATCTTTAAAATGACTAAAAGTCTTAAGAGAACCAGGAATTTTTTAATTTTAAACACTAGTGCAACCAACAGTTAATGTTGCTATGAAAAGGAGGCATTAATCTGTTTGATCAATTGTCACTGAATTGTAAGAACTCCAGTGTCTGCTTATTTAAAAGGAAGTCATATCAACCCTTTACTCCAAATTTTGCGAAGAATACGATACTGTACACAGAATTGCACGTTTTAATTTCTTTTCTTAACTTCAAACAACATCTATATTTATTTTTTATTTCCAACCGCCACTTGTACCCAAGTAGCAAAATTGGTATTGCTTTGGGATGTCATTTCTTAATTCCAACTTAATTCATTCGTTTTTTGGTGTTTTAAATTTTCATTTCTTTAATGCTTCTTAAATCGTTCTTAAAATGGTACTCTCATCTTGGTTTTAAATCGGTATGTAAGATCTCACTTAAAGTATTCTTAAAGACTTCTTAATTTGGTATGCATATCAACATCTTAAATCGGAATGTATGAGCACGCATAAAGAATTCTTAAAGGCTTCTTAATTTGGGATGTATATTAGAAGTATTAAATCAGTATGATGTACCTTCTTTAATACGTCGAATATTGGTATGTCACATACCATAAGTTTGTAGTGATGTACACTGAAAAAATATGTTGGTAAATTCTACAATATTAGTTATGCCAAATCAATTTTGTAGCATCATATACAATTTAGTACGATTAACAAAACCTTTTACCGTTAGACAAATGCTTTGTATGTTGTTCTTAATTTTAGATCATGCTACAAAATTAATTTGATTGAACTAACTTATTGTAGATTACACCACCTTTTTTTTTCCAGTGTACATGTTCAAAACTAATCATACCCAAAATAGTATATATTCGTTCTTAGTTTTTTCTCCCGAATTAAGAAGGAATATCAACTTTTTTGGTATTGTGTCATACTAAATTAAGAAGATATTTACTTAATTTGAGAATTTTCCTTCTACTTGAGCAAGAACAAAATTCCGCCGCCATATTTTCACACAGCAATTTTAGGTAGATTTCATATAAAAATCTACCTATTGCAATGGGCTTCATCTCGGAATTTCGGAAAAATTTTGGTGCCAAACGACTATGCATGATAAGCGGAGACGGAAAAACAAAAAAAAAAAAATTTATATATATATATATATATATATATATATATATATATATATATATATATATATATATATATATATACAATATATATGACACAATATATATATATATATATATATATATATATATATATATATATATATATATATATATATATATATATAACGATCTCATATATAAATATATATATATATATATATATATATATATATATATATATATATATATATATATATATATATATATATATATAAATATATATATATATATATATATATATATATATATATATATATATATATATATATATATATATATATATATATATATATATATATATATATATATATATATATATTTATATATATATATATATATATATATATATATATATATATATATATATATATATATATATATGTATATATATATATATATATATATATATATATATATATATATAATATATATATGTATATATATATATATATATATATATATATATATATATATATATATATATATATATATATATATATATATATATATATATATATATATATATATATATATATATATATATATATATATATATATATATATATATATATATGTGTGAAATTGAGTTTGGAATAGATTTTGTTGATATTCATGATATCAATGATTTAATACAATGTTTGGATGAGAATAGGGTTTTGGGTGTTATATGGGATTGGATGTTGTATCTTTTAGATAAAATAGGGGTTTTGGGTGTTGTATGTGATTAGATGTGGTATCGTTTAGATGAAAAATAGGGGTTTTGGGTGTTGTATAGGATTAGATGTGGTTTCGATATGCTTGATATAAACTTTATTGAGTGGGTTTGGAGATCTATTGCTTCATATGTATATTCCTAGTTTAGGAATACTAAAACATCGGTTGAATTTCTGAAATCATAAAAGAAGGAATGCGGCGGTTTATTCCAAATCGATTAATCACTCCTAAAACTGAGCCTTGGTTCACACGGGATGTTGATGAGGCAGTAAGGAATAAACGCAAAGCATTCAAGAAGTATTAAATGATAAATTCTTGAGATTTTAAAATACAATGTTAGGAATGATTTTCTATCTAAAATTAGACTTTAATTTTTCAATAAATTTTCTTAAAGATTTCTTAAACACTTTCACTATAGGTTTTTGTTTTTCGTTAACTTAAAACTTATTCGCGGCGACCGGGTTCTGTTTAATAATAATACTGACTGACTGGGTTCGGGGTCCAAAAGGGTTGGACCCCCGAAAGCTTAGGTTTTTTGTTATCGTGTTCCCGATTTGAATTCCACTGTACTGACACTTTCGCTAGATTTTTCATTGGTTTTATAATAAAAGCCAAGTTTTATTAACCAATCAAAACTTTTGATTTTATTAATTTTATTTGCTATTAAAAATGTAGTATTTGCTATTTCTTTTTAAGTAAACATAATTTTAATAGTTTTACTAAATGTTATCGGATTTCGTAACTTCGGTTTTATCGAATAAGTATTTTTTGATTTAATAGTTATATGAATTTTTGTATAGAATAAAGATGGAGTTTGTTTGATTAGACATTTTTGTTGTAATGTGGAAATATCTATGGTTTTAACTTTGTTGCTTGGAATGTTTCCTTCGAATTCGTGGGATTCGATTAGGTTGCGATTTTGTATGAAAATTCTTTTGTATACAAACTTTGTTGCTAAGTTAATTTGTTGAAGTTATGAATTTTGCTTAAGTTAGGCTTTTTTGTATTAGAGTAAATATTTCTGAATATTGTGAAATGTTTTAAATTGAGTTTTTAGAAATTATTTGGATGATTTCTTAGTATTGTAATAAACTTCGTCCAGAATGGGTTAATTTAATAACCAATACATTCGGCAAAGATGAATGAATAAGTTAACTCCTTTTAACTAATACAGTTTGCATAAATTAATGTAAATTAAATTTGCTATACAAATTTTTACATTAATGAATTAAAAGGAGGTGTGGCCTATTGTTTCTAGAAAATACACTGGCAACAAAAACTGAGTTACCAGACGTTTCTGCTTATTTGTTTTTGAATATAAATAAGCGAACAAAATATCAGATAGTCAGTTTAATTTTGCAATTAAAAGTGTTTTACAAATATTCGCAAGTATAAGGAATAATCGGTGGTACTTGAGCCTGGGCACTAATAGTAAAAAAATTTGAACTTAGTGGAATAGTAAATACAGATTTTACGATTCCGAATATTATTGATTCAAATTGTGGAAAAGCGGTGAAGTTTATCGTGCATAAATTGGAGACCCTGGAATTTATTGTAATTAAAATCGGAAGTTGCCGTAACTGGTTGATAAATAAAGTTTGAGATTTTGTTAACTAAAGATCTGTCTTTTTACTGTCGTGTTTGCTCAATAATCGAAAAGAACCAACGGAGAGTCGTTACAGTATTATGAAATAATTAATTTTGTGGTGAAATTGAATTTGGAATAGATTTTGTTGATATTCATAATATCAATGATTTAATACAATGTTTGGATGAGAATAGGGTTTTGGGTGTTATATGGGATTGGATGTTGTATCTTTTAGATAAAATAGGGGTTTTGGGTGTTGTATGTGATTAGATGTGGTATCGTTTAGATGAAAAATAGGGGTTTTGGGTGTTGTATAGGATTAGATGTGGTTTCGATATGCTTGATATAAACTTTATTGAGTGGGTTTGGAGATCTATTGCTTCATATGTATATTCCTAGTTTAGGAATACTAAAACATCGGTTGAATTTCTGAAATCATAAAAGAAGGAATGCGGCGGTTTATTCCAAATCGATTAATCACTCCTAAAACTGAGCCTTGGTTCACACGGGATGTTGATGAGGCAGTAAGGAATAAACGCAAAGCATTCAAGACGTATAACGCTAATAAAACACGTGAAACCCATAGCGCCTATAAGAAAGCCAGAAATATTAATAAATTCAAAATAGACTTGGACAAAGACGCGTTTATCCAGAAGAAAGCAAAGAAATTCGCCG
>OY856186.1:119223222-119251816 GCA_963693315.1 Diogma glabrata | reverse complement strand
CTAACGCTAATCTAACGCTAGATCAACCGCAATAGTCTAACGCTAGTCTAGCGTTAGAGAAATGGATGTGGTAGCTTACAACTTAAATAGTTTCGTTTTCTAGTTTATAAAAGTATAGTTTAAGGTTATACTTTAGTTTATATATATGTGTAACACTGTTTGATTGAACTGTTGGATTGAACTCTTTGATTGAACCCCTTAACTTGGTAACGGTTGTGTGTGTATTACGCTGTTTATTAGTTACCGTTCGACTGACTTTTATTGTTTTTAATTCGTCGCTTTAATAATGAAATAACGTATGCCATATATACGTTGTTATTATATAATGGGTGCGCTGCATTCCCCATAAGGATGTCTATAAAGTGGCATTTTAACATTTTCCAATTTTTTTATAACTGGGGGTGAAAATTAATATATTGTTAATTAACGTACATGCAAATTTGAAATTGGTTAAATATTGAAACAGCGTAAATGCATCTACGATATTTCAATTCCTACAGAATAATAACTTGGGTAAAATCAGTGTCGTATACTTTACATACATTACGATCGCCACACAAAATGGTAAATCTAAAATATTGTATAAGCATCATTCATTACTACATGATATGCCGGTTCATATAAATAAAAAATTGTAAGAATATTATGCGTTAGTTCAATAATAATTAGTTTTAGGCTTAATCGTACTTCCATGCAAAATGAAATAACGTATATGAAATATGAAATAACGTATAAGGTACCTGATTGACTTTTCACCTCTTTTTAGGTAGAAAAGCCAGCAGGTACCAATGTGAAATTTCAATATGTTGTGGGAAAATTAGTCAAGATTAATTGGTAGAATTTTTTTTTCCAATATCTTTATTCATTCAATAGTGCTGCCGAGTTTACGAAAATCAGAAAATCGAAAAATCTTTAAACCCAATTATCTCGAAACTACACTTTTGCGAATACGTTGTTTCATTATTAAAGCGACGAATTAATGGTTGATTTTTTGATTAAAATAACTAATATGACTACTTTAATTGATCTTGTTTTTTTCACGACCGACTTAATTTATTTGTGCAAAACGATTAACTTTATTGATGTGTGTAAAAAATAAAATGTAAAACGACTGACTTGACTTTTAAATTTAAAACGACTTGATTAGTTAATTCATTTGTGTGAAAACGACTGCCTGATTATTAATCAAAATATTTGTTTTATAATTAAAAAATGATTACTAGGTGATCTAATTATTAATTATTATTGCTATAAAATCGATCCACTGACCAAACTTTAGTTTGTTTTGTTTTTATTTTATTTTATGTTATTTAAAAATTACATAATGTAATTTCGCAAAATTAACGTTTATTTTAATTTTAATTTAAATAAAGATTTAGGTTGTTAGGGAAAATATTGTTTTAATAAAAGTTTAAATAAATGTAAGGTTGTGAAATTTTGATATATAATTGAAAACGATTGAAAATGAAAAACTAGAGTTTAGGTCAGTGTTGTGCATTTGTTGGACTATTTATTTTGAATTTATATTTAGTAATTAATTTGGATATACTACAGCAGTCAGCAGCACTGAAACCTAATTAGTCAATGACATTATTTCACTCGGGGTAGCGAAATCCGAAATTCGACGTCCACGCCGTGCTGCCTGGGTAATGCTGACAGAATTAGGTTGGTGTATTGGAGACAAGCAGAGTAAAGACTGCTTAGTCAATGACGCTACATCACGGCGAATTGGCGCTCTACAACCAATGCGACTCAGGCGTCTGTTCTCCATGTCAGGGGCGGCTTGGAGCGGGCGTCTGTCTTGAATCAAGCGGCTCGCTATATAAACGTGTAAAAAAAATGTTGTTTCTGGTGACCTTAATATGCAGAACGGACCCATTCACGACAATTTGGGTTGGGCCTAAGGTTAACACCCTAACCCCGGAAAAACCTAATATGTTAAATTTGGTTATCAGAAAGAGAAAAACAGACCCGGATCCAACAACAGAATTTTACCTGGACGTGAAAAAAGACCAGACTACCGAATCGGAACGTGCGTCGTGCGTATTCGTGCGTCAAAGGTACATGTAGACGAACCAACCAAAGAGGAATCTGAAGCGGCGCTGTCTAAATTAAAACGCAATAAAGCACCTGGTATCGACGATATAACATCCGAAATGATTGTACATGGTGGCGAAACTCTATCCTTAAGATTGTTTGAACTTGTTCAAATGATCTGGAGGACTGAAACCATGCCACAGGACTGGAACACAGCTATGCTGATACCAATCCATAAAAAAGGTAATCAATCGCCTACAATGTGCAAACTACAGAGGAATCGCTCTCCTTTGCACAGCATCTAAAATCTTTTCTCACATTTTGCTATCCAAAATCAATCCTTTTGCTGAACAACTGTTTGGAGAATATCAGTGTGGTTTCCGGCGGGGCCGAGGTACCACCGATGCACTTTTCTCGATAAGGATGATTTTGGAAAAGTGTCGAGAGTTCAACATACCTGTGCACCAACTTTTCATTGATTTCAGGCAGGCCTACGACTCCCTCGAACGAGAGACTCTATGGTCTGCTCTGGTGTCAATGGGAATTCCTGGTAAACTGGTATCACTATGCAAAATGACAGTACAGAACTCTCAATGCTGTGTACGAGTAGAGAACAAAATATCAAAGTTTTTTAAAGTCGACTCCGGTTTAAGACAAGGTGATGCTATCTCTCCTATACTTTTTAATTTAGCCTTGGAATATGTGTGCCGTCAAAAGAAACTACCGATTAATAACAATATCTTGTCAATAAACTCAGTACAGATGATTGCTTACGCTGATGATGTTGTCATCCTCGGCCGAAGTGAAGCTGTTATGAGTGAGACTTTCAAGTCGCTTGAGAGTGGTGCTAGAAAAATTGGTCTGCAAATTAACTACAATAAAACCAAACATATGAATGTCTCAAGGGAGGCTGAGAAGAAAGATTTGATGTGCGGCGATGAACGAATTGAGGGAGTTGAATCTTTTAAATATTTGGGATCAATGCTTGACTCAAACAACAGCATACTTACAGATATAAAAGCTCGAATTGCTGCAGGTAATCGAACTTTCTACTCAATTAAACCTCTCCTTGGATCACCATATGTATCAACTAACACCAAGCTCAAGTTATACAAGACATTGATTAGACCGGTTGTGATGTATGGGTCACAAACGTGGACCCTTACACAAAATGACGAATCGCATTTATCTGTATTTGAGCGTAAGATCCTACGCTACATTTTTGGTCCACTTAAGACAGACGATGGAGAGTATAGAACCCGATATAACTTTGAGATCAGAGACCTTCTTGAGGGTCCTGATATAATAGGTTGTATCCGTTCTAATAGGATTGCTTGGTTTGGGCATGTTCTACGAGCCGATTCACAGTCTGGAATGATTAGAAAAATGTACGCTAGTACCCCAGGGAGTGGGCGACCGCGAGGTAGACCACGACTACAATGGTAGACTGACGTAATAAACGACCTTAAAAAAATCGGCTGCCATGGTAATTATGTCGCTGTTGCGAATGACCGTGGTGAATATTCAAAGCTGATCAACCTGGCAACGCTCCTACATGGAGCATGAACGCCTTAAAAAAAAAAAAAAACGGTTGTCTAATTCTTCTCATTAAATAATTGTAACACATTTATTACATTTCAGAATGCATTAATAAACATCTTAACATTCTGATATTCCACTCCCTCTTCTAAATAAAAACTCATAATTAATTTTCTAAAACAACAACTTAAATTTTTCAAATTCAAAAATATTCTCCAAACAACTAAATAACGAAAAGATAAATATAATAAATATAGAGAAATAATAAATATATTAAACATATTCACAATAACAAAAAATGTTTTTTCTTCAAGTTGCTAGAGCTTGTTTTTTGTAGACAAATTATTATAAAATGTCAGATGGCATCATTATATTTGGCATTCCGTTTGATAAACTGGTGTTTTAAACTATAAGCATTTCCATTTTTAATACATCATTTTGTCGATGTTTAAATTATATAAAAACAAAAAAAACAAAAGGTAAAATATATAATATGTTTGGTTCAATGGTGTAAATATTCGAGTTTCAATAAAAACTTTGAAACCATTTTCATATGTAAATTAAATATAAAGAAGGAATGGAATAAATGTTCAACTAATTGATATAAGAAAAAGTAATTTGTGTTATGGTTATTATTATAAATTGAAAGCTATGACAAATCTAATGGAAACTGGAAGTTGGAGGTTAAATTGAAATAGGCTGAGGAAAATTATTATAAAAAAGGAAAGCTGAATGTTAATTGGATAGTGAAAAGGAAAATTATTAGGAAGTTGATTGTCGACTGGTTGAATCTGCTGAAGGAAACCATTTAAAAAAAACTTAGTTGAGTTGAGGAAGGATTAGTTTTCGAAGGGGAATTGAATATCAGCTGGAAACCTATGAGGGACTCATCCAAGAGCAAGAGGACCAGATCACTTACATCAATTTATAACCAAGCAAAGTTTTTTTTATTATTATGATTCTAGTTTTTATGTATATATTTTTATTGTAATTTACATTCCAAGGGATGTATTAATTAAGTTGTTCCTATAAGAGATTTCCGAACCCAGATTCGTAGTGGAGACTAATTGTAGTCGTTGTAGCGATTCCGTAGTGTTTTTGTTTTTGTAGATAGTTAAATTGGAAAAGTCCAGAATAACAAAATTGGCTTCGAATCAGGGCCTTTTTAACAGGAAGTGACGCCGAACAAAAGGGACCCTATTAGATCTTTAAATCATAGTTTTGGTGTTTCGTTGCCACAACATAACAAAAGTGGTGCGAAATATAAACGAACCGTTAGTTTTTTTGATAAGTCAGGTTTTTTCGAGTATTTTTGGCGCAACAATATTAGGGCGTTGGCCAAACCAGTTTTGGGTGTTGGTTAACAAATTTTTTTTTGGATAAAACCAGTTCAGACTTATTTTTTGAATTTTGCTGTAAATATTTTTGAAAACCACTTATTGGTTTGTTTTAATAATTTTTTTGGAAATCAAATACATTAAATTTTATTAGATAATAGTAGTTTAATCAATGAGTGAATAATGAAATAGTTTATTCTCAAGCAAAAGTGCTTGAGAATAGAATGAGAGAATAAAATTCATTATTCACGAATCGATTACAATACTTTATTCTCTGACAAAGAATTGTATATTATAAAAAATAAAAACATTTTCTTCAATTAAAACAATAAATCTTTATTGTTTTAATTGATAAATCATATTTCTTAATAAAAAAACCCTGATGATAAAAAACGCCCTTCTCATACAATCAACCAAGTTCAACTAAACGAAATAAGAGAATTTAAATTAAAATTTGATTTTTGAACAAAACTTATCAAAGCAATTGTGATTATAATTTGAAAATAATTTTAATGAAATCAAAACAATTTGACCAATTGGAATCATACCAATTGAATAATGATAATTTTTTATAGGAAAATTTTCATTAGACAATAGTTTAAGTTCATTAGGCTATAGGTTAGAAAACAATACAATAATACATACTATTATTATCGAAAAAACATACAAATAAAGCTGATATAATTAAATGGAAGAGAATAAAATAAATTTTCTTAACCGGTTTGGTTTTATTACATATATTTTTATATATGTACATGTTAAATATATGTAGTGTATTATTTTTTGATAACCAATTATTGGTTTTGGTTTGAGGTTGCAATTTTGCAAATTTTTTTTTGAGAAACCAGTGTGGTTCATTTTTGATATATATTTGTATATTTTTTTTGTGTATATAATTTGTTTATATACATCATAGATATTTGTTATATTGGAATATTTTTGAATTTTTTGATACAAATATGTATACAAAGAGACAGCAGGGGCAGAGAGCCAGGGAAGGGAAGGATGTGGTACCGGTCCGCTCCATTTTTAATGGAGCTCAGAATGTGTGGGGGGGGGGGGTTGGAGGATCCAACAAGACAGTTGGTTCGTGTATACAGACCAGTGTTGCAAATAACAAGACCTGATGATCGAGGGGAGTCAGATCCACATTCGGACCAGATAGTGGGAGACCTCCTGGAACAGCTGATCCAGGAACTCCCACTGTCGGAACCGAATGTGGGCTGGCGAGAAAGGAGAAGGATCAGCCGGAATAGAAACGCGAACAGGAAGAAAAAGGAGAAAAACAGGAAGAAGAAAGAAGAGAGTCGCTTGGTCGTGGAGATGGAGTCTTCCTCGACCAAGAATATTCAAGTGGTTGAGCTGGTCGAGGAGGTCTCCATCTCACCGATCAAGCGACAGGAAGAGGCAACCCCATTGGAGTGGAGTGGTCCGCAGGTGGCTCCTGTCCCTGGATGTCGAATAAGTTAAGTCAGAGAACTTATTCTTTTTAATTTGGAAAAAAACCGTTTTGGGGGAGCAGTTTTTTTTGGAATTTTTTTTATGCTACCATGTATATATTGTACATTTGTAGATAATTGTAAATATTTTTGTAATTTTTTTTGTACATTATTGTAAATAAGGTGTACATAATGGATGGTATTTTTTTTAGGTTATAAATAAAACTTTTCGAAATGGTAGGCAACAAGCCATCCATAGGGCTTCCCCCCTTAACGATAATGACGTTCTTAGGTCGCCTATGGCCATAGGGGTTATGCGATCGACGAACATTGGTTTCTTCTCTTCATTCAGCGAGGAAGTTCTCAGGGACGAGGAGTGGTGCTGCTGTGTTTGTACTTAGGTGCAAACCAGTAGTACCATTCTTTGCTCAGAGGCCTCTTCGGTGTAATGAAGGGAAGAACCAATTAATATTTTATTTCAGGATCAGAGGCTTAACCTCGCACAATTTCACAACTTTAACCATTTTTTACATTTAATTTTGCAATAGAACAATATTTTTGG
The DNA here is from genome assembly GCA_963693315.1 of Diogma glabrata. NCBI lineage: Eukaryota > Metazoa > Arthropoda > Insecta > Diptera > Cylindrotomidae > Diogma > Diogma glabrata. The sequence goes on along the minus strand of OY856186.1, from coordinate 119,244,902 downwards.
AGTTTAAGACTTGAAGTCTGGCGCTCGGGAGCGTTCTCCAACTTTGGTTTTAGGTTTAATGTTAGTTTATTTTTAGGTTAAGGAATCACAACTGGATCAGTAGAAATGGGCATAAGGTCTAATCGTGACAGTTGTGGTTGCCTTTATTAGGTTGGGGAGAAACTGTTCTGTAGAATCTGGTCGTTAGGGGCTTATCTAGTCGGTTCTCACATGCATTGCTGGAGTGGGCTCGTGAACGCGATAATTCAAGTTTAAACAATATGGATATTGTAACCATACTTACTTTTTATTGTCTCCAGACGAATCTTGAATTTGGGAATCTCTTATCTATGTTAAATAAAACAATAAAATAAATAAAAAACAATAATTTTTTGGAAATTAAATAAATAAAATTTTATTAAATAAGATAAATCTTTTTAAAATTACATAATTTTAGGTCAATTAATTAAATAAATTTATTTAAATAAACAATTACATCAAGATATAAATAAATATTCTTTATTTTTCTTTTAAAAAAATAAATAAATATTTTGGATAAGACGTAACACCCAATAAATAAGCCATTTTTTTAAAATATTTTTATTTTTCAAAATCTAAATAAATAAATACTTTTATCCACGACTACTAAAGAATATATACTTTCCATGCGTATATCTTTCATTGTAATTGTATTTATTCCAATTTATATAAAAAATTCTCTTTTATTTATTTTATTCCATTTTATTTATAAAAATTCCTCTAACAAATTAAATACTTAATTTGTTGGTATAGTAATATAAACAAGTTTAAACAAGAAGAATACATATATAAATCTAAAATAAACAATGAACGTTTTGCTTTTCTTGTTTTCTATGATAAGTTAATTTCAATATGACGATATAAAGTTTTAAATGAAAACTTTATATTATTTCAAATATTTTTAAAGTCGTGGATAAAATAGCATCTTGTATTCGCTTAGGATGAAGGCAATTCTTCACTCGGATGATTCCCTCCACTCGCTATGCTCGTTCCGGGAAACTTCATCCTCGTGAAGAATTCTAAGCTCATCTTCATTCTAAGCTCATACAAGAATCTACTATTCATAGGGGTGTTGTCGTCAATAAATAATTATAGATATATATTCTTGAATTTCAGCATATCTGAAATTAAATAATAAATAAAATTATATTAAAATATATAAATATTATTTTGAGTATTTTTGTAAAAGATCTAGCAACATTGATTTACATTCATTTTTCGTTTTTTTTGTATTTTCGAATTGGGGTGTTTCGTTCTTCGTTATTTTTGTGTTTTATTCATTTATTTCCATCGGACGAATATACCGGGCGTATTAAATCCACTATTTTATTTGGTATTTTTATTTTTGTTTGGAATTAGTTTGTTTTTGTTGTTCGTCGCGAAGTTGAATTTTATTGGATTTTATTATCGAAATGTCGAGTCAATTGGATCCAAGCTATGGTTTGGGGGTTGCTGAGCTGCAAATTGAATGTTTGGTTCGGCGTGTGGATCACAGGGGGGGACGATTGGGCGGAGGAACTGCGAAACCATGCAGAAAGTGGTGCAGTTCCAATATTGGTATCTCACGCGAGAGATTTGGTAGCCGAATCTTAAATGGTGGTGCAGACAGCGCAGCACATTTTAATGAAGTAGGACGACTTCGGCAACCGTTACATCAAACCATCTTAGATGGTTTTGCGAATCGAATCTTACATTATTCAGGTAGAACGAATAGGTTGCGTATACGCGACGACGTGCAAGAAGCCCGTACCTACGCTGCTTTTCAACTATCACGCGCTTGGGAAATGCTTCGGTTATTGTCAACTCCTCCAGTATCGCAGAATAAACCATGTTTATCATCCGTACAATCTGATTCACATACATTTCATCCAGGTGAGAGATCAACTCCGATTCCAGTTCAACCAGTGACTGACGCAATACATAGTCTGAACCATTCGAATTACCAACAGCCAAGACGTTCGGAACAAGTGCAACCAGCATACTTTCAACAATCGGGTCTGAGAGCTGAGGACCTTGCAATACCGATAATGGGTCCATCGTTCCAGGCTGAACAATTATTTAGTAGTCCGGCTTTGGTACAGCAACCACAGCAATATCAATTAAATTATCCACAGATACCATTAGTACAACAACCACCATTATATCCACAGGCTCCACTTACAGCACCACCACCTTACAACCAACTTCCTCAGGTACCTCGTATCGCTGCTCCAGCATTGTCACCGGGAGCATACCGAGAGGTACGTAGGAACAATTTGAGTGGTTACGACTCAAATTGGGTTCTGAACTTCACAGGGGATAGTCATTCCCCTGATATTCATGAGTTTATTCACCGAGTAGAGGCGGCTGCTAGGAGGGACCGTGTGTTCTGGGACGACCTTAGGTCTATCGTTCGACGGTACCTCAAGGCAGCAGCTGAAAAATATTACTTGAATTTAACTCATGAATATGAGGAGGTGACCTACCTAGTGCTAAGGGAAGGACTCCTACACACCTTCGGTACGCTCAACGACGACAAAGCGGTATTACGTGTTCTACTGAACCGTAAACAAAAAGCAAAGGAGAGCGTATACGAATACTTAGTAGAAGTTGGTTCGTTGAACCAAAGATTAGTTCGGCCATTCGCTGCAAATGAACTATTAGAGATCGCTAGGGAAGGACTGAGTGCAGAACTTAAAAATGCTACACTTGCAGCAACAATCACAACTATGGACGAACTTCGGACATTGTGTCAGAAGTTCGAACGATTGTGGTCTACACCAGTCCCGACCAGAACATCGAATTTAAGGATTAGTGAACTGCAGCAAATGGACGACTATGAATCAGAAGTGGAACCAGAACAGGATGAATATATTGAAGCTGTGGATTCACAACCATGAAAAATATTACCACGGCCTATCATGCCATCTGGTAGCAATCAACCTGGTCCATCAATGGTAAGACAACAAATTGTCTGCTATAAATGCGGAGTGTATGGTTATCGAGCTCCTGACTGCTCTAAAAATCAAATAAAGTTATATTGTTGGAAATGTCATAAGCCGGATGTAATCTACAAAAACTGTTCGTATTGTCATCCGTCGTTAAACTATCGTCCGAGAGTACGTGCTTCGGGAATGGTACCCTCGGTTCAACATCCAATGAGCCCGAAGAAATTGACGAGAGACATAGGAACGCAGGCCAATCTTCCACCACCAAAGAAACCGGAATAAAGTCAACTACTACATTTAATTTCCCATCATTACATCGTGCTTATTTTAGACGTCTTGAACGTTGTATCAATTACTGGAGGATGAGGAAATTATTTCGCAAAGCCTGTATTTCATCTATCCTTTCAGAAACAAAGGATCCTCGGTCGCGATTAACAATTAGGATTTTGGACAAAAACATCTCTGGATTATTGGATAGTGGAGCGTCAATCACTATACTTGGAAGAAATTCCTTGGAATTATTGGAATCAACAGGTACAACCTACCGTAAGTACACCTCGTGTATTCGTACGGCGGATGGTACCGCAAACAAAATTTTGGGTTACATAGAAGTTCCAATAACCGTGAATGGCTCCACTAGGCCAATGCGGTTTCATATTGTCCCTGGTTTACGAGAAGAGCTCTACCTGGGCATAGATTTCAGGGAGAAATTTGGTATTGTTCCTTCTTTTGTTAGTGAACTGACTCGTACAGAGCCAATAAATTTAAATACACATAACCTCACCACCGACCAGCAACAAGAACTGGATATGATCAAGGATTCTTTCCCGTCATTTGAAGTGTCTGCGCTCGGAAAGACTTCTTTGGTTGAACATGTCATCGATGTTGGTGATAATGCACCTGTTAAACAAAGGCATTATCCCACATCGCCGGCTGTTCAACTAAAGATCTATGCTGAACTCGACCGGATGCTTCAAATGGGCGTGATTGAAGAGAGTAACAGTTCTTGGTGCTCCCCAGTGGTTCTGGTACAAAAATAGTCTGGTAAAAACAGATGATGTATAGACAGCCGTCGTGTCAATTCACTAACCAAAATGGACACTTACCCACTTCCCTTGATTGATGGCTTACTAGGTCGTTTAGACTACAGCACCAGTTCTGATTAACCCTGACTATAATAAAGAGTTCTTTATTAGATGCGATGCAAGTCTGACAGGGGTAGGTAGTGTGTTGTATCAGGTCGATACAGACGGACAAGAGTGTCCGATAGCCTTCATGTTGAAGAAACTCAATAAAGCTCAAAGAAACTATTCGGTTTCTGAGCTTGAATGTCTTGCGGCAATTCTTAGTGTGAAGAAATTCAGGGGCTATGTTGAAGGTCACCGATTTACAATTGTGACTGATCACTCAAGTCTAAAGTAGCTAATATCACAGAAAGATTTGAGTGGTGGAGCCCTAAACTTCAACATATGGACTTTACCATTGTCCACCAAAAAGGTACCCAAAATATAGTCCCTGATGCTCTATCTCGTCTTTATGACGATACACATGAAGAATTGACGGAAGCATTAACACATCACATTAACGATATGATAGCTAAAGTTCAATCATCACCCAAAGGTTTTCTATCAGTTAAAGTCGTGGATGATAAGCTATACATACGTATTGAGCCAAGACCTGATGCAATACCTAACAATGTTCCTGTGTGGAAGCTCTAGATACCAAAACCGATGACTTCAAACATGATTCAGAAACATCATGATGATAGTACTGCTGCTCATGGAGGTGTAAAAAAGACATTAGAATTACTTCGACGTCTTTATTATTGGCCGGGCATGGCGTCACAGGTACACAACTATGTTGTGTCCTGCGACAACTGTAAAAAAACAAAAGCCACAAATCCGATATTGCGTCCTCCAATCGTATCAATTCGAAACGGCACGTCCATGGCACAGAGTCTATATAGATTTTTTGGGACCGTACCCTCGTTCTACACTTGAAAATACGGTATTACTGATAGTTCTGGATCATGCAACAAAGTTTGTACTTTTGAAACCACTTAAAAACGCAACTTCACCGAAGGTGGATGCCTTTCTGAAAAATGAAGTGTTTCTAACATATGGGGTACCAGAGTTTCTACACAGTGACAATGATAAACAGTTCACTAGTAGGAACTTTCAAAATCTTTTGTCAGATTTCGGCGTCAAACATATTAGAACCGGTGTTTATAGTCCACAGAGCAACGCGTCAGAGCGGGTCAACAGGTCAGTTTTAGCAGCAATCCGAGCGTTCTTAAAAGGTCAACATACCAAATGGGATTCACAAGTTGGTGAAATTTCATATGCATTGCGGGCCGCAGTACATTCTGCTACCAAGTACATATATAATATGTTTGGTTCTATGGTGTAAATATTCGAGTTTCAATAAAAACTTTGAAACCATTTTCATATGTAAATTAAATATAAAGAATGAATGGAATAAATGTTCAACTAATTGATATAAGAAAAAGTAATTTGTGTTATGGTTATTATTATAAATTAAAAGCTATGACAAATCTAATGGAAAATGGAAGTTGGAGGTTAAATTGAAATAGGCTGAGGAAAATTATTATAAAAAAGGAAAGCTGAATGCTAATTGGGTAGTGAAAAGGAAAATTAGTAGGAAGTTGATTGTCGACTGGTTGAATCTGCTGAAGGAAACTATTTTAAAAAAATTAGTGGAGTTGAAGGAGGATTAGTTTTCGAAGGGGAATTGAATGTCAACTGGAAACCTATGAGGGACTCATCCAAGAACAAGAGGACCAGATCACTTACATCAATTTATAACCAAGTAAAGTTTTTTTTATTATTATGATTCTAGTTTTTATGTATATATTTTTATTGTAATTTACATTCCAAGGGATGTATTAATTAAGTTGTTCCTATAACAGATTTCCGAACCCAGATTCGTGGTGAAAACTAATTGTAGACGTTGTAGCGATTCCGTAGTGGTTTTATTTTTGTAGATAGTTAAGTTGGAAAAGTCCAGAATAACAAAATTGGCTTCGAATCAGGGCCTTTTTAACAAATCGACCACCGCAACAGCAGTGCGTATAGCAGTTGGTAGTTTTTCCTCCCAAAGAATTTTTAGATTTGTCGCTTGAAATGAATTTTGGGATTCAGCAGTTATATCCCGTAAAAGATGTGAGGGCTTTTTATCTCCAAGGTCCATACCGCACAGTATATTGCGTATGCGTCGGAGGTGCTGCTGGTTAGGAGGGCTAAGAGAGCCTCTTTGATCCTTTCATGAGGGCGATCTTGATCACTCTTAATCAAAATGTCCCTGACTAAAGTGCGGGTCAGTGCTTGCCAGTGCGGGAGAGATCATGCTAAGGACATGACCATACTTAGATTGTTGGGACTTAATGTTTGCCAACTTGAATTGCCCTTCTATTCTAAGCCATGAACCATATGAACCATAAGTCCGGTTTCTTGAACCAGAAAGGGGAATTTTCGGTGCTACATGATTAATTTGTGAAGCGGATGTTGAAAAGGAATTTGTATCAGTAGATAGAGAAGGAGACGGAGCAGGAGTTGGAGAAGGTTGAGGATTTAAAGAAGATGTTGTACCGCCAAGGTTCACTTGGGTCAAAACGACTTCGACCTGATTTGCGGCCAGTGCCTGAAGCTGGTTTTGGTTTACCGTAACGGTTTTGGGATTTGCATTCACGGTTAATTCTAAATTTTCTGGTGTTCATGCATAAACCACCGGGAATATGCCACCGAGTCGAATTATAAAAATTTTGATAGTAACTAAATAAAAAATGTTGTAGATCACAAAACTATAGCAGGTTGCTGTTCCGCGATTGCCATAACAGGTGCTGCGACAGACAACACCCCCAAACAAATCAAAATTTCCCTGAATATGTATATAACTTTTATAAAGTTATTTAAGTTCAGTTCGTTTAGTTAGCATTTTATTTTTATATAGATCAACTTTTTAAATTCCTTTGAAGAATATCGAAGACTTAGAGGAATTAGATTTTACAATTAAAGAAAACTACTCTTCGAAAATAGTAACTATACACTTTAACATTTTACACTTTAATTTTAATTACTTTAATTTTAATTGAAGTTTTGTATGCACATTTACTTAATTATCTCCTATTTTTTAGACTAAATATTTTATTTTATTAGAAAATATTACAAAGCATGAAATAAAAATACGTATTAAAAATTTAGGAATCGAAGCACAAGTATGAATAATACGTATTAACTTCACACGAACTGTCAACTTATCTCGCCTAGGCGTTAATAGCAATATATGTTCGCCACAGAACTTGTTCGGTACAGTTGAAAAGAATTCACTACTACATTGAGAAAAATATTTTCAGATACAAAATTTTGCTATTAGATCACTTTTGTTGTCAAAAATAAAAGACACAAAATGTACAAAATGATAAAACTGATTCTCATAAAAAATCTAGTTTTAGAAAGGGTACCTTTTTTCTATGCTTTAGGTTTAGTTTTAAATAGTGATAACTCATTTTATAATCGTATCTTAATTCCTTAATTAATAGATAAATAAATAATCGTTACACAATGAAGGTGTTCATTAATTAATAAATCAGCGTTCGTTGAATTAAACAAAAACTTTATCAACCGAAAAATCCTTTAAAATTCGTGGTATTAATCAACTTTTCGAATGTATTCCTGCCACTATTTTCGTTTGTGAAGCTCTCGTAATCCTGATACAATTTTCAAGGTCGTTGTTGTGATTAGTCAAACAAAAGCCGAGGCATTATCTTTAACACTGTACAGAGTTCATAACAAATGGTGTTTTACATAACTTTTGCGTTTTGTAAGTGGGTCAGAACTGAGTGGCTTTCACGTTTTAACACGTTTGTTGTGTGTTGTTTGATCAGGGTTGCCACGTTTTAAAAGTTTTAAAGTAGGACACACTACCCCTACGGTCTTGAAACTAAAAAAAAAGAAGGCAGTGTTAAGGACTGCCGACAGAAGTGAAAACTTAAATCTGTGAAATAGCTGTGTTTTTTTTGTATCTTCCAATTATTGTAGCATCGCAAATTAAAATTTCAGAATGTTCAAATTAAAATCATTAAAATTATTCTGGGTTTCACATCTATCAGCATTCCAAGCAACTATTATATACATTTTTATATATAAAATAATCAAAACATATCATATAAAAATTTGCGTCTATCAACACCTTATAAGGCATGTTGTTGTGGGACCTTGTTCTTAAAAGTTTTTTATGTGTTGTTGTGACACACCTTGTAATTTCTACTACCAAACACATTTTATTTCTAAAAAAAATAGCGTATCATCAAAGAATATTCCATAACTTAGAGTAAGGGATGGTATCGTTGATTGAAAATACTTCATCCACCAGAACCCCTAAGATATCACTTTGGCTAATGAGATTGCACTGCTATTGCCAGTGGTATACGATATCTCAAGATAACTCATATGCCAATAGCAGGGACTAAAGTACTCGTGGTTGTCACACCCATAGATCAACAATTTTAAATTTTACAAATCTTCCTGCGGAAAGCTAAGTAGATTCATTGGTATTAATGCGCATTGTTGCCGTTTGCAAATTACTATCGGCTAAGTGCCACCATTTTTAATTATTTTATTTATCATGAGTGCCATCCATGTTTAATCATACATAAGCTATGCTTCTTTGTATAGAGTTTATGCGGTTTCCATCTCGTAATTGTGAGCTTAAAATCTATATAATCGATGTTATCAAGTATTAAGTCTTCACTTAATTTTAGAAACATGTATAACATACAATTCCAAACCAACAACATATTTTTTGAATATGAAAAAATTTGTAACATCATTATGTGTTAATTTAAATTCCAATACATATAATTTTGATATACAAATGTAATAGTTTCAGGTTATACTATCTTTCTTACGTTATTTTTAATTTCATAAAAATTATGTTCAACAAAAAAAACATTGATCAAAGCAAACTACCGTTTAAAATGATAGTTAAATAAAAAGCAATTTAAGTGTACAAAACAACTTCCCAAATTTTCATGATGATTAATGTATTAATGCATAAAGGACAAACAGACATACTTTAAATTTTATATATATTCAATATTTATTTACCATGATAACTCGAATGCAAATTGCAAAAGGCAGTAGCAATATAACTTTAAAAAACTGCGTTATAGATCAAATTTTTAAAATTCGTAAAAAGAAATTTTAATTATTTTTATGAATTCATGAATAAAAAAAAAATAATTTTAATGGTATTTAATAAAAATTAAAAAAAAAAAACAATAAAAAAATATGTACCACACCAGAACTCACGACCTACAGAACATCAGTCGAGCGCGATATCCACATCGCATTTTGAAACAGTAAGAAATGATAGATGTATTTCATATTTAAAAAATTATATTTATTTTTCTTCTTCAAAAATGCATATAAAACATGGTAACGCGAATATATAAATTTTACCTCATACAAAATTTCATAACGCGGCTAAAGAAGTTTTCACTTCAAAACTCGTTGGATTTGTGCCACTTCATTTTTCAGTTATATAATAAATTTTCTTTAAAAAAATTAGGTTTCGGTTTGGTGTAAGTATGAATGTATGGGCGTTATTTCTGTAATGCAAATTGGTTTATTTATAATGAATAATGGCATACAAATTCGCGTTTATGTTGTCATGCGGTAACACTCAAAAAACTTATATTTAAAGTTTTTAAGGTCTCAGAAATACAGCTTAACATACCCTCTGCTGATTCATTGGCACTTTCATTAAAATCAATGAACTTATGTTGTAAGCCAGTAACTCATAAATAGTTCTGTTTTGTATATTTACATTTTCCTTCAAAATCGTTAGCTTTCTGTAGCCAAATGTTTTACTTTATAACAAAATTCAGTTCAGTAATTTTATTTTATTTATAATACTAAGAACAGCTAATTTGTAACAAAAGTTATTTAAAAAAAACAGAGGTTTAACGGTGGATTTAATTCAAAATTATTTAAACAATGGTGGTTTACCACCTGAATAAATCGTGCAATAAAGCATAGATATTCACATATGTCACAGCGATGTAAATTGTTTGCTTAATTGTTACTAACCTTTCAACATAAAATAAAATAATCGGTTACAAATTTAATATAAGTAAAGGTGCAATCACGATTACTTATTTTGCTAACGCGTTTTTTTGAGAGAAATAGGTTGGAAAAAAAATCTATTTTTTTCAGTGTAAGATATTGTATTACAGTTTGCCTAAAGTAGGACATTTTTATAGTAAAGTAGGACGTAGGACATTCTTGCTCCAAAGGAGGACTATCCTACCGAAAGTAAGACACGTGGCAACCCTATGTTTGATCAAAGACAATTCAGTAATTTTCTTTGCTATTAATATTATTCAAGCGGATAAGTATTAAACTTTGGATGAATGTTTTTTGTTTACACAAACAATTATTCATTCTCGAACATTGGTGACCTTCTTTTTTAAAAATTTAACTTTGGAGTCTAATTATATCGTTAATCAGTATTCGCATCTAAACTAAAGTTTTGCATTTCATTCAAATCATTCAACATTCAACAAAATATTTCTGACCTTATAAATTATATTTTCTAGCATTTAACTATATGTACAAATGTAGCTATCCAATTAATCTCTTTGATAGTCATCTGAATTTAAAGGTTCATTGATCCACAAATGTATATGTTTTAAAGATCACGTTTCATTTAATTCTTTTTAATCTATAAGTATTTGTAACGGTTAAGCAGAGCTTCAAAGTATAATAACTGTAAAGTACAAAACAAATTTCAGCTATTTGGAAGATTATAGCAAAGAAAAACAAGAACGAGTTTTGGAATTGATTATGTTATGTTAATATTTTTTAATTTGTCCATCTATAGTAGAAAAAACATAGAATCAAAAATTATATAACCATAACTTTTGGAAAATCTAGCCGAGAATTTGATATGGTTGTTTGCACTGCCGTGCTAAGCACAAAGGTGGTAACTTACATTTCTGTTAAAAATGGGTTATGCATCTAAAATGATATAATAACAGTCGATGGACATTTTTATCATATAATTAAACCATTTAATTAATTTTTTCATTCAAAAATTACTCTTTTAAATGTACTGTATCTTCTTTAAAATTATCAAATTTACTATTAAATTATCCAATAATTAATATGTTGCAACATAATATAACCTTCTACTATTCAAACCAAAATTTGAATTTTTTATATATAATGAATTTTTTATATATATATATTTTGTATATTATGCTACGATCATGTAATGACGGTTATTAATAAACGAGCATTAACCGGGATACGAAACGAGCCGTAGGCGAGTGTATATGCGAGTGTATCAATAACCATTACATGAAAGTGGCATACGCTATTTTTTCTACACCCGGTAAATAACGAAGAACGAAAATTACAACGATAATTTTTTTTTGCTGTCAGATATTTTATTTTTGATTCATACAAACTATGGTATTCAAACAGTAGGCTTTGTTTTTGCTGTCGGCAATTCTTCTTGTCGTCGATAATTTTGCTTTGTCGTTATGAAAATTCTTTGTTGTCATATTTTTTTCTAACAAAATGAAATATAATTTTATCTTAGTAGGCGCATAAATGCTATAAATTTGTAATTTATGTTTGACAAATAAACATAAACAAGCAATCATTTATGAATGAAAACGGACATTTTTATTATTTGCAATTTTACATAATTTTTTATAAGCTGAATAATTTGTAGAAAAAACTTTATTTAGAAACTAATAATTATTATCTTTTAAATAAAATTATAATTTAAAAAAAATTATCTCATTAAATACCACTCTTCATTGAAATTTTTGTCTAAAATTTTTCAATTTTACTCATTAAATTATTTTTAAGCAACACTGCTCAATCAAACCACTACTTAAACCACTCGTCCTTCGGACTCGTGGTTTATTGTGCGCTTTGATTCGCAGTGTTGCTAAATAATTTAATTCGTAAAATCAAAAAATTTTCGAAAAAATTTCAATGACTCGTGGTATTACAACCGAAAATTTCCAAACGTAAAATGCATAACATGTTTGATTGAAAAACTATGAGTTTCTTTCTATTGATTAAAAATCTGTATCGTAATAAAATCTGTATCGAAATGAATATTATTATAATATAAAATGGATTTTGGTCATATAAGTGTATTTTTATAGTACGGGTGTAGAAAAATATAGTTTTGATTAGTTTGACTGTGAAAATTGAAAATTAAAAATTGTTAATATCTCGAAATGCCAAAAATACAAGTTACAACTTCTGTGCTTAGCACGGCAGTGCAACAGAGATATAATTTGCTATGAATTATGATGAATATATTCTTATAGATAATATAATCAAACAAAACGTGTATGTAAATACATTAAATAGGTTACATGAACTTTTACGCGTGAAGCATAATTTTAGGCATTGATTGGATAGAAACATTTAACTAGTGGCGTCATCTCGGAATGCCGGAAATATTTTGGTGGCAAACGACTATATATGAAATACGGAGAAGGAAATGATGGCGAAGGATTTGATTTAATTTGAAATTTACATTAATTTTTCTAATTGGGTATATTTAGCAGCGTGAGCCTTAAAAATATAAAATAAATACAAAGATAATTTTTGAAAATTTAGAATTTTTATTTTTTTTCAAACCTGGGGCCCTATTCTCGAACACATAAATGTGAATTTTGACAATATTGTGAAGTTTGTATTGCATAACATTAAACAGTAACGGTAACGAATTTCCGAAAAACAAATTTCACAATATGGTCTAAATTCAATTGAGACGCTTTGTGAAATTCGTTTTTTGTAAAATCGTTACCGTTACCGTTAAATGTTATGCAATACAAACCTCACAATATTGTCCTAATTAACATTTATATATATTCAGGAATAGGGCTCCTGATAAATACAATCAAAGTATTATCTACGCTGTTTAGTTGAATTATATCGTTACCAAAAGAAAAACATTATCTCGAGGAAGTTGCTAAATACAACTTACAAGTACATAAATACAAGTATATTTTTATCCAAACCGTTTAATTTAAATAACATGCCAACAAACCATTTGGTTATACATCAATCCCATATGCTGATGCTGCTGATTAGCCCACAATAGCAAGTATTCTTATGCTGGAAATCCATGAGCAGAATTCTGCATGCAGCGAAATAAGAACATGTGTTGTTATATGAGAGCAATAACATGTAAACTCTGAACATTCTGCAAGATATCTCTAATTCTAATTTCGCGGCGCAGCTACAGGCTACTACAATAAAAAAATACTTGAAAACTCAGATAAAAATGGATAATTTTGACATTTAATTTTTACAGAGAAAATATTTTTGCAATGGTTATTTGTTCATTCATTTACATTTATACATTGTTCATACATTTGTGCATTCTGCAGTTAGAGGTTTTTGACTTGTCGGCTTCAACAGAAAAGTCTGCAACAATCCCCAACAACAACAATTTGCAAGTCAATGAAAAAAAAAATAAAATGATTTCAATAGAAGAAATTAATTTTTTTTTCTTATAAATATACTATTTGGATATTTTGCAGTAATTACACGACATATGATATAGAATAGGTTTGACGTGTGTTTTTCATATAGTGTCATAAATTGTCACACACATATTCTGTGGTAGATTTGATATTTGTTTGTTGCAAAATTGGATAGATGCACTGAAAAAAAAACTGAAGTTTATGACAACCTCATATCGAAGTTGGCAGTTGATTATTCATGCAAAGAAAAATTATTTGCAAACAATTTCACTGTGATTGCGACAACTACACGATAACATTTTCCTAACAACGGAATGAGGTTTATTTAAAATATAAAGTGTTATATCCAATATAACAGTAGTTGAATAAAGCTAATAACTATTTCCCTGAAAAAAATTTTCTTTGGCCTTATATCATGAATTTTTCATTTTAAAGTTTAAGTATTTGAGATTAATTGAACTATATTTAATTTTCACATAAATATTTCGTGTAATTGTCTCAACTTCATCGATTTATAATTGTAGAGTTGTTGAAGCAATTTCGTAGTTTGATTCGCCATATGTGACCGCACGGTGAGGTTGAGACAATTGCATTTCGATTGGAAATAGGACATGTTTTTTTCAGTGTGTAGTTTTGCTTATATGCAGCTAATTTTCTTTTTAAAATTTGTTCGATATCTGTACGTAATTAGTTTGTTTTGTTTAAACTAATCTGATACATCAGATTCTACTTGTACAAAAAACTGTCTGATCTCGAAATCTACCTATTTCTACCGGACATCTTGCCACTCGGACTTTTTAGGATATTAGAAAGGATAGTACTAGAAGTACGATATTATAGAGAAAAAATTAGTAAAGGCTTGATGAAAAGTTTGATCGTGTGCGGGAATTAGATTCTATTCTAATAAAAACTTTTAAAAAAAACAATTATTTATTTTAATTTTAATTTTAATTAAAAAATTTATTTAATTTTAAAAGAAAGAAGTTAACACTTCAAAAGCCACAATAAATCTAAAATCTTATTTCTAAAATATATCTTTCAATAATTATTTGGGTGATGCAATAATATGCATCACGATAAAAAATAATTTTGTTTGTTTGATTCTCAAAACAATTTTTCTTTAGTAACTTAAAGAATAATATGAGAAATGCAAAATTGCATTTCGATAAGATAAATTTTGTTTTATTTTATTATATTTTGATCTTAATAAATTTATAAGAATTTACTGTTTACATTTTGTGAAAAATATTATCTTTTGTTATTTAATCATTTTCTGGAATTCAAATATTTAAATGTTTTGGAAATAAAATATGTCTGAGAATCTTGTTGTTTAATAATTGGAAAACTTATTAATAAAATTACTGATAAAGAAACATGCATTATGGTATAACTAATATAACTAACATAACTATCTAGGGTTGTGTCATATGACATTGACAGATGCATATGACAGAAATACAAATGACATAATTATTGATGTTATGTTGCAGTCTGCGGATGTAACTCCTCCCTCTTAAGAGTTGTCCAAAAACGACGTTTTTTTGACAGCTGGTGGTTGCTGATTTTCATAGTTAGATTGTGAATGGTTCATCTCTATCTGTATGGGTTGATTTTTAATTTTCTTGCAATGTAATATTTTTTTAACTGAAATATAAAAAAGAACTAGTGCGGTTAATGTGGCGAAGGTGCCGACAATGCCATTTTTATGATGACCATGTTGTTTTATTGTTTTGTGGAGTATTTGAATTTCTTCGCTATTTTTTAGGTGTCCATCTACTTAGTGCTGGTAGTTTGATGATGGTGTTTATTGCTAATATGTTTATGTCGTTGTATGGTTGGAGTATTATGTTGTATTCTAGAGTAGTCATTATACTTGCATCCGTATATTTTTCGTTGTTTTGTTGTATGTGACAATTTGTATGTGGCAAATTAATTTACTACCGTTTACTGATTTCTGTTGTGAGCATGTTGATGTCATTGTGATTTCGTTTTCTGTTGCTGTATATAAATATTCTGGTAAAATTTGTTCGATTTCTTCGTAGAATGTAGTTTTTGTTAAGTTACAGAAAGCTGGTTGATTATTGATAATTTGAGGTATACATGAAGTTTTACTTTTGCTGGTTGAATGTTTGTCACAATAATAAATTCCTTCTATTTTGTTGCAAGGCTTGGTTATGAATTTATATATGTTTTTGTTAAGGATTACATAGGGTTCAGGAAAATCTAATACATAGGTTTTATTTATTGGTATTGCTTTAATAATGTGGAAAGATGGAAATGCCGGATGGAATTAAGGAATTTGGATTGAAAATATTAATTGTCTTTCATTATAGTATGGCTGTAACCATAAAAGTTCATATAGATACTTTCATCTGATTCAAATTTTACGTTATATTTATTAATATATTTATCAGTTCGTTAAGGTTTAAAATATGTCTCGAAATTAGTTTGAGTTTTGCCATAATAATAGATTTGGTTATATCGGATAAGTATATATCAAACAATTCAATTAAGTATATTAATAGTTAATATTATTAATAGTTATTTGTTCAGTATTAATAGTAATAATAGTTATTTGTTCAGAGAGTCTGTCTTGAGCTTGTGGTGTCATTGCGTATCTGCATGGTATATACCCTCAGGTATCACTAATTGTTCTTGTACGTGTACAGGTTTAATGTATATGTCACCATTTTGAATATCAACAGGGATGCTGATAGTCATTTTCGTTCTTGGTGGAACGGTATAGTTTTTCGAGATAAAATTAGGTTTAAATATTAATGGAATTGAAATGTTCTCAGTTTCTAATAACGATTTTTGAAAATCTAATTTTATATTAAGCTTTTGCATAATTTCTAATCCTATGAGTCCATCAAAGTAGTTATGGAATTTAAAGACTAAGAAATCTAAAGGTTCTTTAGTTTTGAGTTCCATTAAACCGTTAATGGTTACTTGACTTGTTATCTCGTGAGTTTGAAAAAGAGTTTTTACTAGAACAGGCTCAATGGTTTTGATCCGTGTAGGATGTACATGTTTTGGGTCTATAAATGACTTATTGGCTCCTGTATCTATGAGCATTTTTAATGTAGTATGTGGGTTTAATTTAATATGAATATATGGTAAATAAAACGATTGATGAGAATTTAGTGTTATATATCCAATGGGGTTTCCGAGGCTTGTTCCTGAAAATTTTGATCATCTATTTCTTGATTTTCTAAAAAGACTGTTTCGTCTAAAGTGTCATCTAAGTTTGGAAAATAATTATAGTTCTCTGGAGAAACGTCTACATCGTTTTCGTCAATAATATTCGAAGTGGGATTTTCCAAGTTGAACAGCTCTTGACTGTGGAATCTAGGTGGTCCTGTAGCTTGAAAATAATTTGGTCTATTATACCCAAAATTAATAGGTTGAAAATTGGTTGGTTGTTTAAATTTGTTTTGATTAGAATTTGTATCCATAGGCTCAATTTTCCTGTTTGTTTGTTGAGGTTTAGGTTGTAATGGAGGATTCCATTTCGAATTAGGATTTTGTGGAAATGTTTGTCTAAAATTTTGATTAGAAAACGGGTTCTGATTGTAATATTGATTTTGTGGTTTACCAAAATGATTTACTTGTAATCTAGGCTGGAATGAATTTGGAATGTGTCTATGCGGTGCAGTGAATTGTTGATACGGTTGAATTATCCGTTTAGGAGGTAATGATGGAATGTGGTGTGTATTATTATGTTGTTTAATGTAATGCATGTTTTGTTCACTTACGCATAAAGAAAATGCATCACCTATGTTTTTGGTTGCCATGCTCTAATCATGGATCCAAGGGGTTCTCTGAGTCCTGCGAGATATGTAGCTAGACACATTTCTTTGTATAAACTTTGTTTAACTATTTGAGATGATACTGACTTTTCATTCAATTTAACATGATTTAATATTGTAGACTGACTGACTGGTAGATAAGATGTAAGTCTCTTATAAGGCTAGTCTCGTTTCGTTTGTCTGCATAATGAGTGGTAAGGTTTTCTTTAATACTGTTCTAATTTAATTGAGTTCCATACATAGTAAGTATTTCGTCGGCTTCTCCAGTAATTTTATTACGGATTGCTCGAAGAAAAGTCGTAGGAATAAGTCCATTTTCTAAAATCTGTGAACATCTTGTAATTATTTCATCTACGTTGTCTATAAAGTCATATAATGTATGTCTACTACCTTCATATTTAGGTAAGTCTTTAATAACATCAGGAATTTTTAATGCGTTTACTAAACTAGTCACTTTTTCAATAGTCATTTTTTCTGTCATTTTAAAATTTAAATTAATATTATCACTTTTTAAATTGTTATTATAATTTTAAATTTGATTTGTTTTATTATTTTTGAAATAAATTTCTTTTAAATTATTTGAACCTTTACAACTAATTCCATATACCGTGGAATAATTAAATTTATTTTAAATTATTTAAAACTTTGAAACTATTTCCATATACCGTGGAATAATTAAATTTATTTTAAAATATTTGAACTTTGAAACTATTTCCATATACCGTGGAATAATTAAATTTATTTTAAATAATTTGAAACTTGAAACTATTTCCATATACCGTGGAGTAATTAAAACTTTCTTCTATTATTAAATTTAAAACTTATTGGTAATTTCACTGACTCCATAAACCGTGGAATCGTTATTACTAATATTTAAATGAGACTTATTATGGCTACTATTTACGTTGGGATATGAAAAGGATTTTAACATATAAAATTCACTCACCAGGCAACTAACAATAGTATGATGTTCATGTAGGTAGCGGCTCAGCAATTCAGCAATCTGGATGATGTTTTGATGACTCGATATACCGTCGATAATCACTATAACTATCACTTACTGTTTACTGTTATTAAGAACAATTATTTTTTAATCTACGTTAAGGCACTTTCACTACCACTGATATACCGTCAGTGTGGATTTATTTTAAAATATTTCCCGAAATATGCACTAAAAAACGCGTGTTTTAAATAAAAATTTTCTTAAAAAAACCGCGTTGGATATTAAAAAATATCCGCTATCAACTACGCCAATTAGATTCTACTCTAATAAAAACTTTTAAAAAAACAATTATTTATTTTAATTTTAATTTTAATTAAAAATTTATTTAATTTTAAAAGAAAGAAGTTAACACTTCAAAAGCCACAATAAATCTAAAATCTTATTTCTAAAATATATCTTTCAATAATTATTTGGGTGATGCAATAATATGCATCACGATAAAAAATAATTTTGTTTGTTTGATTCTCAAAACAATTTTTCTTTAGTAACTTAAAGAATAATATGAGAAATGCAAAATTGCATTTCGATAAGATAAATTTTGTTTTATTTTATTATATTTTGATCTTAATAAATTTATAAGAATTTACTGTTTACATTTTGTGAAAAATATTATCTTTTGTTATTTAATCATTTTCTGGAATTCAAATATTTAAATGTTTTGGAAATAAAATATGTCTAAGAATCTTGTTGTTTAATAATGGAAAACTTATTAATAAAATTACTGATAAAGAAACATGCATTATGGTATAACTAATATAACTAACATAACTATCTAGGGTTGTGTCATATGACATTGACAGATGCATATGACAGAAATACAAATGACATAATTATTGATGTTATGTTGCAGTCTGCGGATGTAACTCGGGCGCGTTTTATGAATGCTTGATGAACATTACGTTTGTTTGTCATGCGAGTTTGATCGTCGACAGACAGATTTAAAAATATAATAACTGATGTAACAAAAATAAATATCGGTAATCATTCAAGTCGTTGGTAATATATTAACTGATGTAATAGGATTGCTGAATTTGTCAAAAATATAATAACTAAGGGGCCATTCCGCGGTAATCGATACCAGAAAGTAAAAAAATAACTTGCAAATATGTATACTTACATAGAAAATTAACAGGCTTTATATTTTAATTTATCATTATTTAAAAGAATTTCTATAATATTTTTGCCGATTTCGTAATATTTGGATCAAGCCAAGTGAGTGGATTTCAAAGTATAGCATGGAAAGAATTTACTAAAATAGCAACACGATTTTTACGTCAATCACATTTAAAAACCTGCCATTCACATTTGCTGTCTATACTGCGACTCATTATTATTTGTTGAAAAAAAAATTGAAAGCAATCAAGTAAGTAGTAATCATTTTATTGATGAAAATGTAACGCAGAAATTTCTGTAACGCCCGTCACAAAATGCATAGAAAAGTTCATCCTACATGAGGCTGACTACTTTTATTTTGTATTGACCTTACAGAAGTAAGGTTATAGGATTAAACAATCCTTGAAAAATATTCGTGTGAAACCTTGCGTTAAAATATAGGCTGATTTATTCGTGTAACACCCGTCACACCTTACACCCGTTACAATTTTCTTTATTAATGTTATAATTTTTTAAGAGCACAATAGGAATATAATACGTTCTTATATGTGTTTCTCTATGTGTGTCTATGTGTTCCACCTATCTAATATCCCTGTGTGAAAAAATTGATAGCCTTTTCAGACGGATGCCCAGTTCAAAATAAATTTACTATTTCCAGTGTCTATTACAGTGAGAGACTGGAGGATAGGCTTTCTTTGCCACTAGTTATGGTAAGGGCGCTGTCGACGGCTGTGTGCAACTGCGACGTATAGACTTTGGCGGGCAATAAAATCTCGGTGATTTTTTATCAACATATTCTGGTATTATATGATTATTATGAATATTTGTCTTCAAATCCAAAAGGCCCGCGTTAAATATCATTTCGTCAATGAAAACGACATTCATGATCTTTAGTAAGTAGAGTACCGATTAGAGAAGTACTGAAGTAGAGTACACGAGTAAAAGAACCGATGGAATAATGGAATACTTTAAAGATGCTACCTCAACTGCAAAAACAGCACTATTTCAGATACTTGACTAGAAATTCCATTTCATATGGTCTTACAGGGAGTTCAAACTCCCAAAAATGTCTTTTGTTTAGAGACAAAAATAATCATAAAAGTCCAAAATAATAAAGAAAGTCTCAAAATTTAATTAAGAATTTGTTTAATTTACAACCGTAACACCCATCACAAATCTTGTAACACCCGTCACAAACTTTTTTTGTAAAAGAAAAATATAAAAAGTAATAAATAAACAAAATACTTAGAGTATAGGAACGGACGACTCTTTAACTTACAACCTAGCTATTAATTTTGTGACAAAAATTTCTAGTTTAGCTAAACTCTAATGATTGGTCAACAAGATATCATACTTTGTAACACCCGTCACAGTGCTTAAATCTATTATTACATGTAAACGCTTGAATAATTCTAAATGTGTTTTTGTTTTACTTTAAGAAATCATTGAAATGAATTGAATTATATTCAAAACACAGAGATTTTTGTTCTATTTTGGAAATAATATCAGTTTAAATGCGTACAAATGTAACACCCGTCACTGCGGAATGGCCGATGTATATATATATATATATATATATATATATATATATATATATATATATATATATATATATATATAAATATATATATATATATATATATATATATATATATATATATATATATATATATATATATATATATATATATATATATATATATATATATATGTGGAGGTCCACACCAAAACGCTATATTTCCATTTTCTTAAAAAATTAATTGTGTATATATATATATAAATAAATATATATATATATATATATATATATATATATATATATATATATATATATATATATATATATTTATATATATATATATATATATATATATATATATATATATATATATATATATATATATATATATATATATATATATATATATATATATATATATGTGGAGGTCCACATCAAAACGCTATATTTCCATTTTCTTAAAAAAATTAATTGTGTACCTAGATCGGCTCCAATTTCTGAATTCGATCGAAAACTCAAAAATTTATCTATGCTTAAAGTAGAACTGTTTTTCCTCTTTGTAGAATAGAGCTTGCTTTAGACATAATGTAATCAGTGTAATGACGTAATCAAATTTTCTTGAACTGCGTTGAAAAATGTAATAATGGAAATGTAGCGTTTTGGTGTGGACCTCCTCATATATATATATATATATATATATATATATATATATATATATATATATATATATATATATATTATATATATATAT
>OY856186.1:118998093-119223022 GCA_963693315.1 Diogma glabrata | reverse complement strand
AGGAAGTCTGAGACTCCTCAGACTTTCTTTGATGGGGTTTTGCGTCTCCACGCCTCCAGCTACCATTCTCCTTTTTTATTATTTTCTGAAAACGCAAGGGTGAGAAGGATTCTTAGGGATCATTCTCAATGGGCTTTACAAACCCACGGACCCTAGTAACGGCTGGATTTTTCGCTGGCACGGGGAATGCCAGAGGTGTCCAGATTCCAGGCTTAGATATTTGTGAATTGGTGCATACACCTATCATATGCAGCCTGGTCATCTGGACATGCTCTGGGTTCGTCGTGGCAGCTTGATTCTCAGCTGGGCTAACGACTCCATAGCGTTAGAGTCCCCTCCCTGGAGCGTTAGCACCCTATATGCTGGGGAGCATCTTCCAAAGCAGTTTGATATCAACTGCTGAGAGGAGATGTTCGCCCAGCTTTCATGTCGTGAGTTAATTGGATTAACTCAGAACATAGCACCTCACCCGTGCGTGTTGGTGGTGCAGATCGAGAGGGGCAGATGGCGATAATCGAATGATGGTGCAGAGGATTTATCCTCTGACCATCCTATCGTCCTCTGTCATTCGAGTGATACACCATCACCATGCACCCAATCTCAATCCTTTCCCACCCTACCTTCTCCCTTCCTTGACTATCCCTTCTTGTTCCCCTTCCTTTACCTTATTCCCATCCTGTAAAGTAGTTTTTTTTACCATTTTCTTTTGATCCCACAAAAAAAAAAAAAAAACTAAATTTAAAACCATAAGAACGGCGATCACCACCTCCAACCCACGGAAAAATGAATACCCCATGGTTGGTCCGTCCGTCCTCCGTCCGTCCGTATAAATAACCAAATAAGTCCACCAATAATTAAATAATTCAATAAAATAACATTAAACAATACAATACAAGGGAAAAATAAATAATACAATACAAAGAAAAAAAAAGAATATACTACATAAGAAGAATAGATCGAATGCAATTAAAAGGGGATTCATCCAACCAACTTTAAAGAGAACATTAACCTTAAGTACATTTTATGTTTCATGTTAATTTCAAGTATTTTTTTTTTTTAATTTAAAATAGCATACATATTATACTAAAAATATAATTTAAATATTTTACGTATTATATTGTATATATTATACATATGTATATATTATACATATGTTGATTATTTTACATAAGGTAGTAAATTTTAAAATATTACACGGTAAGTTTGCCGCACTTAATTTCTTTGTTATCATCTAACTAATTGGTGGAGCTGCCTTCAGTAGCTCACACTATCCGGTCTGATCCTTCTTGAAATTTTTTTTTATTCTTGGTATTAACTAGTATCTAAATTCACTTAGAGTAAGGAAAAATTTTTTTTATTCGATATTTTGCACGCGAAAATTTTTTTTGATATTTGGCTTGTTATATGTAACCCCCCACCGGAGGGCTAATTCCGCACTTTCTTTTTGTTGTGACCTTCGAGTCCCGGAAATCCAGTCTCGCCCGTAATTGATTCTGAACTAATTTCAAATACCACCATCGACAATAGCTTTAGTCTAACTGTTTTCTTTCTCCTCTCAATTTTATTACGTGTGCCTGATCAGGTACTAACCTTATTAAGAATAATAATTGTTTTTGTATATTTCACCGTCAGCAATAGTTAGCATAACGATTTTCTCTTTACACTACACCTTTTCTCTTTCAACTGGTCAAATATTGCACAGCTATTCACTGTTTGAATAATCATAATGTCAGCTCCAGATAGGATTGACGTATCCGATAGGTCCAATTCTTGCGCGGTCTGCCAACACGAGATAGTGCCCGCAGACGTGAAAATCCTAACTCGGTGTAACCATTTATTCCACGACATCTGCCTCAACGATTGGTTGTTGCAGCATACGACGTGTCCATTATGTCGAGCCGCTTGCGAGCGCGCAGATCTGCAAAGGCTACCTCGAGGGACGGACAAAAGTAATTGAATTGCACGGTAGTGCCACCTCCTCCGCGACCTGTGAGTCGATCTGTTACAGCGGGCTGGCAACGTCGGTTCAGCACTGGCGATCAGCGATCGTTTACTCCAGTGCCCGTCAATCTTCCACCATCTAGACTTGCCGATGAAGCTCAAGGGAATATCACACACAGACATCTCAGACAAGGTATCGCTACTGCGGATGAACGAGGTTTTCATAGAGTAGTAAACGCTCATATTGACCAGGAAATTTCCATGATTAGGAATTCTATGATTCAAAACCGTGCTCCAGTACCAGAGGAAGCATTACCCGTGGAACCTAATGAAGTACCCCACATTTCACCGCATCATCGATCAGCTCAGTCAGTACATTATGCACCAGAAAATGTATTACCACGGAATAATATACCGATACAACCAATGTTTGCTGAGCCTCACCCTGCTCCTGCTCCTACTAGAACGCGACCACATCTCGATCAGTACTCAACGATGATTAGAAATTGGAATGTAACCTTCTCCGGCAGACCCGATGGTCTGCCGGAGAAGGTTACGTTGAAGCATTCATCTTTAGAATTGAGAGACTGACCGAGATGTGCTTGAATAGTAACTTTACTATTGTCACACGCAGCTTGTACCTACTGTTAACTGATAGAGCAGCTGATTGGTTCTGGCGATATTTTCGCCAGAATCGACAGCTTATCTGGAATGACTTTTGTCATGCTCTGCGGGTAGAGTTTCAAGATCGACAAACCGATGAAGATGTGAAGGAGCGGATGAGGGCCAGGAAACAGAGGCCCACTGAACTGTTCGATGATTTTTTGCAGTCGTTATACCGAATATCGGATAAATTAAGATTACCAATGTCGGATGCCGAGCTGTTATCCTTGATTCGAAATAATCTGCGGTTAGAAATACGTAAAGACTTATTGTATGTTACTATATATGGGTTGGAACATCTGCGCCAGCTCTGTAGAGACAGAGAGAAATTATGGACTGAAACGATAGCCAGACCTCGTGATCTTAATGTCAGACCATCTAGACCTATGTCTGAGGTGGACCTGGAAAATGAATTTTCGCAAATACATATTAGCGAACTACCTAGGGATGGCAAACCGGCTTTCAGTTAACCGGTTAACCGGGCAATTTTGACAAAATTTAACTATTCGAATAACCGGGTAATCAACTCGGTTAACCGGATAATCAATTGTGTTATAGTTTCATAAAAAATAAAATTTAAAAAAGCAATTATTTTTCTGTAAGATCAGGTTATGTAATTTAATTTGGTACTAAAACCACTAATCACGATTAAATATACACTCAAAACAATATTTCGAATATTCGAACAAAATCACAACAATTGCATTAAAACAATTGCATTAATTAATCAAATGTTTTCTAACAGTAGTTAAACTGTAAACAAGGAATATTTGAATTCACCTGAATCGGACAACAATCTCGGTCTAAATATAAATTTCAGCATGCACCATGATCGCCTAGATCACGAATTGCACAAAGAAACTAATTCAATTAGAGATGTTTCTACTCACTCATAAAATTGTAATCTACAACAATTGAATTTAAATCAACGAAATACTATAACAAGTGACGTTTTCGTTAATTCATTAGGAATAGAAAGGATAGAATAGATTGTTCTAATTTCAAACAAATTCTGTCAAAAATTTCAAAATTAGCACATTCAGAATATTCCAAATGAATTAACGAAAACGCCACTTATTATAGTATTTCGCAATTGAGTTTTTTTATATGTCTGATTCAATTTCGATTGTGACATCAGCCGCAGGAACTTAAAAAGAAAGGTTTTTCTAGGCTGCTGAGGCTGATGTAGGAATTAGAGATTTCAATCCAGCCCAGTAGCGTTCTATGAATCCCGGAAATGAGAGCATTTTGAATATTAAAACACGGGATTTAATATGTATGGAGAATCACAATTAATTAAAAAAAGATTTCAATGCCAATATCTCATTATTTCATGGTAGAATGCAGAGAATAAAAAATAACTACGGCTGAAAAATTGCAAGAATTCTTTAAAAAATATGCAGCAAAAAAATCATGTGACGTACGGTTTTTCTAAAGAACTAAAACCCGCATATAAAATTATACGAAAGCTTATAACTTCGAGCAAACAATAGCGTTCCATCATCAAGAATATACCGTAACTAAAATTTATAGCGCTTCTGTTTACTGAATATAGTTCATCCGTCAGCACCTCTGGGGTGGTCTTAGGGGTGATTTTAACTCGTTAACTCATTAATCTCAGAATTTTGGGATCATATAAATATGTCTGGAACCCGGGATTTACGATCTCGGGATTGAAATCCCTAGTCACAATCGAAATCAGATCGGAGCATATAAATTAAATATAGCTAAATAGTTAATTTACACCGCATTTACAGCGACATAGCAAATTAGTAGAAAGTATATTAATTTTTGGGAAAAGTAGACGGTGTAGAAATCAAAGATTTTTATTTGCAATGGTGTTCACAGCGTGAAGTATTAAATTAAAAAAAATTTGATTTTTAGTAAGGCTAGATATCAAATTAGTTGCAAGCTTTTAAAATAAAAAGTGTTTGCAGCACAGATTTAAATTACATCTACTAATTTGGTATGCCGCTGTAAATGCGGTATTATTAATTATAAAAATTCAATTGCAAAATACTATAACAAGGAATTTTATTTCTAAAATTCATCGAATTAAACTATAATAAAGTTTAGTTTTATGTTTAAAATTCAAATAGATAAAGATATTTATTTATACTATGAGGGCCCGACGTGCTTCGCTACGCTTATAAATAAAGTTTTTGCGTAGACATTTTGTTGACGTAGAAGCAATGATTTCAAAAAGTGGTAATGAGAAATGCTAGCATATAATTTT
The DNA here is from genome assembly GCA_963693315.1 of Diogma glabrata. Lineage (NCBI taxonomy): Eukaryota > Metazoa > Arthropoda > Insecta > Diptera > Cylindrotomidae > Diogma > Diogma glabrata. Next base: position 119,218,182 of record OY856186.1, on the reverse strand, counting down.
TAATTTTTCTTTTTAAATATATGAATGAAAAATAATCAAAACTCTAGCTGATCAGTTCGGATATATGAAAAATTAGCGATCAAATAAGTTAGTGATCAAATAAGCTTACTTGAAAACTTATTTGATCGCTAATTTTTCATATATCCGATCTGATCAGCTAGAGTTTTGATTATTTTTCATTCATATATTTAAAAAGAAAAATTAAAAATTATATGCTAGCATTTCTCATTACCACTTTTTGAAATCATTGCTTCTACGTCAACAAATGTCTACGCAAAAACTTTATTTATAAGCGTAGCGAAGCACGCCGGGCCCTCCTAGTTTCAATTATTCAGTTATTTTTCTTTTTACTTGCAAAAATATACTTAAGTCGGATGAAATTTGTGGCACCTATTCACAAAACATTGACACCAATACCAAAACTACGTGAAAAAGCCTCAAAAATTCAACCGCGCATAACTCCGATTCAGAGTACACAAAAAATAAAAGCAGAAATAACTTTTTTCCTTTCGTCAATACCAACAAAATATCAAAATTTCAGATTTTTTAAAAATCAAAAATTTAAAAATCAACAAAAAAATGTACGTTTTCAAAATAATAGCCCTCCTGTAATAAAAAAACAAAGAAAAATATTACCCCTAAATCAATTCATAAACTAAATTCTCTAAACTTCAAAGGAAATGTATAAACTAACTAAGAGAAAATAAATATAAAAATATGGAGGGGCTGAAATCTCACAGCTCTGAGATATCAAGACTTCGGTCTGGGTTAAAGATTTTAATATAGTTTTCGGCAAAAAACTTTTATGAGGACATGGTTTTTAGTTTTGGGCAGCGATGTATGTCAAACATAACTCTTTGTTAAAGTACAAGCATTTTTTATCTCAGTTTAAAAATTTACTACACAACTAACACGAAACATCAATAGTTGCCAGAAAATTATAATCAAAATTCCAAAAATATTGTAAAAATTAAATAAAGTCAAACTTTTTCAAAATTCCAAAAATATTCCAAAAATTAGAATAAAATCAAATATTTAAATTTTTTCTAAATTCCAATATTTCAAAAATTCTTAAAAATTCAAACTTTTTCCAAAATTCTAAAAATATTGCAAAAATTATTACAAAATCAAAAATTGAAAATTTTTTCAAAATTCCAAAAATTATAATAATATCAAAAATTTAAAATTTTTCAAAATTCTAAAAATATTTCAAAAATTCTTACAAAATCAAAAATTAAAACTTTTGCCGATATTCTAAAAATATTGCAAAAATTATTGCAAAATCAAAAATACAAACTTTTTCAAAATTCCAAAAATATTTCAAAAACTATAACAAATTCAAAAACTTCCATGTCTAATTTCATTTTCAATTACATTTACGTCATAAAAACAGCTACATTTTTTTCCAAAAAATTGGCTAAAAAAATAAATGAAATCATTTTTTGACACACTTGACATTATTTTTTGACAAACTTATAATGCCATAATTCTCTATAATAATAATAAAATATCATGTCATACAAACTATTAATTTTATTGTTTTCTAAAAAAAATTGGTTAAAAAATAAATAAAAACCTTTCTTTTGACACACTTGACAACATTTTTTGACAAACTTATAATCCATAATTCTCAATAATAATAATAAAATTTCATTTCAAAGAAACAATTTTATTTTTTTCCAAAACAAAGGGTAAAAAACTAAATAAAAATCTTTTGACACACTTGACAACATTTTTTTGACAACCTCATAATGCCATAATTCTCAATAATAATAATAAAACTTCATTCAAACAAACAATTAATTTTATTTTTTTTTCCAAAAAATTAGGTAAAAAATAAATAAAAATCTTTCTTTTGACACACTTGACAACATTTTTTTGACAAACTTATAATGCAATAATCTAGTTTTTGATCTTACATACCAATCCCGACCATCAAGATTTCTCCAAATTTAATGTTCCTACTCGTAATCACTTAAAATGAACGTTTTTCAAGCCAAAAATATGAAAATTTGCTATTTTTGACACACATAATGATTTTTTTGACACACTTCCGGTACAGTTATCGAACACAGCGTCCTTTCGAACCTGCCCTTATGAATACCTATTTTTAGAAAAAAAAAATTTTGAAATCCCTTCAGCGGTTTTCCCTGCAGCGTAGGTAATGAAGGCCGGCCGGCCGGCAGACAGACATACATTTTTTTTTTTTGCTTTTTTAGAATCAGTAGGTCCTAAAACGTCGAGAAATGTCAAAAAAAGTGGGGGTAAGAATTTCACTTTGAGCTCATGAATGTAATACTTAGGTATTTCAGACCGAAGTAAAAAGAAAAAAAAGTTTTAAGTTTTAAACCATTACCAAAACTACGTGAAAAAGCCTCAAAAATTCAACCGCGCATAACGCCGATTCAGAGTACACAAAAAATAAAAGCAGAAACAACTTTTTTCCTTTCGTCAATACCAACAAAATATCAAAATTTCAGATTTTTTAAAAATCAAAAATTTAAAAATCAACAAAAAAATGTACGTTTTCAAAATAATAGCCCTCCTATAATAAGAAATCAAAGAAAAATATTACGCAAATATCTTTATATCAATAAACAAAATAATCGAAATAATATCGAAAACCGTCCTTGTTCAAAGACAAAAGACGACTGAAATAAATGATTTAAAAAAGAAAATAAATTTTTAAGTTTCGTTTTTGTTGTTCGTTGTTCGATAGCTAATATATAAAAAAGAAAATATCATTCATAAAATATCATCATAAATATCATTCATAAAATATCATTCATAAAATCAACATTATTACCCATATTACGCATATAATCTCTTTTATTCTGACGACTCGAAAACCGTCCTTTGTTCAAAGACAAAAGACGACTGAAATGAATGAGAAAAAAGTTTCGTTTTTGTTGTTCGTTGTTCGCTAATATATAAAAAAGAAAATATAAAAATATAAAATAAATTTTTAATTTCGTTTTTATATGTATGTAAACTTATAATGCATATGTATATAAAAAGTTTTCCGTATATAATAACTTTTTTATTTATGATCCGATTTGTGTGAATCCGAATCCGATTATAGGTTACACTAATATCAGTTAGCTGTGAAAATTTGAAATGAATCCATCTGCGAATAAAACAGCCTTAGGCTCCACAAAGTTTTGATCTAGCGTATTAATATATAAGAAGATTATATAAAGATATTTATTTACTTTATTTTATATTTGTTCTGTTATGTTTTAAATGAAGTGTTATGATTGATGTATTTAAAGGAACTTATTTGTGAATTACAAACCAATTTTTGTTTTAATTTTTTAACCGGTTAACCGGTTAAAACCGGTTTTTTGAAAATTTACTATTCGAAAACCGGATAGTAAAAATGTCGAATAATTGCCATCTCTAGAACTACCAACCGAGTCATTACCAAATTTATCAACTGATCTCGCAGCGATACAGTCTGCACCTAATGTAAAGCGAATAACCAGTTCAACTATTTGTTGGAACTGCAAAAGACCTGGTCATCGGTGGCACGATTGTCGTGAATCACAACGTTTGTTTTGTTGGGGATGTGGGAAGGACGATGTATTGTGTCCTAATTGTGATAATTGTCGGGGAAACCGAAGGGGGGGAAAGAATCCCAACACCTTTTCTCGCTCCCAGGACACGTCTTAGACTCATCTGAGCCTACACATATTTTGCCTCCTACAAATAATTCATCAGCGAATCATAACAACTTAATATTTCACGATACACTGTTGAGCCGAACCTCAACACCCAATTTAATAGAACAACCTTTGACTACGTTACCTAGTAATATTCCGATCAATAACGAATCTGATCGTACTTCTAATGCCTTCAGTTCGGGACCACAGATTGTTAACACTGCCTCTGATGTTCTGGTATCTACTCATAATGTTAATGTGAAATTATTTAAACGAACACCCAATCAAACTGAACCACACTCATCATGTACTAAAATCAAATCGTTCCAACAACGATTGAATGAATACCTGAAAATACGCTCAAATATATTTATCGATTCATTATCATATTCGAAACTTCCATCGCACTCTGCGCTCCATTCTCGTGCTTATTGGCAACAACGACGTTTGTTTAAATCTCAAACCATTTCCTCTATTGTGAAATTGGCAAATGATGTGAGATCCTATGCCACCGTTTCAATATTGGGTAAACAACATACCGGACTGTTGGATAGTGGAGCATCCTTGACTTAATTGGTGGTGATTTTGCTAAAGAAATCGTGCAAACTCCAGACCTTCTGACTTATTCATCTGCAGTAGTTCGTACTGCCGATGGTCAAAGACAGAAGATCTTGGGATTTGTAAAAACAAAGATTTCATTTATGAACCAAGTCAGATCCTTGGATGTATTCGTTATTCCGTCCTTAACACAAGATCTATACTTAGGTATAGATTTCTTTAATGCTTTTGGCTTGTTTAACCCAATGTTTAACCTACCTACTCCTTCGACGACGGAGTCAGCAATGTCAGAGTTGTCTATGGACAATCAGGAACGCTTACAAAACACTATTCAACTTCTACCATCATTTTCAAAAATGGGTCTGGGTCGAACACATCTGATAGAGTACATGTGATTGATGTGGGGACGGCCGCTCCCATCAAGCAACGTCACTATCCGATTTCACCCGCCATTGAGAGACAGATGGGAGAAGAATTGGATAGAATGCTGTCTCTGGGTATTATCGAAGTCAGCAATAGTCCTTGGTCGAGCCCGGTGGTTTTAATTCGCAAACCTGGGAAGTATCGTCTTTGTTTGGATAGCCGTAAGGTCAACACCGTCACGAAAAAGGATGCTTACCCCCTTCCACAAATAGATGGAATTTTGAGTCATTTGCCACAGAGTAATTTCATTTCCAGTTTGGATTTGAAAGACGCTTTTTGGCAGATACCTCTAGAAAAACACTCCCGAGAGAAAACTTCTTTTACGGTGCCAGGGCGGCCATTGTATCAGTTCGTAAGAATGCCTTTTGGACTGTGCAATGCGCCGCAAACAATGACAAAACTTATGGATCAAGTAATTCCTCCACATCTCAAGTCATGCGTCTTTGTATACTTGGATGTTCTTCTAATAGTTACAGATACCTTTGAGGCTCATTTGAAACTGTTAGAAGATATCTCCCAGTGTCTTAGACGTGCGAACTTGACGATTAACGTGGAAAAAAGTAAGTTTCTCTTGCCGGATGTCAAATATTTAGGATATGTCGTGGGAGGTGGTAAGCTCAGAATTGATCCTGATAAAACTCAAGCTATATCGGAATTTCCTACACCTCGCACACCCAAACAGATTCGACGCTTCTTAGGTATGGCGGGTTATTATCGCCGTTTTATATCCGATTTCTCTGCTATGTCCTCCCCAATATCAGATTTGTTGAAGAAAAATTCTAATAAATTTATATGGACACAAGAAGCTGAAATAGCATTTAAAAATCTCAAAAATGCTCTCTTGTATCAGCCCCAGTCCTTATCAATCCCGACTATACTAAACCCTTTACTCTCCAGTGCGACGCTAGTAATGACGGTATAGGTTGTGTACTGCTTCAGTGTGATATGGACGGTATGGAACATCCCATAGCGTATATGTCCAAAAAACTAAATTCTGCGCAGCGCAACTACTCAACTAGTGAGAAAGAGTGTCTAGCCGCCGTACTGGGAGTAAAGAAATTTAGAGCGTATGTCAAGGGTCTGGCCTTTAAGATCGTAACTTACCATGCTTCATTAAAATGGTTAATGCAAAAAAAGGACCTTTCTGGTCGATTGGCTCGTTGGAGCTTGAAATTGCAGGGTTATGTCTTTGATATTGTAGTGCCAAAGGGTTTCCCTCTTCACACTACTTAGTAATTAAATTGTAGTGCAACTGTTGTTTAGTCTGTCACTACTAAATTATGAAATGTACTGTAATATTTGTTTGTACACTACTTAGTAAAATGAAGATGCCGTTATGTAGTACTAATATTTTGTTTGATGATCCACTACTTATATTATTAACGGTGTTGTGGAATCGTTTGGGCACTGCTATTTAATACAAAAGATGTAACGGAATTCTAGTTTATATTTGTTTTTTAGTTACACAATCACTTATGTTCTAGTTTATAATTAACATTAACAGATAGTTCACAATTTTCAGAAACTTTTGACTTATAAACTATTTATTGTATTTTAGAAAACCGTAGTAGATTTTTTGTTCACTGTCACGACATTCAATTGATGAACATGTAACGTATAATTTAGGTAATATTTTATTGCTAGTTATATTCTGAACGACTTTCTTGATTTGTACTTTTTAAAGATATAACCGAAATGACTGATTTTATTTATTTTTGTGAAAACTGAATTTTTAAGTTTTACTGACTCACTTGTTGTAAAATTGACTCTTCTTGAATTAATTAAATAATTGTTACTGAACGACTGAGCGATTATTCATTAAAATATTACTTATATAATTAAAAAAATGATTACTCGTTGATTATTGTTTTTGAAATCGAAACAACTGACCTACTGATTTTGTTTTAATTAAATTTTATTTAATGCCAATGTCGCGAATTGATTTTATTTAAATTAAACGATATTAAAAAATATTTTAAAATAACCCAGAAAAAGGTAATTAAAAGGTAGGTTATGAAATACTTGTTTTCAATTTTAATAGAGTTTTAAAATGATTTAAAAAAGAAAATAAATTTTTAAGTTTCGTTTTTGTTGTTCGTTGTTCGATAGCTAATATATAAAAAAGAAAATATCATTCATAAAATATCATCATAAATATCATTCATAAAATATCATTCATAAAATCAACATTATTACCCATATTACGCATATAATCTCTTTTATTCTGACGACTCGAAAACCGTCCTTTGTTCAAAGACAAAAGACGACTGAAATGAATGAGAAAAAAGTTTCGTTTTTGTTGTTCGTTGTTCGCTAATATATAAAAAAGAAAATATAAAAATATAAAATAAATTTTTAATTTCGTTTTTATATGTATGTAAACTTATAATGCATATGTATATAAAAAGTTTTCCGTATATAATAACTTTTTTATTTATGATCCGATTTGTGTGAATCCGAATCCGATTATAGGTTACACTAATATCAGTTAGCTGTGAAAATTTGAAATGAATCCATCTGCGAATAAAACAGCCTTAGGCTCCACAAAGTTTTGATCTAGCGTATTAATATATAAGAAGATTATATAAAGATATTTATTTACTTTATTTTATATTTGTTCTGTTATGTTTTAAATGAAGTGTTATGATTGATGTATTTAAAGGAACTTATTTGTGAATTACAAACCAATTTTTGTTTTAATTTTTTAACCGGTTAACCGGTTAAAACCGGTTTTTTGAAAATTTACTATTCGAAAACCGGATAGTAAAAATGTCGAATAATTGCCATCTCTAGAACTACCAACCGAGTCATTACCAAATTTATCAACTGATCTCGCAGCGATACAGTCTGCACCTAATGTAAAGCGAATAACCAGTTCAACTATTTGTTGGAACTGCAAAAGACCTGGTCATCGGTGGCACGATTGTCGTGAATCACAACGTTTGTTTTGTTGGGGATGTGGGAAGGACGATGTATTGTGTCCTAATTGTGATAATTGTCGGGGAAACCGAAGGGGGGGAAAGAATCCCAACACCTTTTCTCGCTCCCAGGACACGTCTTAGACTCATCTGAGCCTACACATATTTTGCCTCCTACAAATAATTCATCAGCGAATCATAACAACTTAATATTTCACGATACACTGTTGAGCCGAACCTCAACACCCAATTTAATAGAACAACCTTTGACTACGTTACCTAGTAATATTCCGATCAATAACGAATCTGATCGTACTTCTAATGCCTTCACTTCGGGACCACAGATTGTTAACACTGCCTCTGATGTTCTGGTATCTACTCATAATGTTAATGTGAAATTATTTAAACGAACACCCAATCAAACTGAACCACACTCATCATGTACTAAAATCAAATCGTTCCAACAACGATTGAATGAATACCTGAAAATACGCTCAAATATATTTATCGATTCATTATCATATTCGAAACTTCCATCGCACTCTGCGCTCCATTCTCGTGCTTATTGGCAACAACGACGTTTGTTTAAATCTCAAACCATTTCCTCTATTGTGAAATTGGCAAATGATGTGAGATCCTATGCCACCGTTTCAATATTGGGTAAACAACATACCGGACTGTTGGATAGTGGAGCATCCTTGACTTAATTGGTGGTGATTTTGCTAAAGAAATCGTGCAAACTCCAGACCTTCTGACTTATTCATCTGCAGTAGTTCGTACTGCCGATGGTCAAAGACAGAAGATCTTGGGATTTGTAAAAACAAAGATTTCATTTATGAACCAAGTCAGATCCTTGGATGTATTCGTTATTCCGTCCTTAACACAAGATCTATACTTAGGTATAGATTTCTTTAATGCTTTTGGCTTGTTTAACCCAATGTTTAACCTACCTACTCCTTCGACGACCGAGTCAGCAATGTCAGAGTTGTCTATGGACAATCAGGAACGCTTACAAAACACTATTCAACTTCTACCATCATTTTCAAAAATGGGTCTGGGTCGAACACATCTGATAGAGTACATGTGATTGATGTGGGGACGGCCGCTCCCATCAAGCAACGTCACTATCCGATTTCACCCGCCATTGAGAGACAGATGGGAGAAGAATTGGATAGAATGCTGTCTCTGGGTATTATCGAAGTCAGCAATAGTCCTTGGTCGAGCCCGGTGGTTTTAATTCGCAAACCTGGGAAGTATCGTCTTTGTTTGGATAGCCGTAAGGTCAACACCGTCACGAAAAAGGATGCTTACCCCCTTCCACAAATAGATGGAATTTTGAGTCATTTGCCACAGAGTAATTTCATTTCCAGTTTGGATTTGAAAGACGCTTTTTGGCAGATACCTCTAGAAAAACACTCCCGAGAGAAAACTTCTTTTACGGTGCCAGGGCGGCCATTGTATCAGTTCGTAAGAATGCCTTTTGGACTGTGCAATGCGCCGCAAACAATGACAAAACTTATGGATCAAGTAATTCCTCCACATCTCAAGTCATGCGTCTTTGTATACTTGGATGTTCTTCTAATAGTTACAGATACCTTTGAGGCTCATTTGAAACTGTTAGAAGATATCTCCCAGTGTCTTAGACGTGCGAACTTGACGATTAACGTGGAAAAAAGTAAGTTTCTCTTGCCGGATGTCAAATATTTAGGATATGTCGTGGGAGGTGGTAAGCTCAGAATTGATCCTGATAAAACTCAAGCTATATCGGAATTTCCTACACCTCGCACACCCAAACAGATTCGACGCTTCTTAGGTATGGCGGGTTATTATCGCCGTTTTATATCCGATTTCTCTGCTATGTCCTCCCCAATATCAGATTTGTTGAAGAAAAATTCTAATAAATTTATATGGACACAAGAAGCTGAAATAGCATTTAAAAATCTCAAAAATGCTCTCTTGTATCAGCCCCAGTCCTTATCAATCCCGACTATACTAAACCCTTTACTCTCCAGTGCGACGCTAGTAATGACGGTATAGGTTGTGTACTGCTTCAGTGTGATATGGACGGTATGGAACATCCCATAGCGTATATGTCCAAAAAACTAAATTCTGCGCAGCGCAACTACTCAACTAGTGAGAAAGAGTGTCTAGCCGCCGTACTGGGAGTAAAGAAATTTAGAGCGTATGTCAAGGGTCTGGCCTTTAAGATCGTAACTTACCATGCTTCATTAAAATGGTTAATGCAAAAAAAGGACCTTTCTGGTCGATTGGCTCGTTGGAGCTTGAAATTGCAGGGTTATGTCTTTGATATTGTAGTGCCAAAGGGTTTCCCTCTTCACACTACTTAGTAATTAAATTGTAGTGCAACTGTTGTTTAGTCTGTCACTACTAAATTATGAAATGTACTGTAATATTTGTTTGTACACTACTTAGTAAAATGAAGATGCCGTTATGTAGTACTAATATTTTGTTTGATGATCCACTACTTATATTATTAACGGTGTTGTGGAATCGTTTGGGCACTGCTATTTAATACAAAAGATGTAACGGAATTCTAGTTTATATTTGTTTTTTAGTTACACAATCACTTATGTTCTAGTTTATAATTAACATTAACAGATAGTTCACAATTTTCAGAAACTTTTGACTTATAAACTATTTATTGTATTTTAGAAAACCGTAGTAGATTTTTTGTTCACTGTCACGACATTCAATTGATGAACATGTAACGTATAATTTAGGTAATATTTTATTGCTAGTTATATTCTGAACGACTTTCTTGATTTGTACTTTTTAAAGATATAACCGAAATGACTGATTTTATTTATTTTTGTGAAAACTGAATTTTTAAGTTTTACTGACTCACTTGTTGTAAAATTGACTCTTCTTGAATTAATTAAATAATTGTTACTGAACGACTGAGCGATTATTCATTAAAATATTACTTATATAATTAAAAAAATGATTACTCGTTGATTATTGTTTTTGAAATCGAAACAACTGACCTACTGATTTTGTTTTAATTAAATTTTATTTAATGCCAATGTCGCGAATTGATTTTATTTAAATTAAACGATATTAAAAAATATTTTAAAATAACCCAGAAAAAGGTAATTAAAAGGTAGGTTATGAAATACTTGTTTTCAATTTTAATAGAGTTTTAGGTCAATTGTTTTTATATTCATGGGTAGGAATTTAGAAGATATTGCGAATATACTTTGAGAGGTTGTTGTAGGAAAACTATGTAATTTGTTTTACTACATTCCTCCCCCACGGAATAAAAAATTTTGTTTTCATCGTTAGAGCTAGTTAACGATGAACACAAAATTTTACCAAATTATGTTTGCTTTTGAGAAAAAGGAAAGAGAAAAAAAAAAGTGAGTAACGTTATCTTAGTCTTATCTTATAAATACTGAATAAATTATGTTTTTATCGTCGTAATAAAATTAAGAGGGGCCCTTATAATTATAATTTGTATTATAATAATATGTATTATTATAATAATATGTAATTTTGTTTAATCCATGCTATGTACTATAAATATTTAATAAATTTAAACGGTTTACAATTGTTTTGGGCCGTCAAGTTAAATTGCTTGTTTCTGTATGATTACAAAATAATTATTTTAATTTAATATGTATACTAGTGATTGCTTATATTATGCTAGTGATTGCTTATGACTAATTTTAGTAAACTTATTATTTTTATTGGTTGTTGTTGAAATCGATTTGATAGTAAAATTATTATTTTTCAATTACATATTATTTTTCTTTTATATTGTATAAATTGTTTAGATTTGACTTATGGTTAAGGCTAGTGTTAGGTTTAGGATAAGTTGGTTTGGTTTACTTGTGGTGTATATTAGTATTGTATTTAGGATAGGTTTGTTTGGTTGGCTTATGGTTTAGGTTAGTATTAGGTTTAGAATAGGTAGGTTTGATTTACTTGTTAGTTATGTAGTATCTCCAAATAAATATCCAAACACCTAAACTCCCAAACTTACATCTCGCTAACATTCTTATAAATTTCGAATCTAGTATCTCTGAATATTCCAAATTAATTAATAACATTCCTCAATATCCAAATATAAATTCAAAATAAATAGTCCAACAAAAACGCAACACTGACCTAAACTCTAGTTTTCCATTTTCAATCGTTCTCAATTATATATCAAAATTTCACAACCGTACATTTATTCCAATTTTATTAAAACAATATTTCCGCGTTAATAACCTAAATCTTTATTAAAATTAAAATAAACGTTAATTTCGCGAAATTACATTATGTAATTTTTAATAAAATAAAAACAAAAAACTAAAGTTTGGTCAGTAGATCGTTTTTATAGAAATACCAATTAATAATAAGGTCAACGAGTAATCGTTTTTTAAATTATAAAAGTAATATTTTAAATCAAAATCGTAGGAGTCGGAAAAAACAGTTTTACTAAATCGAATCAAGTCAGTCATTTTCGAGAGTCAATTTTACAAATATAAAACAAGCCAGTCAATTTTAAGAAAAATCAATTAAACGGTCAGTTGTTACAAATCAACCAAGTGAAATCGTAAAGTCAAGTGATTCATTAAAATAGTAATTAAGCGGACAAATAGTGAAGTCAGTGTTCTTTAGTCAATCTTTATTTGACAAATCAATCGTTAGGTCAAATTTTAAATATTATAATCAGAGTTTAGTTTACAAACTATAAGTTAAGTAAAATATAAAAATAAACCAAAACATTGTGTTATAGTTTTTGTCAAATAAAAGTGATGTTATTTGGAGTTTTAAATATATAAATATAAACTAAAATATTGAGTTATTGTTTTTGTCAAATAAAAGTGCTGTAATTTGGAGTTCTACTTAAACTTGTGTAAGCTAACCTAAACTTATCACAAAGAGTTTCCTTCATTTCTTTGGGAAATAAGAACGTTTCGGTTAGAGATTGAGTGCAGTCAATCAACAGACACATCAATAATCATATTAGTTAATTAAAAGCACTGCATTTTCCACACGTGAAAGTGTCATCAGCCTTCGAAAGCACTAAAGTATAAAATATAAAATAAAGTATAAAATAAGTAGTGAAATAAAAACTTAAAACAAATATCAGCACTACACATTGTTTTATAGTAGTGTTAACTTTGGCACTACAATATTGAGTACAGAAAAGGAAAATTAAATACAGTCCCGGACCCTCTATCAAGACGTGACTCTGTCGATGTCATTTCTAAATTATGTCCAGTGCCTGAAATAGATCTTAATTCCCCTTTCTTCAACACTTCTCGATATTTGGAGTTGGTAAAACTAGTTACCGAAGCAGACGGTACACTGCCTGATCTGAAAGTAATTTCTGGTCGGGTATTTAAACGATTGACTTGTCTAGATCCCGATGTTCCTTCAGAGGATGATGTTTGGAAATTATGGTTACCCGAGGAATACACTGACGAGTGTATTGCAAGGGCCCATAATCCTCCTACCTCATCTCATGGAGGTCTAGCCGAAACACTGTATAATATCCGTAAATTTTACTACTGGCCTCGGATGTATACCCAGGTTAAAACGTTCATAAGAAATTGTAAAACTTGTAAAGAAATCAAAGCGCCAAATGTTCCACTTCGTGCTCCCATGATATCTCCTATGAAAACTGAATGAATTGGTCAGCGACTATATAGAGATATTCTTGGCCCTTACCCTCGCTCAAAGGCTGGGAATATCGCTATTCTTGTGGTATTAGATCATGTAACCAAATACCCATTTTTGTTTCCTTTACGGAAATTAACTGCTGAACAATTTGTCAATTATTGGCTACCAATGTCTTTCATGTATTTGGCTGTCCAGAAGTCATTGTGTCCGACAATGGGACCCAATTTAAATCTAAACTGTTAAATCTAAACTGAAGATTTCTTGGCGAAGCACGGAGTGAAACATACCTTGCTAGCTTTATATTCACCTCAAGCTAACGCTTCTAAACGGGTGAATAGAAGTGTTTTATCTGGGATTAGAGCATATTTGAAGGAGGAACAATCTAAATGGGATCTGCATTTGAGCGAAATCACTTGTGCACTACGTTGTTCTCTTCACCAGACGCTTAAATGTTCCTCCTATTTCGCAATGTTTGGAATATCTATGGTGACTCACGGTTCGTCTTATGAGTTGCTACGACGGCTGAATAGCCTTCATGAACCGGGTGAGACGATTATACGACCTGATTACCTTTAAACCAGGTGATACGATGTTCCGAAGGAACTTCATATTGAGTGATGCCGGTAAGAAACTATCTGCAAAACTTTCACAAAAGTTTGTTGACGCCAGAGTAATAAGGCTGGTAGGAAATACCGCGTACGAGCTGGAAGACCTGGCTTCCAAACGTAGAGGTGTTTATCATTCAAAGGACATTCGCGCCTAAAATCTGATTTTTTTTGTCGGTATGTTACTATATTTCGTCTCAAACTGTGTTTCACATTCACTGCTAGTTAGCGATATCCAAGAGTATTAAGTATGAGTGTGGTTCTGTTTCGAAATGACAGTTTCGCAAGTGTGTCCCAACTTTGGAGTGCACGTCTCCAAGTTCCTTTACACTCACTGGTAGGGTTTCAATTAAGTGTATTTCCACTACAATCGGCTTCTTCATATTTATAATCTACTGTTGATCGTATTGGAAGTCGAGACATAGCGTTTGCAATTTCCAAGATCTTTTGTATTTCGGTACTTTATGTCGAATTGAAAAGTACGTAAAAATAACTCATAATGCTGCATTCTCATAGCAGTAAAAATAGCTACCTACCTCCTTTATTAGAGATAAAATTTGAATTAAAGGTTTATTGTCAACTAATAAAATAAATTTTCTTACGAAAAGAAATGGTGAAAATTTTTTCATTCCAAAGATAATAGCGTAAGCTTCTTTGTCAATTTGGGGGCATTTTTATTGCGTATTGTTCAACGTTTGAGAAGCATATTGTATTGAATTTCAGAACCATCTGGATAGATATGGCTCAATACTGCCCCAACTCCGAAACTCATTGGCATCCGTTGCAAGTATAAGTGGCAATGCCGGGTCGTAATGTGCTAAAAAATTGTCAGATTGCAGTTCTGATTTTACTTTTTTAAATGCCGTTTCGTAATGTGTATCCCAATTAAACTCAACATTTTGTTTTAATAAGTTTTTAATTGGATATATTATCGTACTAAGGTTTTTTACAAATCTACCGTAGTAATTGATTAAACCGACGAATGCTCTCACGTCGTCAACGTTTTCTGGTTTCTTCATATTTTGAATTGCTACTATTTTATTTCGAAGCTTATGTATACCATATTTATCAATTTGATAACCGCAATATTGTATTTTATTTTCGAAAAATTCATTTCAGCTGCAGTAAAACTTGTTCTAATCTCTCTAAATGTGTTTTCATCATTTGGACCAGTTATTTAATGTCATCAATAAATACTGTCGCGCCTGATATTCCTTGTAATACACTTTCAATTTGGCGCTGCCAAATCACAGGCGTTGAAGCTACATTAGCCTCGTTGGTTTGTATAAACCTTTATGTGTATTTAATGTGAATAAATGTCGATCTTCGGTTTTAGCCGGTAGTTGTAAGTATGCCTGACTCAAGTTCACTTTTGTAAATTTCTCACCTACAGCCATAGAGGCAAAAAGTTCTTCCATTGTAGGTAGAGGATGATCGTCAATAAGTATATTTGGGTTAAGCGTAAGTTTGAAATCACTACGTAATTGTATGGCACCGTTACCTTTGAGCACAGGTACTAGTGGTGTTGCCAATTGGCTATTATTAATTTTTTCTAAAACTCAGTCTTTAACCAAACTGTCGATTTCAGGTTCAACTTTTTCCTTTATTGCTAAAGGTGGTTTTGCTTTGCAAAACACCGAAGAAGAATTTTGGTTTAAGTGTAAAAACAAGCTTCCATCCCTTTCTATTTTCCCTCTAGATTAAACTGACCAGACGTCCCACGCTGCGTGGAAATGTCCCACATTTCATTGCGTTGTCCACGGAGAAATCTGTCCCACGAAGCGTCCCACGAAACATATATTTCCACCACATTTGCCCGCATTATCGAAATAATCAAAAAAACATTATATCCTACGTAAAGTTTTCGCAATATCTCAGTGTCAGTCAAAGCCATGGCTTCATAGTTTTTTCTTGCAATTTTTATAATGTTTTTTAACGTTATTAACGTTAATTTAACTATTGAGAGAATAAACCAGTGCAATATTTTTTTTACTGAAATAGTGTTTTAACTATAATTTTCATAGAAATGCTTAACTCAGTCTTTTTCACTTCAATAACTAGCATTTTATTTTGCAAATATCTTTCGATCTCTGAGATCTCTCCGTGAAAAAAATTCCTTTATTTATAGAAATATCTTCCCTGAGCAGGCGCGCACACAAGGGGGGGGGGGGTTTCGGGTCCGGACCCCCCCCCCCCCCCCCTTTAACCGATAATCTTTCAGTATTGTTTTTTAAATTTAGACATTATTTAGTGTTAACCATAAGAAATTATAGATTAACATCTCTGAATATCGTAAAATACGATGCTAACCAGGGATCTAATGTTACTCACTATTGATCAATTCACTTTGAGGATTTTACGAGATTTTATGAGGAACGCTATTTTTAAAGTTTTGTGGATTACAATTATCAAGGAAGACCAACGCCAGTAAGGCATTCCAGAGATGCTAAATTCTGTTAAAAAAATTTCTTTGAAAAGCTACATCTTGTCACTCGAACCTTAAAAAGATGGGCTGGTGTTGATACTCTGTTCAGGTAAAATTGATTTGATCTAGGCAGACACGCGCGTTTATCCATAGTGTATTTGTGTACCTTCAAATCAGCAACATACAACGAATCAAGCTCATTAGTAAGATTTGAATTGCTGAGCAGCAATGAAAGTCTCACCAAGGTTTTCAACCGACTGTTCCAGATATGTGTGACAAAGAAAGTAAATTTCCCGTCGCTCTTCCTTTACAAAAACCGCATTGTCTTTCATTAAGTAACGACTTAAGAAGCTCATAATATTAAATTAATGAACATTTGTTGAATTCATGTTAGCAACTTTTTTGAAATTGGCTGTATACTGGCCATTTTTTAAAGAGCATTTATTTTAAATTTTATTGCTTCTTCACATTTACCCGAATCCTTAAGATCAACCTTCAGAACCATATATCGGAATAAACCTGCGCATACCCACGTGTATTATTTCTGAAAAATTAGAAGCAGAAATGTTTGAGTTAAACATATATCTCTAAGCCCCTGCCAATCTGCAACCCAAATAAGACTAGGATTAGATTGAAACTGTTTGGGAACTTGTAAATTTAAATGAGTGGAAATCAAATTATGGTCTGAACCACCTAAAGGTTCTGATACTTTAAATTGTACAAACAAAAGATCATTTATCAAAAACAAATAAAGCAATTTACTAATTTGACCATGACTGTCACGAGCTCTGGTAGGTTGTTTGGCCGTTATATCCGAGTGAAAATAAATATAAAAATAAAATAATAATATAGTATAAATTTTGTTTGACTAAAATGTTTTAGTATCAATAAATTTGTTTCCATCTTGATAATGAAACCCCAACAAAAATATTTGTTTTCCAGCCAAATTGGCCCTTAGAAACAAACAAATATTATTTAATATTTGGTTCCATAACAAAAATCCCTTAACTTTTTAAGTCCTAATATCTATACAACCCAATATTATATTAAACCAGATAATCGAAAACGAAAAAAACAGAAATTGACAGAGCGAAAGCGCGAGAAAAATCACATTGTTTGCGGAACGCTTTGCTGTGATCCCGACTATTTCAGAGCCTCCTAAAGAAAAACCAAGAATCCAGTCTTCAGGCGTTAGTATGAAAGATTTTTATTTCAAACCCAAAATTGTCAAAAAAAATCTTAAGGGGGCTAACTACCAGCAAAGTCTCCGGTCTGAACAACATTTTCAAAGGAACTTGCACCTTCTCTTACTAAAATTTTCTACAAATCCTATAGATCTGATATTTCTCTTTCGTGCTAGAAGTTCTATCAGTTCTATCTAAAATATATGAGCATTATATTAATACACACCAGTAATGCCAGATCGGGTGATTTTTTTCCGTTTATGGGATATTTCATTTAAAACAGGAAAGCGGACAAAAACTTGGCAAGTGCAGGCTTTTTCACAATTAATTGTAGAAGCTTTTTAAATTTTAAACTTGTTCAAAATGATCGCAACAACTATTTTTTTACTATCCTTCCAGAAAGATGTTGATTACACAATAATTTTGTTTAAATGAATCTGCCATTCATCGCCTTTATAGTATACAGTAAAATCGATGAAATTTCAGCCTTCTAATGTTGATGTTCTGATATTTCTTACGAAAATAGAAACAAAAGTTTCGAAAATCCCACAAGCAATAACATATTTCTGAGTTTCAGGAATATTTTCACACTACGAGACGAAAAATAAAATCACCTACAATAAGGAACTACAAGATCCTTTCTATGCATCGATGCATTTTGAACATTTTAAAAAATATTGTTATGGTGGTGGATTTTGAAGTTTTTTCCATATAAACAATTGGACTTTTATATATATGTATATTTTTTTTAATTGTAAGCTAGATGGGAAGTTTTTCCTTAAAGAAACTGTAAAATCGGCAACGGGAAATTTATTTTTTAAAGTCTAGCATCACTGATGCACACATTTAAACATTTGGAAGACAAATCTGACAGCCAATACGTTTTTTGAAACAAAAGATCAACAACCGATCGAAACACCCAGATTTACATCGTACAAATGAAATGCTTAGTCCGAATCAACAGTCCCGGGGGTGTACAATCCACAAAGGTTTAAAAATCGTTCATCAACACCTCAACAGGTATGTTGTTGTAGGACCTACGTCTTAAAAGGTATCTATGTGTGTTGTTGTAATTCCTACACAGCGCTTTTTATTAAAAAAAAAATTTGTTGGACCCCCCCTAAAACTTTTTCTGTGTGCGCCCCTGTCCCTGAGTATGTACGAGAGATCGAAAGTATATTAGGAAAAATAAAATACAAAATATTTTACATAAAATACTCATTTCTCTTTATAAATTCATAAACATTTAAATTTTTATAACAAAAAAACAATTAATAATTTTATTTTATTCGAGCACTCATTTCAACCCTTGAAAGTAATATTTATAAATTAAAATGTTTATAATTTGAATATCGTTCTTACTCGTAAGAGTAAAATTTTTGTTTTTTTCGATTTCACTCCTTTGGTGAAAAATAGTTCCTAATTTTGTCATCCTTTATATTCATTTTTCTAACAATACATGCATAATTGAACAAATCATTCCCAAGAATTATATATTTTTTACGTTTGAAAGCATTAAATTTGAACCAAAAATAAAAGGTTTGAGTATTTGAAAGAAAAATATTTTTTCTCCGATAGACAGCAAATATAAATTTTGCAGACTTATTTCAGTCAGCAAGGTGGCACTTTTCCTGCATAGGCAGCAAAGCAAGTACTTTGCTGCCTAGGCAGCAAAATAATTAGACTTCATAGAAATAAACAGATATTGCGATTAAAAAAAAAAATTTTTAATCGATTTTTTTTTTCATTTTTAAAATTTTGCTTCATTTTTAAAGTAATAATTATTAAATTACATATCATTGTAATTAATCGGAGAAAAAATTATATGTTCAACTCGGCAGCAAGGTAGATTGACTGCCTTGGCTGAATTCCTAGCCTCGCTCGCTCGGCTATGAACTATCAGCCGCGGCAGTCAATCTACTACTTTGCTGCCTAGTTAAACAAATAACTATATTTCATTTTAGGAGCAAGAATATTTTATTATTTTCACTCCTGCAGTATTTGGGAGTGTTATATTTTTTTACGCGCTCTGAAAGAACAGAGTAAGGGAGTGATATAAGGAGCGTTCCAAACTCTGTTTAAAACACACTTTCACTAGGTAGCTCAAAAGTAAAATTATAATTTTCTAATTGTTATAATTTTTTTCTCAATAAAAAACAAACAAAATAAGCAGCATAAAAACTTGATAAATAGTATAGATTTGTAAAACACAGAACAAGAAGTAGTAATACAGAATACAGAAAGGATATTAATTATTTAGTAAAATTAAAATAAATTGTTTCAGTTGTTTTGCAGTCTTTACTTGTAACTTGTATAACAAAAGTTTTGTGCTAGTATAAAATTAGAAATAAGAAATGGGAAAAAATTATTACTCTAGAATAGAAGCCGTTTCTCCTTCCGATTTACCACAACCAAAGCTTTCGATCGATGGATAGCATAGTGTATACTAATTCATACGTTATTCGAAGACAAATATATATGTGCCACAACAAAATCAGAAACCGTAATTAAAAAATATTCAATGGATCATGTTCTTGACCAACTAAAACTAGATTTGTCTATTGCAAATTTTGTCACGGTTTATGCTGATGCATCGAATCATAAGGAAATAGAAATATTTTCGATTCTATTTCGATATTTTAGAGAGCATGACAGAGTAAAGGTTAGATTTTTGGAATTTTCTTCTTTACCTGAGCATTCGAACAAACATCAGAATACATTCTTGAAAAATTTGAAAAAATTTAATATTGACAAAAAGTTGTAGGTTGCGTTGATAACACTTGGTATTCATGTTTTAGTGGTGTATCACGTCAAGGTGTGAAAAATGTTTGAAGCAAGCTAAACTCGAATTTGAACCAGAATGTATTGGGTATTGGATTCGCAGTCCATATTTTAAATTATGCAATGTTGTTGTTGTAGCGACGAAAAGTGGTGCTATTCTTCCGGCTTCGCAAGTCCAGATTCAGGAACTCTACTACTGCCCTTGGGCGGTAGCACAGATCTTCCTTCGTCCGGTTGGTTAAATAATGCAATAAAAACTGCTGCTGATTTAATACTAATTGATGCAAATGGCAGGGTTAAAAAATGTATGGTTATGTTACTGTACGAGGAAGACGTTGGAGGACTTCTGCGACAAAATTAATGTCTAATATAACAAACAAGCTAATGGAACTCGTTGGCTGGCATTAATGCCAGCACTAGAAAAAATGTTGAATGTACAAACACCTTAATGGATATTTTCTAACGGTTGAGAAACGTCCAATTAAAATAAAAGAATTTTTTGAAGAATTAAA
Source organism: Diogma glabrata (assembly GCA_963693315.1). Classification (NCBI taxonomy): domain Eukaryota; kingdom Metazoa; phylum Arthropoda; class Insecta; order Diptera; family Cylindrotomidae; genus Diogma; species Diogma glabrata. The sequence goes on along the minus strand of OY856186.1, from coordinate 119,197,480 downwards.
TAGTAAACAAAAAGTAAAGGAAAGCATTAAATAGTAATTAAATAGTAAATTTATGCACAATCTAGCTAGCTCGTTTTGACCGTCCCACGTTCTCGCAAAAGAATTTCTAATTAGTTAGTATTTTGAAGAATTTTCCCATTTTGTCCCAACTTTTAGTGATTTGGCTCTGGTCAGTTTACTCTAGATTCACTAAAGACTTCATTATATTTATCAATAAGAGAAGTAGTTCGAATGTCATTCAATGGAATGTTTAAAGAATTTACGTCTTTAGTACCTTTATTTAGAATATTCGTCCAATCTAATTGTAATTTTTGTATCCTATCGCGTCCTAATAAAGCATGTTTGCTTTTGTATAGAGAATGTACTATATATAATGGTAATTTTTGTATTTTGTTATTGTAAGACACTGTAACGCTGATAAATCCGATAACTTTAATGTCAGTACTACAATAACTAACCAATTCTAAATTTGTGTAATTCAATTTTGTTTTACAAAATAATTCATTTTTTTCGTTTTAACTTCGGCTTCCCTCTTGGGTATCTACATCAAATTTAATTTTATGTTCATTAACAAGAATATCAAGGTAAATTTTTCCGTGATAATCAGAATCTATTTTACAAATTCCTAATTTATTAAAATTATTTAGTTCCTCATCATCATCAAAATTTTCGCGTAATTGTATATCGGAATTTGAATTTATATTCGCGTTATTGAGAAACTCGATTTTTTTTCTTCGATTAAATGTGTCTTATATGTATTTTAAAGTTTTGTACACACAATTTTTAAATGACCTTTTACTTTACAAAATTCACAATAGTATTATGATGCTAGGACGTAAAGCTAAAGATTTTGGACGGATGTGGAGTATGCAAATCGAGGCGCTAGCCGAGATTTGCACCCACATTAAGTCCAAAAGAGCTTACGTCCGTGCATCATATACTATTTTTTATTCGCCACAAGCAAAATATTTTAAGAAAAGTTGTTTATTCTAAGTTAAAATTATAAATTTTCATAAATTTTAAAATAAAAATATGTGGAACAAGTAACCTTTGACAAAATATTTATTATTTTTTCCAAATTATTGTGTAGCTATGACAACAAATGATAACAACTATTTTAATTGGATAATGAAATTTTGAATTTGAGGGTTACTTTGATAGACATTTTTATTTTTCATAGAATTTAAACAAATACAAATGCTTTTTACTTTTTTGGACGTAGCTATGACAACAAAATAAATAGTTGAAAAGTGATACTTTAAAGCCGCAAATCACAGTAATAAAGTAACACTTTAATATGTAGGCGAATAAAAAAGGAATTTACATATTTGCTACTATTTGCTAAATAATATTTAGATCCTACAGATGTGGGATCCTACACAATTTTGTATGATTTATGTTATTAAAATTATTGTTTGAAAAATTATTATTATTTAAGAAAATTTAGTTCTATTTAAAACGTTAGTTTTCTTATTAATGTTTTTAAATTTATTAGTATGAATAGCACTTACTGATGATTTAAAATTCCCTTGATGAAGTTGAGCTGCATCTTTGGTTGAAATTTCCATAGTAATTGAATATTTTCACCCTCCTTTTGTTTGCGTAAATGTATTCTGTATGTTTCCATTATTTCTAATGGCTTTGGGTTGTAAAATTCATCCAAGAGTTTCAACATTTCTTCGTATGTTTCTGTATATGGTGATGGTAGGGGCTGTAGGGGCTAGTTTGTCACAGAATAAATCAAATTAATCTTGACTTATATAGTGAAGGAGTAAATGAAGTTTATTTTTATGTTTCACTTCAAACAATTCCAATGCAGCTTTAAAACGGAGCCGTCAACGATCCCACTTTGTCTAGGGCCCTATTCCCGAACACATAAATGTGAATTTCGACAATATTGTGAAGTTTGTAGTGCATAACATTAAACGGTAACGGTGGCGATTTTCCGGAAAACAAATTTCACAATATTGTCTAAGTTCAATTTACACAGTATTCTGAAATTCGGTTTTTGTAAAATCGTTACCGTTACCGTTTAATGTTATGCAATACAAACTTCACAATATCGTCCAAATTCACTTTTATGTGTTCGGGAATAAGGCCCTATCAAATTTATCTATGATAAATGCTGGTTGTAACTTGTCCATTTTGATTTATTTTTGTATATGAGTATATTTTATATTATATGTATTGATTTGTACTTATGTAATAATTTTTTGTATTTGTAATTTGTAATTAATAATTTCAAATTTGTAATTTATTACTTCTAGTTTATAGTTTGTAACTTGTAATTTGTAATTTACAATTTGTAGTACTTGTAATTTGTAGTTTGTAAATTCTCTACAGATCGTAGAGCCTAATTAATTTGGTATTGACTAGCAAAATGAAACAAAATGGGTTTATCCAGTAACAAAAATAAAAATAAATTTTAATTCACTAATCATAAATATAAATAACTATATTATAATATAAATATTAACTTATAATATAAACATTAATATATTAACTTATAATATAAAACAGTTTTTTTTGTCTCGTTTATGCTCCATGTAGAAGCGTTGCCAAGCTAACCAGCTTCGAATATTCACCACGGTCATTCGCAACAGCACCATAATAACCATGGCAGCCGATCTTTTAAGGTCGTTTATTACATCCGTCTCCCTCCCATTGCAGTCGTGGTCTACCTCACGGTCGCCAACTCCCTGGGGTACTAACGTACATTTTTTTAATCATTCCAGACTGTGAATCGGCTCGACATGCCTAAACCAAGCAATCCTATTGGAACTGATACAATCTATTATATATGGACTCTCAAAATGGTCTCTGATCACAAAGTTATATCGCGTTCTGTACTCTCCATCGTCTGTCTTAAGTGGACTAAAAATGTAGCGTAGGATCTTACGCTCAAATACAGATAAATGTGATTCGTCATTTTGTGTACGGGTCTACGTTTGTGACCCATACATCACCACCAGTCTGATCAACGTCTTGTATAACTTGAGTTTGGTGTTAGTTCACACATTCGGTGATCCAAAGAGAGGCTTAATTGATTAGAAAGTTCGATTACATGCAGCGATTCGAGTTTTTATATCTGTAAGTATGCTGTTGTTTGAGCCAAGCATTGATCCCAAATATTTAAGGATTCAACACCCTCAATTCGTTCATCGCCGCACATCAAATCTTTCTTCTCAGCCTCTCTTGAAACATTCATATGTTTGATTTTATCGTAGTTAATTTGAAGACCAATCTTTCTAGCACCACTCTCAAGCGACTTGAAAGTCTCACTCATAACAGCCTTACTTCGGCCGAGGATAACAACATCATCAGCGTAAGCGATCATCTGTACTGAGTTTATTGACAAGATATTGTTATTAGTCGGTAGTTTCTTTTGACGGCACACATATTCTAAGGCTAAATTAAAGAGCATTAGGAGAGATAGCATCACCTTGTCTTAACCCGGAGTCAACTTTAAAAAACTTTGATATTTCGTTCTCTACTCGTACACAGCATTGAGAGTTCTGTACTATTATTTTGCATAGTGATTCCAGTTTACCAGGAATTCCCATAGACACCAGAGCAGACCATGGAGTCTCTCGTTCGATAGAGTCGTAGGCCTGCCTGAAATCAATGAAGAGTTGGTATACAGGTATGTTGAACTCCCGACACTTTTCCAAAATCATCCTTATCGTGAAAAGTGCATCGGTTGTACCTCGGCCTTACCGGAAGCCACACTGATTTCTCCAAATAGTTTTTCAGCAAAAGGATTGATTTTGGCTAGCAAAATGTATGAAAAGATCTAATATGCTGTGCAGAGTAGAGCGATTCACATGTAGTTTGCACATTGTAAGCGATTACCTTTTTTATGGATTGGTAACAGCATAGCTGAGTTCCAGTCCTGTGGCATGTTTCATACCTCCAGCTCGTTTGAACAAGTTCAAACAATCTTAAGAATAGAGTTTCACCACCATGTACAATCATTTCGGATATTATATCGTCGATACCAGGTGCTTTATTGCGTTTTAATTTTGACAGCGCCGCTTCGAATTCCTTGGTTGGTTCGTCTACATGGACCTTTGACGCACGAACATGCTTTGCCCATCGTCCGACTTAGGTTGAAAAGATTCTCAAAATAAGCGGCCCAAGTATCTAAAATATTTTTAAGGTCTACTTGTAGCTCCCCATCTTCGTTTTGAATAGCAGTCGATCTAGTTTGAGGTCCCTTTTTTAAGATTTTAGCTTGTTGAAAGAAGTTACGCGATTGATGTTCCTTATTGAAGCTTTCAATCCCCTCACACTTTTTCTTCCACCATTCTCGCTTCGTTCGTTTACATAGCTTTGTAACGGCTTGTCTTGCCAGTTTATAGTTCTCCTTTATGGACCTGGTGTTGCGCCTACAGATGTAAAGGTAATATTACCCATGGTAAAATTACCGGTAAAATTGGTAATATTACATAATATTACTTAGGCTTGGTAAAATTGGTAAAATTGCAATAAAATTTATTAACCTTTGTTTAATAAAAATCAAAGTTTGTGCTTTTTTTGTGGAATTATAGAATATTTATTACCACAACAAGAATATTTATTACAACAAGGATCCTCTGAAAACCTAGATCTTAGTCCAAAATGAATTTGGGGTATTTATTGAACACTTTTTTAAACAACTCTAGATTGAGGCCATCCAAGGTTATTGATTCCAACAAATCATTTTATTTCAGATGATATGCAATTCAGTTCAGCAGTATGTCTTTGTGCAATACCCACTGGCGAGCAATTGATACGAATAAAAGAGCAAATCTTATGCATTTCATCGGCACACTGCGGTGAACTGTTTTTCAATTGCAGTACGTGGTGTGGATCGAGTGAATTAAAAACATTCTGTTGGAAAAACAAATTTCCTCATTTGGCTCTATAGAAGTTGCGGTATAGTCGGATTTCTATATTATTTCTTTGCTTTGAATTGAATTGAATAAAATTGTGAAGTTCGTAGATCAGTAGATGTCTTTATTGTTGGCCGCAAGTATAGTTCGTTTTCTCACAAATCGTGATTCTTATATAGTAAGTTAGAATATTTGGAAATAATTTGAAAGTAATTTGGTTCGCGTTGCAATTTTACTTTAAACGAAGCAGCAACAGCAGCAGATCGGTGGAATTCTCAAACGGTTAAGAACACACAACGCAACGAAACATTATCAGCCCTTCATTGTAAATTTTTGTTTCGAGTTTTAGAAAACATTTGTTTTAGCCATTTACGTTTTATATTTTTCACATGAATGAAACAATGCACGAATTAGATTTTGATTGTTGCCTGCGTAATTAATGTATCTATCCCATCGTCGGTTATGGCATATGTGGAGTGACACGTCACACGTTTAATGCCGTTGACAATTATCAATGATGAAAAAACGTTGAACCGGGCTCATTTTCCAACCACATGCGATGAAAGTAGCATTTATCTAGATTGGGATGCATCGTATATAGTTTGAACATATATTAAGTTTCAATGAATATGCTAGGTTTTCTGTAGACTTACTTTTTGAATTTGTGCCGTTTAAATGTTTTTAGACTTCCATTCCATGTGTAATACTAATACGTAAACATTTTCGAATATAGTATTGTCCTTACAAACTTCGACATAACAGGGAAGAAAGCAGTCATCGTTGTAGCAAGTTGGTCCAGGATTTGTTCCATTTTTGCAGATGTGCCAAAAACGTGTTGTTCGTTTTCAAGATGAACTGCTAAGTATAAACAACAGCCGATTTTGCCGTTCATTTTTTAGATATAAAAGAGTTTTCCAATGCTGATTATGTATATTCCTGTCTATAAATACTCTTTTTTTTTTTTTTACTAAAATGTGTTGTGTAATAGGGTTTAGAATATGTGTCACAACAACACATAAATACCTTTTAAGACCTAGGTCTAGACCTGGGTCCCACAACAACTGGCGTTCTAAGGTGTAGATTAACGCTTTTTTAAACATCTGTGGGTTGAAGCCACCTGAGACTAAGTGTTCCGGCAAACTATTCCATTTGTACACAGTTCGGACAAAGAAGTCTCTCTGCGATCTGCCAGTATGACAGCGCGGGATCTTTACCGTTTCACTGGTTGCGGCAGCCGATTGCCGAGTGGAACGGGGGTAAGAATAAGTTTGAGGCATGATGCCGCTGATTTCATCTGAGCACTGCTGATGACGATATTTGTAAAAAACAACGAGGTCAGCAACAGTGCGACGATGTTGTAGGGAATCAAGTTTTGATGTCAAAGTTCGATCACCCACAATTCGTATAGCTCGCTTTTGAACAGAGTCCAAGAGGGCCATGATGGAAATAGAGGCAGCACCCCAAACTTGACAGCAGTACTCCATACAGGGACGAATATAGGACTTATAAACATGGAGCAATTGGTATGGAGTGAAAAATTTTTTGCATCTATTTAGGAGGCCGAGTTTTTTAGACGCGCTTTTTGCCATCGCCATTACATGATCGTTCCAGAGTAGGTCATTTGAAACTGTGACACCCAATAAACGAATGTTTTTACATTCACCTATTGGTTCATCACACATACTAAATAAAATATCTTTGGGGAACTCGGTCTTTAATCTGGAAACAATCAACAGCTGTGTTTTGGTGGAGTTGAAATTGACAAGGTTTTGGTCACCCCAGTCGGCGACTTTATTCAGGTCTTTGTTCACGTTCATGGCAGCGTCTCTCCGGGCAGGATTAATTCGTTCGTGCATTTTACTTTTTGAAGGAAGGGGCTCGAACGAGTTGTGCAGAGTACTATCATCTGCAAAACTATTTATTGGGTTGCTGGTGATTTTCAACAATTCGTTGATATAAATCAAAAATAGGGTTGGGGACAATACTGAGCCTTGGGGTACACCAGCGTTAATTAGTTTAGACTCAGAAGAATATCCGTCTAAGGTTACCGAAATGTATCGGTCGGATAGAAAATTTTGAATCAGCTTCACAACATTGGGATGAAAACTATTTAATAAATATTTTGTTAATTGTATTAAGTCAATTATTCCAGATAGTGATATAAATATTGATGCCATCTTAAGTCAGCAGGACGATAACACTATTGAAATTGTAAGCCAAACAAACCAAGATGAAATCATAGACATAATCACAAAACTAAATCAAAGATCTGCTGTAGGATACGATGGAATCTCGGTGAGATTTTGTCTATATTTTAAAGATATTTTAGTACCCAAATTGTGCAATTTGATAAACATCGCAATAGCAAAACATGAATTTCCAGACTGCCTCAAAACAGCGTTGCTGATTCCTATCCACAAAGGTTCGACTAAAACAACTGTGGGTAACTATCGGCCAATTTCGCTATTGAGTACTTTCTCCAAAATTTTTGAGAGTGTTCTTTTCCGAAGACTAAACAAGTTTTGTCAAGCAAACAACATAATAAGCAACCATCAATATGGATTTTGTGAAAGATCAAGTACACTATCTGCTGTCTCTGAAATCGTAAGTGATATCAAAATAGGGCTTGACAAAAAGCAAATGGTAGCATGTCTCTTTATTGACCTACAAAAAGCGTTTGACGCAGTCTGCCATATGATCCTAATTAAAAAACTATATGAGATTGGTATTAGAAACAATAGCTTAAAAATGTTTCTTAGCTACTTAAACAATAGAAAACAGGCAGTTAAAATAGATTCAATTGTTGGTGACACTGAAAGAATCACGTATGGAATTCCTCAAGGCTCTTTACTTGGACCACTTCTTTTTAATATTTATATAAATGAAGCACTTTCACTCTGTTTGAGTGGTAAGGTCGTAATGTTCGCAAATGACATTTGCCATAGCATATAATGAAAAAACTTGTAGTGACCTTCGACTTAAAATGCAATCAGATCTTAATCTAATATCCAACTGGGTTGACTGTAATCACCTAAAAATAAATGAATGTAAAACTAACTATATGATATTTACAACCAAAAATAAATGTTTGACGGAATTTTCTAATTTTGATCTATATGTTAATAGTAACAAGATAAAAAGAGTCTATTCCGCCGAATACTTAGGACTTTCCATTGATCCTTATCTCAATTGGAATAATCATATAACCAAATTAAAAAACAAAATTCGCACAACCAATTTCATTCTGTATAAAATGAGAAATATACTACCAATAAAAATTAAATACTTGATATTCCATACGCACGTTCTAAGCCATATTAGGTATCTGCTTCCAATCTGGGGCATTACAGCATGTGCGAGGATCCAGGAAGTTCATGTTTTGCTAAACAAATCGTTAAGAAACGTAAAAAATTTACAGTATGACTGTGCTACTGGTCTACTGTACAACAAAGATATTCTACCTGTACAAAAACTAGTAGACTTTGAGATATTGTTCCTTATCTTTAAAATCAAACATAATCTCATTAAACAAAATTTTGAATTTCGCAAAGTAAGTTCTCTTCATGATTATCCTACAAGATATGCAGATCAGCATTTTATTATCCCTTATTTTAGAACCGCCGGTGGTCAAAGTTCTATGGTTTATAAAGGCTTATTAATGTATAACAATCTTCCTGATGACTTAAAAGATGAATCCAGAGTCAGTTTATTTAAATCAAATTTAAAATCACATTAGGTTTTGGTCACCCCAGTCGGCGACTTTATTCAGGTCTTTGTTCACGTTCATGGCAGCGTCTCTCCGGGCAGGATTAATTCGTTCGTGCATTTTACTTTTTGAAGGAAGGGGCTCGAACGAGTTGTGCAGAGTACTATCATCTGCAAAACTATTTATTGGGTTGCTGGTGATTTTCAACAATTCGTTGATATAAATCAAAAATAGGGTTGGGGACAATACTGAGCCTTGGGGTACACCAGCGTTAATTAGTTTAGACTCAGAAGAATATCCGTCTAAGGTTACCGAAATGTATCGGTCGGATAGAAAATTTTGAATCAGCTTCACAACATTGGGATGAAAACTATTTAATAAATATTTTGTTAATTGTATTAAGTCAATTATTCCAGATAGTGATATAAATATTGATGCCATCTTAAGTCAGCAGGACGATAACACTATTGAAATTGTAAGCCAAACAAACCAAGATGAAATCATAGACATAATCACAAAACTAAATCAAAGATCTGCTGTAGGATACGATGGAATCTCGGTGAGATTTTGTCTATATTTTAAAGATATTTTAGTACCCAAATTGTGCAATTTGATAAACATCGCAATAGCAAAACATGAATTTCCAGACTGCCTCAAAACAGCGTTGCTGATTCCTATCCACAAAGGTTCGACTAAAACAACTGTGGGTAACTATCGGCCAATTTCGCTATTGAGTACTTTCTCCAAAATTTTTGAGAGTGTTCTTTTCCGAAGACTAAACAAGTTTTGTCAAGCAAACAACATAATAAGCAACCATCAATATGGATTTTGTGAAAGATCAAGTACACTATCTGCTGTCTCTGAAATCGTAAGTGATATCAAAATAGGGCTTGACAAAAAGCAAATGGTAGCATGTCTCTTTATTGACCTACAAAAAGCGTTTGACGCAGTCTGCCATATGATCCTAATTAAAAAACTATATGAGATTGGTATTAGAAACAATAGCTTAAAAATGTTTCTTAGCTACTTAAACAATAGAAAACAGGCAGTTAAAATAGATTCAATTGTTGGTGACACTGAAAGAATCACGTATGGAATTCCTCAAGGCTCTTTACTTGGACCACTTCTTTTTAATATTTATATAAATGAAGCACTTTCACTCTGTTTGAGTGGTAAGGTCGTAATGTTCGCAGATGACATGGCCATAGCATATAATGAAAAAACTTGTAGTGACCTTCGACTTAAAATGCAATCAGATCTTAATCTAATATCCAACTGGGTTGACTGTAATCACCTAAAAATAAATGAATGTAAAACTAACTATATGATATTTACAACCAAAAATAAATGTTTGACGGAATTTTCTAATTTTGATCTATATGTTAATAGTAACAAGATAAAAAGAGTCTATTCCGCCGAATACTTAGGACTTTCCATTGATCCTTATCTCAATTGGAATAATCATATAACCAAATTAAAAAACAAAATTCGCACAACCAATTTCATTCTGTATAAAATGAGAAATATACTACCAATAAAAATTAAATACTTGATATTCCATACGCACGTTCTAAGCCATATTAGGTATCTGCTTCCAATCTGGGGCATTACAGCATGTGCGAGGATCCAGGAAGTTCATGTTTTGCTAAACAAATCGTTAAGAAACGTAAAAAATTTACAGTATGACTGTGCTACTGGTCTACTGTACAACAAAGATATTCTACCTGTACAAAAACTAGTAGACTTTGAGATATTGTTCCTTATCTTTAAAATCAAACATAATCTCATTAAACAAAATTTTGAATTTCGCAAAGTAAGTTCTCTTCATGATTATCCTACAAGATATGCAGATCAGCATTTTATTATCCCTTATTTTAGAACCGCCGGTGGTCAAAGTTCTATGGTTTATAAAGGCTTATTAATGTATAACAATCTTCCTGATGACTTAAAAGATGAATCCAGAGTCAGTTTATTTAAATCAAATTTAAAATCATATATATTTGAAAATTAATTCTAAGTATGCTTAAAATAAAAAATGTGTACGTTTGCTTAAGTTTAGTTACAAAAATTAAAATGTATGTCTAAATTATCTAACCCTAATGTTAAGTAAAATCTAAGTAAATACAAAAGCTAATTTGTCTGTTCTCGATAACTTATTATATTAAACGTTACTATAATTATTTGCACCTAGCACAATGTGCTTTTGCAAATATATAAATCGTTTATAAAATTTTATATTTTTATATTGTTAAATTATGTATTAAACCAATAATAAATAAACAAAAGCTAGAAAAAAAAAAAAAAAAAATGCAAATATTCTTCAAGAAGAAATAGCAACGAAATGCATCGAGTCAAAAAACTACATTTCGAAATGTTTAAAAAAAACCTTATTTTCTCTGAAATTCGATGAAGCTACATGGTTACATTAATCAATTTTTGGAATTAATGCACAAGTGGTTATTGATTCAAAAATTAAAATTTTTACACTAGCAATGATTGAATTGACAGAGAAACGAACTGCAGAGTATATCAAATCTGTTGTTTTGGACACTTTGAATAAATATGATCTAACTATAGATCATGTTTATTCAGTTACCACTGATAATGGACGAAACATGATTAAGGCGTCTTTCCTTTTAAATTCGGAACTTGATTCTGACTGTGAGTTTCTGGAAGACGAAAGTTATGTAGAACATCTAGAGGATATTGGCAGTTTAAGTTTTAGAGAAAAACAAAGCTTTTTAGTAAACCCTGTTCGTTGTGCGGCGCACACCGTACAACTTTGTATTACTGATTTACTAAAAAACAGAGAAATCAAAATTAAAATAGAAAAATTAAGAAATTTGGTAACATGCCTACGCACTTCTAAACATAGATTGCTTATTATAAAAAATAATTGTAAGGAACCTATAATTGATACGATCACCCGGTGGAATTCTACCTATTTGATGATCGCTAGATTATTGGAATTGAAAGATTTTTGTAAAAAATATGAAGAAGTTTATTCAAATTTCAAACTTGATGAAAGTGATTGGATATTTGCAAATGACTTTGTTAAAGTTTGTGAACCCTTAAAAGCTGCAACTCTAACACTGCAAAGAGAACAATTACTGATGGGTGATTTTTATAAATTATGGGTTGAAATGAAGGTTAAATTGAAACAAATTTCTCATCAAATTGCTAGGCAATTATTAGGTTATATTGAAATTAGAGAAAAAAAATTACTTGAAAATCAAACATTGCTTTCCTGTTTGTATTTAGATCCTAGATTTAACATCTATTTGAAATATAATCAAAAAGAAATTGCTGTAAGGCACTTAAAAAATATATTCGATCATTGCCTATTTTTAGAAACCGCATCTCCTAGTCCATCTGTTCCTTTCTCCAATTCATCTCAATCGTTAGCTCTTTCCGATGAACCAAATTTATCGCGCTCCTTTGAAGAAAATAACCATTTATTACCACCAGAAACTTCAATGTCAGAGTTACCCACAAGCGATACAAGTAGCACTGATAACCTTGAAGAAATGATAAGAGAATATTTAGATAGTACTATAAATAGAACTAACAGTGATTTAAATTCAAATAAACGTGATGAGGCATATAAGGCAATTGAACGATTTGCACCTGCAAAACATGATTTCGGCATCAATTTGCTACACTATTGGCAAATAAAACGTAGCGAGCTATCAACACTTTCAAAATTAGCAGAAATAGTTCACGCTACTCCAGCAACGCAAGTGAGCGTGGAAAGGTGCTTTTCGGCACTTAAATTAATTCTTTCAGACCATCGTAATCGTCTCTCCTCAGCAAATGTTGAGGATATTTTACTTCTGAGATTCAATTTGGATTTCAAATATGAAAATGATTATTGATCTTTTGTTAAGTTTTTGAATCATCTTTCATCTTATTTTTGGATTAATTTTTTTATTGTTTTTTTTTAATACATATTAATTATATATGTATTAATGAAATATTATTTATTTATTATTAATGAATTATTAATTTATTTATAAATAAAAAAATATTGGTTGTTATTATTTGAAATAATTTACTTAAAATAAAAATTGAAATTAAAATTAAAAATCATTGTTTTTATTTTATTTGTATGGTTTCTTGACCGAGTCACCAATTTCTGTTTCGATAACTATAGGTAATAGTCCCTGGGTCATCACCAATGTAATTTGATGATTACCACATATTTTATACTTCATAAGGCGCTTGTCCTTGATGAGTCCTACAATTTTTTACCTGCCATTTTCCTTGATTCGGCCGCTTTTTCCCTCTGGAAACTCCGAAACATGGCGATTTCCTGGGGTCTTGTATATTTATTACCATAATTTTGTTATTGATTAAAGGGGGCGGAAATTTGTTTTTAGAAAATGAGGGTAAATTTGTCCAAAAAAAATTGTCTGCTTTTGTTGAGTCCGACAACTTAAACAGGCCAAAATGCCGGGGTACTGAAAATTAATTACCATAAAGCTGATTTTCACAGGATTGTTTAACAAAAATAAGTGAAATTGAAAGGTCATATTGTCCGACAAATTTTTCGCCAAGTTTTTCCAGTTCAACGACGGGAAGTTGGAATCCTGGCGGGACATTGTTTATTGATTACCACATGTCTAATTTTTTTTATAGTTTTAATTAATATTATTTTACTCTGATACAGTTGTCCGACAAATTAGTGTCCAACAAAAAATAATCCAAAAAATAGAATAAAATCAAATATTTAAACTTTTCCTAAATTCTCATAATATTCCAAAAATTCTTAAAAATTCAAAAATTGAAACTTTTTTCAAAATTCTAAAATTCTAAATGTACATAAAATTAACAAAATTTTTTTTTTCAAAATTCTAAAAATATTCCAACAATTGAAATAAAATCAAATATTTAAACTTTTTCTATATTCTAATAATGTTCCAAAAATTCTTAAAAATTCAAAAATTCAAACTTTTTCCAACACTAAAAATATTGCAAAAATTATAACAATAACAAAAATTGAAACTTTTTCCAAAACAATAAAAATTATAACAAAATCAAAATTTTAAAATTTTTCAAAATTCTAAAAATATTCCAAAAATTCTTACAAAATCAAAAATTGAAACTTTTTCAAAATTACAAAAATATTCAAAACAATTTCAAAAATGTCCATGTCCAATTTCATTTTCATTTTCAGCAAACTATTCAAAAACCTTCAATTTAGCGATTCGAGAAAATATTACAAAATCACAAATTCATATTTCTTTCAAAATTCCAAATATATTGTAAAAATTATAATAAAATCAAACTTTTTTCAACATTCTAAAAATATTCCAAAAATTATTACAAAATCAAAAATTAAAACTTTTTTCAAAATTCTAAAGATATTCCAATAATTCTTACAAAATCAAAAATTAAAACTTTTTCCAAAATTCTAAAAATATTACAAAAATTATTACAAAATCAAAAACACAAACTTTTTTCAAAATTCCAAAAATATTTCAAAAACTATAACAAATTAAAAAATGTCCTTGTCCAATTTCATTTTAAATTAAATTACGTCATAAAAACAACTACATTTTTTTCCCCAAAATTTTTTTTCCTAAACAAATCAATGAAATCATTTTTTGACACGCTTGACATTATTTTTTTGACAAACTTATAATGCCATAATTCTCTATAATAATAAAATATTTTCATATCATACAAACTATTAATTTTATTTTTTTCCAAAAAAATTGGGTAAAAAAAATAAATAAAAATCTTTCTTTTGACACACTTGACAACATTTTTTTGACAAATTTATGATGCCATGGTTCTCATTAATAACAATAAAATTTCATTTCAATCAAAATTTTAATTTAATTTTTTTCCAAAAAATTGGGTAAAAAAATAAATAAAAATCTCTCTTTTGACACACTTGACAACATTTTTTTGACTAACTTATAATGCAATAATCTAGAATTTGGTCTCACATACCAATACCGACCATCAAAATTTCTCCAAATTCAATGTTCCTACTCGTAATCACATAAAATGAACGTTTTGCAAAAAATTTGTAAATTTCCTTGTTTCGACACATTTGATGATTGTTTTGACACACTTCCGGTACAGTTATCGAACACATCGTCCTTTCGGCTCTTCCTATTGAGTAAACCTATTTTTAGAAAAAAAAATGTTTCAAATCCGTCCAGCGGTTTTCTAGATTTCGTCGGTTGTGACGGCCGGCCGGCCGACAGCAGACATACATTTTTTTTTTGCTTTTTTAGAATCAGTAGGTCCTAAACGTCGAGAAATGCCAAAAAAATGGGGGTAAGAATTTCACTTTGAGCTCATGAAGACTTAGGTCTTTCAGACCGAAGTAATTTATAGTTTTTATCAGGGGCGTCAATTGGGTAGGGCTGGGGGGGGCATTGGCCCCCCCCCCAAGGATCTGATACTATCAATACATCGATTCAATAAAACCATGCAATTGTGATAGAATTATACACTACAAAAATTTCAATGCACTGTTATTTTGTAAATGCGTCTAATTTTTAGAAGATTTACTTAACTAATATACCAATTTTATCGCATACTATTAATTGAAATATATCTGATAATATAATTATTACGATACATATTATTTTGGCCCGACTACAGTACAGCTCACCGCAATATTCAAACCATTATCGTTCTTTGTATCAAGGACTAGAGCGCCACCGATACGAAAGGCGGTCTATTGCTTCTAATCTTCTGATGAAATCAGTTTTATAAACAAAACACGATCGTTCTTCCAAAAACGCCGTGGGTGCGTATTGTTACAAAATTCTATTGTACTATAAGGTGCGCGGCATCACCGCTTTTAGAAGAACGATTGTGTTTTGTTTATAAGATATTCGTGTCTGAGCCACGTCTGAGCCACGATTTCATTAGTATAGCGTTTCTCGAGAGTTCATAGTGCAGTATTTAACATTCAAATTTCAATTGTTATTGGCCATTGGTAATTTATATAAACTTAAAAGTAAGTACATGCAGGGGAACACAACCTAATTATACCCCACTTATTGGGAGAACCCTGACTGTTTGGCCTTGTTTTTTATTTATATATCAGTTTGTACAAACTTTACAAGACTTTTTTAAAAACAATAAATTAAAAACAATTCTAAAATGTAAAATCCTATAACATATCAAAAGTTTTCTTGATAGTTGTGCTAATTTTTATAAAATGAATGAAAATAATTACGGGAGTAATTTAAATTTATTGGGTTATTTCCAGTGATTTTATAATAGTGAATGTTTTATAATGGACAAGCAATATTTTCTAACGACACGAACAAATATTTAAGTTATGTAAATATTTTCAAAGTATGTGAAAACTTGAAAACTTGCTGTCAAATTCATTTTATGAATTTATAATTCATAAAATAGCAAAAATTATATGTTTGGTTGGTTATAATAAAATCCAAAACGTATCCTAAACGTCAATCTTTGTTCATTTTTTTTATAGAGTCACAGGGAGGGAGAAAATATTATTTTTTTGTGGTAGGTTTTTCTTATAGATTTAAAAGAAGCTCGCAATAATTGTACAATTTTGAATCAAATGAAAAATTTACGCACGTTTATGGGTAGTAAGCTGACCAGACGTCCCACGCTGCATGGAAATGTCACACATTTTATTGCGTTGTCCCACGGAGAAATATGTCCCACGAAGCGTCCCACGAAACCTACGTATAGTTTGCATCTTAGTCAGAGCAATGGCTTCACAGTTTTTTCTTGCAGTTTGTATAATGTTCTGTATATGTTGATTTAACCATATTGAGAGAACAAACCAGTGCAATATTATTATGGAAAATAAAATACAAAATATTTTACTTAAAAAGATGCAGTTTTGCGTATAAATTCATAAAAATTTAAATTTTTAAACCAGATTTTCGAGTCTTTATTCGAGCACTCATTTCAATCCTTTGAAATAATATTCAAAATTAAAATGTTCATAATTTGAGTATCGTTCTTACTCTTAAGAGTAAAATTTTTGTTTTTTCGATTTTACTCCTTTGGAGCAGATTACATTTTCCAGTTCTTTCATTCGATTTATAAAAGAAGAAAATTAATCACTCTACGTCATCCTTTATATTCATTTTTCTAACAATGCATGAATAATTGAACGAATCAAGCATTTTACGTAGAAAAGCATCAAATTTGACGCAAAAGTAAAAGTTTTGAGTATTTGAAAGAAAATATTTATTTCAATTTAGTAGCAAGAATGATATTTTATTATTTTCACTCCTGTATGTGGGAGTGTTATATTTTTTTAAGCTACGTACTGAAAGGACACAGTAAAAGGGTGTTATAAGTAGCGTTTCAAACTCTGTTTAAAACACACTTTAACTAGGAAGCTAAAAAAAAAACTATTATTTTCTGATATATAATTTTTTTTTCTCAATAAAGAACAAACAAAGTAAACAGCATAAAAACTTGATAAATGGTATAGATTTCCAAAAGATAGAACGAGAGGTATACTGTATACCTCTTATACTTACAGAATACAGAAAAGATATTAATTATTTAGTAAAATTGAAATAAATTGTTTCAATTGTTTTACAGTCTTTACTTGTGTAACAAAAGTTGTAAGCTACTATAAAAGGTAAATTTATACTAATTTTTAAAATTATATTTAAAAAGTTCTCCAGCAAATCAAGACGGATAGAAAACGTTTACGTAAATTCTTATACGATATTGAATTGGACTATCCTTTTATAAAAAAAATCAAAATATAACGACGCAAAAGTTTAGTGTATTACCAGTCGGAGTGAATTTGAAAACTAACAGTGGACATTATGATATTAAAAGACATATAGATACAGATAAACATAAAAAAGCGTTGCTATAAGCCGCCAGCTCCAGTAGCTTAAACAAGTTTTGTTGTTATTTTGTTGCAATTTGCGCTGATAACACGAACACCAATTTTAGTGGTGTCACGTCAAGGGGTGAAAATTAAAAAACAAGCTAAACTCGAATTTGAACCAGAGTGTATTGGGTATTGGATTCGCAGCCCATATTCTAAATAATGCAATAAGAAATGCTGCTGATTTAAATGGCAGGGTTAAAAAAATTTGGATATTTTACTGTCTTTACTGGAGACGTTGAAGGAGTTCTGCGGCAAAAGTAATGTCGAACATAACCAACTTATTGGATACAGTGAAACTCGCTGTCTGGCGGTAATGCCAGCACTAGAAAGAATTTAGAAAATGTACGAACCACTGCAATCACATTTCCTAACGGTTGAATGTCCAATTAAAATAAAAGAATTTTTTGAAGTATTAAATAGTAAACAAATAGTAAAGGAAAGCATTGGATAGTAAATTTATGCACAATCTAGTTAGCACGTTTTCACCGTTTCACTTTCTCGCAATAGAAATTCTAATTAGTTAGTATTTGGAAGAATGTTTGCATTTTGTCCCACATTTTAACCATTTGGCTCTGGTCAGTTTAGGGTAGACATAACTCTTTCTCTCTGAGACAAATAAAGGAAAACAAACAATCAAAAAAACGATTCGACATAAGAGGAGTCACGTAGGGATTGCAATCCCGTGGTGTTTTATTTTTCCTGGGACTATGTGACTCATAAATTTTAAATCGGGATGCCCGAGATCTAAAAAATCGTATAGAAAAACCATCCTTTTTTTCTATGCTGCACGATCTGCTGTCGTTTACAAATTCACTCTCTGAACAGTTACAAAGCAAAGATATAATAATTTCTAGCACAAGCGCTTTAATTAAAACTACTGTCTTGATGCTTAAACAATGCAGAGATTATACTAAATTTAAAATTATTTTTAACAAATGAAGGGATTTTGCAGAACTTTGCGGCATTCGCTTCGATGAAACAACACCAGAAGACTAGCAGAGTAACCAATGTATGCATTTAAATATATGTGTGTATAAAAACGTGTATGTTATGTTTTACGAAAAAAAATTTTTTATGTGATTTAAATTCTCGCCCCTCCAAGATTTTGGTGAAATGACGCCACTGGTTTTTATGCTTCTAATATTACGAAATTGAATATCATTTTCATTGAACAAAAAGGCCATCAATGTATTTTTTATAAAGACAAAGCAAAATTAAGAAAAAAGAAAAATTACCGACAATCAAAACTCAAAAGTCAAAACGAACCAACTACATACTCTAATATCATAATTTGTATGAACGAAAAACAAAATTCGAATTTCTAACACTCCAAAAAATATCACACCAACAAATTATAAGCAAAACAAAAATGAAAAAACATAATATTGTATAAATCTGTGAGAGGATTATATTTTTATTTTTAAAATAGTTTTACCTGAACAAAATTTTACTTTGCGTATTATTATTTCGTTTAAGATGAGTTTTTTCATAAACTATTTTATTTTATCTTAGGAGCAAGTGCGAAAAACAAAAAATAAAAATAAAGCCCTCAGGGTTTTATTTTTAAAATAAGTGCGGGCGCCCTTTAAAAATAAAAATCGGAACACTGATTTTCACACATAGTTACCTAGGTAGTGAGAATTTGGAGAATTTTTGCCGATTTTTGTAGAATTATGACCGCTTTTTTTATCGTTCGGATTTAGCCTCACATCGTGACGTTTTTCATTTTTCATTTTGAATGTTTTTGTTTATGTTATTGTTTATAATTTACGTTGAGTTTGTTTATAATTAAAATTTTAGAAATATAATAACATTCATAATAAAAAAATCATTCATTTCATTTCATTAATTCATTTAATTTTAAATTCATGTTGTGGCGAACATCTAAATTTAAAGTTAAAAAAATTCAATTTAGCAAGCTATGTTTTTTACTTAAAAATTATTAAAAAAACAATATTAGTTTTTGTTTTTTTGATTCATTATTGCCAAAAGATTAATTTTAATTTCATCGATTAAAAATTCCTTAATTTAATTCAGATTAACATAAGATTCAGATTAATAAAAGTTATTAATGTATTAGCTATTTTGTTCGTTTTAAGTTTGAATCATATAAAATGTAAATGGAATATTAAATAACGAATTTATAATAAAGTGATAATACAATTTGTTGAAACAGCTGGTGATTGTATTTCTTGATCTAAAGTTAATAAGATTGATTAAGATTAAGTTGCCATCAATCAAGTTCTTTGTACAACTTTATTTTGATTTTTTGAGAGAATCTTTATTGCTGAACTCTCAAAAATATTTAAAGAAGAATCTCTCATTATTGTATCTCTCTCAACCTATGGATCAAATGTCAAATTAATATTTGGGAAGAAATTCGTTTTATTGGATCTCTCAACCTTTGGATCAAAAGTTCAATTAGGATTTTCTGAATGAAGAAACTTTCATTTCAAATATTTTAAATGGCAATTTATGTGAAAGTTAATTTTAACTATTTATTGATATAGCGTGAATCATTACAAGCTATAAACCGTCATTTTTAGTGTTGTTACATCCCACCTTTCATCACCGCTATTACGGCCGTCATATTACGTCCACCGCTACTTTCTTTATTACGTCCGCTATATAGCGGCATTGCTATCCTAGGAAACCATAGCTTAAGCGACGTTCACAAAATGTTGGTCGGGTATGTCGCATATTTTAAATTGAAAAACTTACACAACTCCCTATAACGCACTTGTTTAAGGCATTGTAATTCAAACAGAAATTTCCCGTTCGTAAAATGTATGGTTTGGTTCCATACTAAACCATAAAAAGAAATGCCCAACAAAAACAATTTATTTGCATCCATATTAAACTTCAAAATTTTTTAGGTTATTTTTTAAATTTCAATCAATAACAAAACACCTGTTGAAAACATTTCATACAATAATGTTTTGTATATTTCAATTATTTTTATTTTTAAGTCTTGATTTTAATTTAAAATGTGTATTCTGTGATAATTATAGTTTTATAGATTTACCGAGATCTCATTTATCATATTATTTTAATAACTTTCCAAAAATTAGTGAAAAATGTTTGAATGATATAAATTGTGAATATAGAACTTTCCTTGGTTCAAATGAATTTAACGAAAACATTTGCTGGGGTTATGAGGATAATTGTAATAATGAAACAAGATTTTCGAATCCAGTTTGTCCGGGAGATCACGTTGGTTGGGTTAGAAGTAAAGAAGCGCAAACAGACACATTTTATATTCAAACAGATTTTGGTAAGCAAACATTCAAGGAAGCATTAAAAGAATTTTAACATTAGTTTTTATTTAGGATATGTGAAACAACAACGGGAGGAATTGTCTGTAATGTGTGAACCTTTATTTGCGACAGATTCCTCATTAGAATGCTCTAAGAATTTAAGGTTATTTTTATTGTATAATTATTATTTAATATACGAATATTATTTAAAAGATTTAATTATTTTAGATTTTGCCGTGGCAGAAATATTATGGTAAACTTTACAGATCTAATACATCGACAAGAACCGTTTCGGTATAAAACTGATGTATTAAATCAAGGACAAATTGGTAATATTAACATTCAGCATATCAAAATAATATTTCTATCTCAGTATTCAAATACTCACTAACCTGCCTTATTAAATGCTAAAATACTATCGTTGCATGACATAATATTTATTTACCTTTTGCTTAATCAAAATCAGAATCAATGACGAATATTAATTTAACATTAGATTTTGTACTTGAGTTGAGATACATATTTAATTTGTATTAACGGAGGCGTTAGTCGGGAAACCAAATTTACTTTTTCTTTAATTTTATATGTTCCAATATCAAAACTTTTTTTGTTGGTTTCGCTTTTAAAAAACTTTTTATTTTGATAAAAAGCGTTGTGGTTTGAACAGTCAACATTAGACCGCAAATACGTGACACGGATGCGACCCTAGTTATGAAAGCAAGTTGCTTAAATATCAGTTTACTGTTACAAATTTGGTAAAAAATACGAATGTTTTTAGCAAATATTGAAATTGTAGTAACCAGGCCCCCGGCTGTCATTTGACGATTACCACATATTTTATACTTCGTGAGGCGCCTCTTCTTGAGTTCCACAAACGAACTTTGTTGTAGAGATGGCTGTTGTGCTAATACTCCGGCTCCATGTTCAGATTCAGAAACTCTGCTACTGCCTTTGGGAGGTACGGTACCATAAATCTTCGTTCGTCAGATTGGTTGAATTTTCAGGACATTTGAATAAGTCGCATGGAGGCATCAGTTTTTATTATTTTGTAAAATTTTTTTTTTGATCTACGGTTTTGACAACCATTCGTACTCGTACTTGACATACGAGTTAACGTGAGATATCAAATACCACTGGCAATATGCAGTGAGATATCACTAGCCATGGTGATATCTTAGGGGTTGAGGCGGATGAACTGTATTATGAACGGGAGCACCCTCAATCTTAGCTGTAGAATATTCCTTCATGGTGACACGCTATTGCTTGCTCGAAGAAATAAGCCTTCATATACCTCAATATGTGGGCTTTAATCATTAAGTAAGACATTGCGTCACAAGCTCAAGCAATATGCCACTAGCTTGTATTATTGGCTACCCCATTTTTTTGTTTCAGTAAATTTTTCTAAAAAAATTGCTGTTTACCTTTTATTTTTATTTTCTCTATCCTCTTTTTTTTCTACGACAATGTTACGAGGAAGATATCATTAAGGATTAAATTAATTTAAATAAATATTTAACCACGAAGATGGACTCTAACATGCGAAATATACACCGCTCGCGGTCAATAATAAACCTCACAGTACTACAGCTCGCATGTCAAAGCCATACTGAGATAGTTTGTAGTATCGGCTTCATTTAACTAGCCACAAATGCAGCCGAAATCTACTTCTATAATTGAATTTTGTTAACGCGTGTCTGAATCAAAATATCCACATTTAAAACAAGCTTCTTGCCTTCTAATTTTAATTTTTGGTACAACGTATTGCTGTTAAGCTTTTACTCCACAATGCAGTGTGTGCAGTCGGAATTTCGTTCACAGTTGACCAATTAGCATCTTACAGAATTGTTGCGAAGGCCTTTAACAAATTATACACCAAATTTTAAAAATCTAATCAAAAGTGTTCGTGTTAACTAATTTTTTTGATGAATTTTAATTATATTTTATTTTTATGTGGCTCTTTAAAAATAAAAATAACGGAAAATGGCCGTCATTGACCTAATTCGTGCCCACCCTTGACATAGTCGTAATAAATGGTTGTCTTTTCAATAGTACATATAGAAATATTTTGGTACAAACACTTTCAATGAATTCTGTGGGTCGTAACATCGTTTATTATGATTTTTTTAGATCATTTGGCCCTTTTTAGCGAAGATTTTACGATGACAATTACATAAATCTATGTTACCCTGTCTATAACTATCATTAACTATGGTTTTATGCTTGTCACTATTTTTTAATGCTGTCACTATTTTCAAACCAATTTGTCACCATTGTCACTATTTCAATTCATGTTAATCGTTAGAAGCCCTGCAATTCGATTATCAGGTACAGATGTCATTGAGCTTTCAAAACAACGTGTGCTCTGGATTCAATATCGATAAAAAACTTATTATCTTTTCGCCAGCTGATACCAGGAAAGACATTTGGAGCTTACTGCATAATGCATATTCATGGATGGAGAACGTCAACATATTATTATATATTTTATTTAGAATTTTTTACTTACCAACTGCAGATATTTTGTTGACTGACCAAAACGTCAAGTCACAAATATTACAAGCTCTCAAGTTCTGTTTTCATGAGTCAGTTGTACAGCATAATAAAATAATTTTGAATTTATTGCACATTTTTGAGAACAATTAAACTCAAGTAACATAAGTTTAGATTTATCCTAAATCTGTTAGTATAAGATCGCAGGTTTAAATAAAAACGGCATGATTGTTCTATGTTTTTGTTTTCATAGCCAAGTTGTCCAAAATACTTTAAATTTTCTACAATTTGACAAGTAGCACTTAATAATAGTTTATGTATATAAATCAATCAACTTATTAAAATTTAATATTTTAATTTTCAACAATAAAACTGCTAAATTACAGCCAAAGTTTAAACCTCAACAATATTTCACATATAGAGCAAGAGCCAGCGACTGCCAGACCTTCGTTTTTTTTTAAAAGCTGAAAGTTTCTCTGCGCACACTCCCTACTCAGGTAGGAACAATTAGCAACATATGAAGTTTGGATCATAGTGGCTTTGGCAGGGAACAGGTAACAAAGGTACCTAAAATTACTCCAAAGTTTCGTGAAAGTATAAAGGCTAATTTTTTAATGTTCTCTTTGGGATAGTATTAGAAATCACGTCATCCATTGCCAGACACTTGCTATAGTGGCAACCCCCTGCCAGACACCTTTTATTTTTGATAATTTGTAATTAAACTATCGTCATAGTATAAAAGCTGGGTTTTATATATGTTACTTGGGAAACTATCAGAATATATTTTCTTAGCATCCAGACAGTTTCGATGCTGTTTACATCTTGCCAGACAAGTTGAAAGTCTGACGTAGGTGCGAGGGCGAGGCAATATACATACAAGCGAATGCAAGTGAAATAGGTCTATTGAGATCTTTTTATACCGAGTTTACTAGAAAAGATAAAATGTTTATATGTGTTATTATGGTTTTCCATATTATTCACTGTTTGTGTGCTTTTCTCACTTTTGAATTAAAATGCAATATTTAAAAATATACTTTTTACTGTTTATTTTTAATATTTTATTTTATTAATAATAATATAAACTTCCTTATAGTAACAATTAGAATTTTATTTTTTATGTTATAGAATATCGATTTCGACTTACGTCATCCTCAGTTCTTAAATTATTATTAAGTTATATATTATTATTATAATTATTATTAGAATAATAATTTAAGAACTGAGGATGACGTAAGTCGAAATCGATATTCTATAAAATGAAAAATAAAATTCAAATTGTTACTATAAGGAAGTTTATATTATTATTAATAAAATAAAAAATTAAAAAATAAAAAGTAAAAAGTATATTTTTAAATATTGCATTTTAATTTTAAATAAAATGTTTGCCTTTTAAAAAGTCGATTCATTTTTTTAAACATGTATTGGTTAAAAAAAAATTAAACTTAATAAATGATACTTTTCTAAAATATATTTTGTTTTCTTAGTCTATTGATTATGTAATTTAATAAATTTATAAAGTAACAAAAACGCTTGGGATCTTGATGAAACTTTTTATATGATCCAGGTTAACTTGAAAATCGAAGATCTGATCATTTCGAAAATGGACAAAATAGCGGGGTCTCCGAACAACTTTAAGTTTGAATCTTCAATAACTTCTATTCTTTTCTGCCAATCTTGTTGTGACTTGATATAAAAAGTTTTAGGACTGTTTACAAAGTTTAAGTGTTTATTTCTACTGCAGCTTACAGTAACAAATCGATTTTCATAAAACGTTGGTAAAAGATTTCCATCAATAAAACAAATAATTTATTAGCTTTTAGGGTACATAGAACTATGGGTTGAGGGATACAGCAGGTGGTTTTCCCACCATTTTCTTTTGTTTTTTGGAGCATACAACATTCGTGTGTGAATAAAGATTGATGGCACTTGAACAAAAGATACAAATATGTTTGGCAAGGAGCTAATTATATTCTGAGCGACATTGAAGTAAACGGTGGGGGTCCCTCGAGCACATGTTTTTTTAATCAATATGTGACCTTGATAATGTGCTCAATATGTGTACCTGATAATCGAATTGGATGAAACTTTGTCCATAAGCACCTAGTACGGTTCAAAACAGTTCTGCATCTCAACTTCCGGTTTTTCATTCCCGGTAACAATTTCTTTTTGCATTTGTAATTTTTTCAGTCTCTTTATTCGCACTACAGCCTACAACAATGAAGTGATTATCATGAAACTTATGAAAAGGTTTCAATAAGTGTGAGAAGATCAAGGATCAACTTTTGGAACACTTTGATCAAAATGGCGAGGGGTCCACCATACTTCTGCTGACTTTTCTCACTTTGTTTTAAAGTTTGTTGGAAGCAAACAGACTTCGTTTATTAATCAATTTTGATGACCCTTTGACAAAATATGGAGATTTGAATGACGAAGATCTGATTAGTTTTTGGACGATATTGGGATAAGTGGTGGAGGGTCTTCCGAGCACTAGATTTTTTGAAACTTCAATAACATCAGTTCCTGATAATTGATTTTGATTCAACTTGGTAAACATGCTTAGAGCATGATTTGTAACAGTTCTGCATTCCATTTTCCGGTTTCTCACTACCAGTAAATTTTTTTTTTGGTTTGCTATTCGTACAGTAGAATTTATGTCGATAATGAGCAAAGTAATAGAGACTTCGGATCACACATTTTTTATAAGTAAAACTACGCGAAATGTATAACAAAAGATAGCCATTATATGAAATATTTGATTGATTTAGGCTCAATATATATCTAGAACATTTTGTTTCCAGAGCTGTGGTGCACTTCTTACCACTGAAACAATTGATTTATCCTATCCTATAATTATTTTATTAGATTTACTTTTTATTGATTTAATAACATGAAAATTAAGTTATTATAAACTATCTCACTCGAATTCGCTTGTATGTGTATTGCCTCGCGCTCGAACCTACGTCAGACTTTTATTTTGTCTGGCCAGATGTAAGCAGTATCGAAACTGTCTGGCTGCTAAGAAAATATCTTCCGATAGTTTCCCAAGTACCATATATAAAATTCAGCTTTCATATTATAACGTAAGTTTAATTTTAATTTACTAAAGTTTAAGGGTGTCTGGCAGGGGGTTGCCACTATAGTAAGTGCCTGGCAATGGATGACGTGATTCCTAATACTATCCCGAAGAATATATAAAAAAATTAGCCTTTATACTTTCACGAAAATTTGTAGTAATTTTAGACACCTTTGTTACCTGTTCCCTGCCAAAGCCACGATGATCCAAACTTCATAGGTCACTAATTATTCCTACCTGAGTTGGAGGTATGCGCAGTAAAATGTAAAATGTTAAAATTTTTCTTAATACTAAAATGTTCGCAACAACGAAGTTTTCAAAGTTGAAACTTCATCATCATTCATCACTTATTTATTTACTTTGGTTGAATTTTTCCACTGTCATTAGACTCCATATTATAGAAATGTGTTTACTTATAATTTTGAACGTTATGTTGTCGTTCTCGAATTGAATAATTTATAATTAATATCGTTTACCATTGTAGCAAAAATAGCACTTCCTACGCGAGATGAAAACGTTTTTTTTGGTGAACTTTCTCCACTCCATGGTAGCACGTCTTCAAGAACACGCAGAACAAATGTCTACTCACAAAAACGGTATTGCATCTCTCGTAGCAAAAAAAACTATTTTCAATATATGTACTACGTTTCCGTTGTTCATTCCAATTTACTAAGATTTTTGACGAAAATAACAAACCCAAGCAGGGTTTGCCAGACTCTGAAATACGTCCAAGCACTGGCCCATTAATGGTAAACAGTACTGGGCTATAGTTATTAAGCCATTACTGAAACCATGATTTGGACAATCTACGGTTTGTAGAAAATAGCCATGGCACTCTACTTTAAATGGTTAAGTAGTGACCCGTTAATGATTAACATTATTTGGGTATTGCTACTGGGCCAGTACTGTAACCATGAATTAGTGGATCTGTGTCAATGGGTTAAAATTAACTAGAGCATTATCCATTTTAGAAATATATGATTTCAAAAATTTTACGTATAGTTTAGTTATCGCTTATCAGCTGAAAGACTGATATGATATTGAGGAGGATGGTATAAGTTTTAATTTTTGTTTCAGTAGACATTTTTATTTTATTTTAATTATTTTTATTTAAATTTATGTGATAATATTTTATATTTTCTTTAATGGCCAAGTCATGGTTGCTAGTACTTGGCCAATACTGGTAATCATTATTAGTCGGTTACTGAGGCAGTTGTACAAAATTGCATGGATCAATGTTGATTTTTTTTCTGGCTCATGATTGGCAGCCATTTATTGTCCGAAGCTGTCATCAGTAAAATTATGTAAGAAATACCCCTAATCCAGTATTCAGGAGTTAATATGAAAGATCTTCATTTTAAACCCAAAAAACTCTTGAGGGGGTTAAATATCAACAAAGTCTCCATTCCAAAGGACAACATTCCTCCTATTATTCTAAAATTGTGTTATTCCAAAATTTTCTACAAATTCTATAAATCTGGTATTTTCCCTTCGTGCTGGAAGTTGGCCAATGTCCACCCCGTCCCCAAAAAAGGAACAAAATGTGTTATTTCTAATTATAAACCAATAGCCTGAATCGCAGTTCTGTCTAAAATATACGAGCATTGTATTAATACACACATATCAAAATTTTGGAAGACAACAATTTAATATCCGACAACCAATATGGTTTTAGAAACAAAAGATCAACAACCGATCTATTAAACTATTTGGCCCATCTTTGGAACAGCATACTTGAAAAAGGGGGTGAAACGTACGTAATCGAATTAGACATCTCAAGAGCATTTGATCAAATCCGGCATGCCGACCTGATCAACAAGCTGGCTACGTACAGATTTCACCTTACTGTCGTAAAACTGATACAAAATTTTCTCACCGACCGATACATTTCGTTATCCATCGATGGCTTTTCTTCTGAGTCTAAATTAATTAACGCTGTTGTACCCCAAGGCTCAGTTTTATCCCCACTCTATTTTTAATTTATATCAACAAACTGAACTGTTGAAACTCACCAGTAATCCAATAAATAATTTTGCAGACGACAGTACTTTGCACAAGTCATTCGTTCCCCTATCTGCAAAGCTTAAACTGCACGAAGGAATAAATCCCGTCCGGAGAGACGCTGTCATAAGTGTAAACAAGGACCTAAAAAAAGTCGCCGATTGGGGTGACAAAAATTTGGTTAATTTTAACTCCACCAAAACACAGCTATTGATTGCTTCCAGATCAAAAACCGAGTTCCCCAATGATATTTCAATTAACATGTGTGACGAACAAATAGACGAATGTGAAAGCGCTCGTTTATTAGGAGTCACAATTTCAAATGACCTACTCTGGAACGATCATATAATGGCAATGGCAAAAAGCGTGTAGACATATTCAAAAGATGTAACCCTCGACATATTCAAAAGATATAAAAAATATTTCACTCCGTACCAATTACTCCACATTTATAAGTCCTATGTTCGTCCTTGTATGGTGTATTGTTGTCAAGTTTGGGGCGCTGCACCCGTTTCCATCCTAGCTCTTTTGGACTCGTCGGTGATCGAAATTTAACATCAATTCTCGATTCCCTACAACATCGTCTCGCCCTGTTGTCGATCTCGTTGTTTTTTATAAATATCGTCACCAGCTCGGATGAAATCGGATCCATCATGCCTCAACCATATTCTTTTCCCCGTTGTACACGTCAATAGGTTTGTTGCAAACAGTCAAACTGTTGAGCTCATTTACTGTCATAGTGACAGAATACAGAGAGATTTCTTTGTCCGTACATCGTACAAATGGAATGCTTTACCCGAATCAATAGTCTCAGGGGCGCTCAATGCACAAAAGTTTAAAAAATGCGTTAACCTCAGAGCGCATGTTGTTGCAAGACCTAGGTCATAAAAGGTATCTATGTTGACACATATTGTAATTTCTATAACACAACACTAGACCAGTTGTACATTCTTGTATGGGATGATTCAACGAATCAAAAAAGTAGTTTTAGTTAAAAGTTAAAAGTTTAGTAAATACTGCCAGTAAAAATTTATAACAATTTTCAAATTTAATCAGAAATCTCCACAGACTACAACACAACATTATTGGACGACATAATGATGTATTTTAGTATTTGAGTGAAGTAATGTTGTATTTTAGTGTATAAATTTACTTTATAAGCAAATCGAAATTGAAAACAATATTTTTGGTTCTAATAGGCGGGTTTTGCAAATTCCATAGAAATCGACTTTTAACCGAAACTGATCATCTAAGTGCCTTACAATCATGGGCTCCAGAGTTACGATATTTCGAAGAAAAATCAGAAAGACCTATCGAAGCTGGGGTTTGTGATGTTGTGATTGATAAACCAACGATATTTATGAAAATAGATGCAAGTGAGGATTATTTTCTTAAAATTATTTTTCACATAAATAATTAAAATGGTTTTTAATTCTATTTCAGCAATAAATATGTATCATCATTTTTGTGATTTCTTCAATTTGTATGCATCGCTTCACGTAAATAAATCACATCCTATGACTTTTGATATCGATACAAATATATTAGTTTGGGAAACGTATTCGTATAATTCACCGTTCGCTGAAACATTCAAAGCATTTACTAAAAATCCTATTCTAGATTTAAAAACATTTCGTGGGGAAGTTGTTTGTTTTAAAAATTTAATGTTACCATTATTACCGCGTATGATTTTCGGATTGTATTATAATACTCCGATAATTAATGGCTGTGAAAAAAGTGGTTTATTTGAAGCCTTTTCTGATCATGTTTTACATCGATTAAATGTTTCGTTAGAGAAACGAAATTCGACTGATATTAGAATAACGTTATTATCACGTCAAACCAGGTATCGTAAAATTTTAAATGAGAACCAATTGGTGAAGGCTATTAAGAACATTAATGGTTACGATGTTAATCATGTTTCTTATGAAAAGTATGTTTTTTTTAATTAATAGCTAAGTTATTTGTTTTATTTTCGTTTATGTTTCAGGGATCTCACTTTTACTCAGCAATTACAAATATCTAGAAACACTGACGTTTTAATTGGTATGCATGGAGCTGGTTTGACTCATTTATTATTTCTGCCGCAATGGGCAGCAGTGTTTGAATTATATAATTGTGAAGATCCAAATTGTTATACAGATCTAGCTAGATTAAAAGGTGTAAAGTATATAACATGGGAGCATGATGATAAATTAGAAAAAGAAGAAGATGAACATTCTGATGGTGGGGCTCATGCAAAATTTGCTAACTATCGGTTTAATGTTGTGGAATTTCTACGTTTAGTTAAAATTGCAACGGATCACGTTCGTACTAACAAACTTTTTATAAATTATGTTTTAAGTAGTAATTCAAGTCATGATGAGTTATAAATTGTTTTAATTTATTTATATAAAATTATTTTTAAGATAGTAATATCGAAGTAACTAACAATGGTGTTGCGAAATATTCAAATTTGATGTGATTTGATTAATAGATTGAATTTAGAAGTATTTTATAATCAGAACTTTTATAGTTTGTTGCTGATGTTTCTTAAAATTTGTAAATAATGCCTAAAAAAATTGAAAATTTCGTATAAGAGTTATGATTGAATTTAAAGCTTCGAACTCGAACGGTTTGAAGAGTTGCTCATGAATCAGAAAAAGTAAGGGTGAAGTGAAGCGCGTCGACATCATAAGTAAAATATAATTCGATCTGAAACTTAATTTTATTTGAAACTGAAATGGTCAACTATGTAAACAATTCAGATCGGAATACATTCAAATTTATTTATTTTTTCAAAATAGTTAAAATTAAAATTTCAAATTAAAATAAGTGCTGTAAACTAGTAATACTCAAAGTTTTAACATATGGTGAAAATTTTCTCAAACCAACCAATACACACATAATCTTTAGGTTTTTTTTAATGCAGTTAATATAAGGTTTTTTTCATGATATAAAATTATGGACCATATTTACCATTTTAATGTTATACCAACCATAGACTATGGCATAGAGAATTATATTAGAGATGGAAAGACCTAATAATACTTTTGCTTCGTTACATTTTAACAGTTTTAAACTTACTACCAGCTATGTATCCAACTGTACGCGCTCTGGAAACGTGTGACAGAGAAAATATTGATACCGATTTTTAACATTTATCTCTCTTTCTGGCTCATACGGTATCCATTGCTGAATATAAAATAAACAAAAAACAAAAAAAACTAAATTCGAAATTTATATATTTAAATTTTCCCTTTCTTAGTGCTGTGCTTTGTATTGTCACAATTTTTCGACTTTATACGAAAAGAATACTGTAAAACCGGCATCTATATGAAACGGATCTTATTTAGAAATCTCTTATTTAAAAAAATTATATCAAAGATTTAATAACGTTGAATACAACAAAAACTAAATAATTTAATACAAAAAAATACAAACACAAAAATTATATAAAATCAAAACAAAACGAAGAAAGGCTTACATTAGTATTATATCTGATGATTCCACTGTAAATTGATGGCCCTCCGATATCCCAATCTTTGATAGTTACATTTCTTTTTGTAATTTATATCGCATTGAAATCAACAGTTGGTATTATATCCCCACTAAGCTGTCCAAATGTCATAACATCCACCAATGCGAATTCCATTTCTTCTCTTGAAACCCAATTATTAATCCAATCCAAAATTCAATTTACCATAGCTTACCTTTTGGATACAACTGTTCCAACAGTAGTTGCACATCCCAATCAAACCATGTAACAAAAACAGCAAATAGTTTAATTTATGATATATATAAACAACGCCCAGTATAATAATTTTTTATAGTCCGAACTTTTTTATTTTATTCACTAATATTTATTTATCAATTTTTAGCAAACTTTAATAACACTGTTACACAACAAGTAATGTATTTTAATTCTGAATCGTTGGATCAAAATTTACATACTAATCTATTCTGTTTGATTATAATTAACATAATAATGTTTCTATTTTGATTTAAATTTCCATAATAATCTGATGGAACAAATGATCGAGTATATATAGTCAGATTCTCCATCTCTTGTTTCCTTATAATTACACTCTTCATCGCACACAAATTTATAATTTCCCCATATCTCTCAATAAAGAAAATGCAAGTCAACCATTTCCATGTATCATCTCTATAAACTACAGATAATAATTCTACCTTCCATAAATTTAAACAACTATAACAACTACGATTATATCTACACCAATATTTGACTACTCTTTACATGACAAAAATTCTTATTATTTATGTATATACAACCATGTATCATTAATTGACATTGAGTGACGCAGCAAAGCAATTAACTGATAAAATGTTAAACACTGGTTGATTGATCGGTTGCACACAAAAATATTTTGTTTGTTGAATTAAATTATTTTCATTTAAAGGCAACCGATAACAAATTAACACATTATTAGCGGATTTCTTAAAATATAAATATTTTTATTTTTAGAGTAAAATTGGAAATAGTCCGTCGTTATGTTATTTTATATGTTACTGTATTTTATATGTTTAACATATAGTGTGATCGAAAGTAAAAATTACGCGAATGTATGAGTGTAATACTTTTAAATTTTTAAAATTAAAAATCAAAAAAGTAGAGTTTAATCAAAATACTAATCCATTTTTTGCATATGGCAATGTTCATTGTTTTTTGCATATGGTGTCAATCAATCCGGCTATGAATATTGGGGGTTTTGGCTAGCTATAAAACAACAGATATTTGTTTGCCAATGTGTGTGGGAGTTAATATAAATTTATCATATTCGAATTTGTATTAACTCCCTCACAATTATTATTTTAAATCTTTGAATCTTTTCTTTTCTTAAATCTTTTTAAAGAAATCTTTGATTTTGATTGTTTTATTATTTTAGCAAAATATTCCGTTTATAACAAGTTTTTGTTTCATTTTTAAATCATTCATTTCAAATTAGCAAAGAGAAGTTTGGTATCTAATTCGTTCGAAAATAAAAACTAAAAAGATATGGAAGCGTTATTATTTATAGCAACTGAAACAAGAATTTGTACCAAATGCTAGGATTATTCAATATCTATTTGTTCTTGTTTTTAGAGATTACAAGAATAAGATCGTATATCTTTGAGACAAAGCTCCAGTTTTAACTAGTTCTGAGAGAACTTTATCGACACCTGATGATTTGTCATTTTTTTGTTTCTACTGTAGGGTAACTTAATTTGCCTTACTTGGTAGATCTGGAAGAAAGTGGAATCGCCGTACTGCCTGTATTCCCCTTTCATTCGTTGTAAGTTCCGTGTTTATTTCTTTTGACTGTGGCACTCGTTTGAAAGCCTTTTGTCAGATTCCGAGTGTTTGTAAAGCTGTTTCTCGTATTTTCATTAGCTGCATTTTGGTTGATATTTTGGACAGAGTTTTTCTAAGGAGTTTTGCTGAGGTTTTCTTGTCGCACAGATCATCAGTTTGGGCATTCCTACTTTTTAACAATTTTTCTCGCTTTTTTCGTTTATTTAGAACGCTTTGGCGGCGATAGTCATCAAATCATTCGTTGCGAGTGTTATACCTGGGACTAGTTTACAAAATAAAACACTTAAATTTGTTTTATTATATACTCAACAATATTTCATTTATTTTTATCAATAAAATTTAAAGTAATTAATTTAATTTAATTTTTTTTTAATGTTCATTATTTTTAAACGTATAGTTATTAGTTTTGAATGATTTTATTATTTCGTTTCGCATTATATTTCTTTTGAGCTGAATCTTTTTGAAACACAAAGACGTAGACTTAAAAACTATTTTTGCAACACTACTTTTTAAACTATATGTATATGTATATGTTTTAACTGATTTAAAGTTTTTAGAAACTCTTTGCACTGCATTAAATTGATCTGATAAATGATCTCTTATATAAAAACTTTCTTTTACTTTAATATTTTTTGAACTCAGACTTAGACCGTATGTCTTAAAATGTTATTCTTTAACTATATTACTTGAATTAAAAACTGTAGACTGACTGTGAGTCTTTCTTATAACTGTATAGAAACTGTTCTCTTAAAATTACTTTCTTAAACTATATCTATTTTCTTTTCGAGGATACAACAATGATGGCAATTCAATCATGGAACATTTGATTCCTTTAACGTCAAAGTGACCAACATGAATATGTGTGTTAGAAAACATATTACAAGCCACATGGAAGTCAATTACACTTTGCCATAAAGCGAAGCTTGCAATAAAAATAATTATTTTGCACCTTAGGAAAAAACGATAACGGAATCCTAAAAATATAGCCGGAAACCTGAATATTATGGACCCAAACAACACATGGTTAAAATCTGTCCCGAAGATGGCACCGAATGCAGCGATTACAAAAAACGATAAAATAGATTTTAAAATGTTCAGAATAATCGCACCGAATTGTAACTACACATTACCGAACTCGAATGTTTAGAAATGTTCAGACTAACAGCACCGAATCGTGACTGTTACCTAACTTGAATGTTAAGAAATGTTCAGACCAATAGCACCGAATTGTGACTTTTACCGA
This sequence comes from Diogma glabrata, assembly GCA_963693315.1. NCBI lineage: Eukaryota > Metazoa > Arthropoda > Insecta > Diptera > Cylindrotomidae > Diogma > Diogma glabrata. Next base: position 119,162,671 of record OY856186.1, on the reverse strand, counting down.
ACTCGAATGTTTAGAAATGTTCAAAATAATAGCACCGAATTGTGACTATTACAGAACTCGAAGACGAATAAAATTTTGTTCAAGTAATAGCACCGAATTGTGACTATTAAAGAACTCGAAGACCAGTAAAACTTTGTTCACGTAATAGCATCGAATTGTGACTATTACAGAACTCGAAGACGAATAAAATTTTGTTCAAGTAATAGCACCGAATTGTGACTATTACAGAACTCGAAGACGAATGAGATTTTAATGAAATGCACAGATGATAACACCGATTGTGATTATCATAGCATTCGACGAGATGGATAAGTGACAACATGTGCAGAGCAGACAACGTCGCGACAATAGTTTAATGCGATTGATACAAAATAACCTAGAGCAATATGACAATGAACCAGGATGATAGAAAATGTTAAATCCTATAATCCTTATGAGAACTGATGACGAAGACATATGATTGCCGATCAAGACTACCATTGCATTACACTTTATAACCAATCAGTGAATGGTTTAACAATTTCGAAGTTCACTATAATTTAGAACGAAAATCGCAAAACTCAAAAAACAACAGTTGTTGTAATATATATCTTAAAAATTATATAGTATGAATGTGACGTTAACCTAGAAAATAACAAAGGTTACAACAGCAGCTATTTGAATTCACTGAGCGAAGGTTTGCGAGCGAAACTAACAACTGGATTAACGGGTATCGAAAAGGCGACAGTTTCACGAGACGACGCTGTGTGCAAAAAACAATGACTGACATCCATTCATACGCGCGGGAGGCTCAGTTAACAAGCACAGTTCACTGACACTACTTAAAACACTAGATGACCAAATTTTATTGTGACGCGCAATTCACAAGACCTTCACTGAAAATAATGGTGTTCTATTTTAACTCCAAATGATGAAAACTAACAGTTCCGATTAACAACGCTATTATATGCATATAAAATATCGTATATAAACAAAAATAAATATTGTTCAATATAAAGGAAAAAAAAACTAAAAAATATTAATTAATACTAAATCTTGAATACCTGCTTCTTATATCCGGCTCGAAGGACCAAAATGGCTGTGGACTGTGGACTGTATGAATAATTTATTTATTATGATGCTCCTCGTAAAATTACCTTGCTTAACAAGGCAAAGTATTGGATGTAAATTAACGGCACTGATCAATCACGACGATGATTCCAAAAATGTCTGACAAGGCGCAACATTCATTAACTACGAACTGTAGTTCGATGACGATTGACAATTCCAAACTATATAATTATTTGATGTAGTAATTTTTATCATCTGCAGCTTCAAACCATAGTTTTAATAAAAAATTTTTTATTTTTTTATAATTGCCATAATATTACAAGCCTTTTGTGGCTCATTATCAAAGTATACATGAATAAGTTTCTATAAGGAATATTGAGAAAAAATAAATAACTAAAAACATTATAATAAAATAAAAATTGTAAACTATACATTATAACAGTTATCAACTAAATTAATTAAAAAAAGTTAATTTTAAAATGATTTAAATTAGACAGAGAAGGTAATCTATAAATTAATCATTTGAACGTGTTAGACCAAACCAATTTTCAGGCATGCGCGACAAGAATGAGAAATTACGGTTTGTTGACAATATAAAATATTTTAGTTCTAAGATGGCAAATTTAAACAAATAGAACAAAAATACTAGAAAATTAAAATTAAACTAAAGATAAGAATGAACACCTACTTGTTTGGTTTTAAACTAACATGAAATGTAAAATTATTTTCACTAACAATTAACAGATTAAAAAACATTTAATTCTAACATTTTAAAAATACAAAAAACGATAATTATACACATAATTATTTTTGATTACATTATTATTGGTACAAGTTCAAAAGTAAACTAAACATAATTTTTTAAAAATTTACGTATTAGGCAAGGCAATACAAAATTATTATTCAAAGTAGATCCAGTTTGAAGAGGACAGATATAGAAGGTACAACCAGCTGTGTTAAGTGGTAAAAAAAATTTTTATGTTATTGTAAAGTTGTGTATGTCAGAGTTGTAAAAAACAAACCAGCTGAACTGTGTACAAACACTAATCAACTAGGTAATGTCTAAGTATTAGGTCGTTATGTTAAGGTCAAATGTGCTGTGAGGATAATGTGATGTGAGGATAAAACAAACGAAGATGTTGGAAATGGTTAGTATACCGATGCTGATCTAGATCTTTGACGATTGATGATAACATTGTACTGTGCATCAATATTATTGGTATCCGTTTTTTTATTTATGGATGTAGGACTGGATAGTATGTGATAGGATTCTACGGTACGCCGTTTATATTTATGTGGTTCTTTGGAAATAATCATATTTAAATACATGTCCTGTATCCAAAGTGTGACGGATCAGAGCGGTTTTTCCCTGCTCATTTTTGTAGCGTATCGTAAAATCATATAATTATTAATTATATGATTAATTCTAGAACCTAGTTTTTTGGAGGTTTCACCAATGTAAATAGCATCACATCCTCCACAGGGAATGCTGTAGGTTAGACCTGACTGATCGAATCTTTTGATCGTAGCTTTTGTTTTTGAAAAAATGGTGTCTTTCAGTTGGTTATATGGCTTAAATGCTATTTTGAAGGTTTCAAGATTTATTGTTTATTGTCTTACTAATTTTGTTTGATACCGGAGAAATATAAGGAAATGAGACAAAAATGGTTTGGATAAGGTTGTGGAGTTCAGCAATAGTAGGTGATGGTGTTATTGTTATTTGAGGTGTGGACAACGATGTACTTGGGCTGGTAATTTCCCGGACCTTTTTACGTAATATTTTACAGATCAAATTATTCGGATAATTATTCTTTTGCAATATGTTCATATAATTAATCATATAATTATTAACGCAGTCATCGAAAACTTGGTCGTCGCTCAGATCCATGATTCTATTAGCCAATGAGTATGCTGTGTTGCGTTTCAAATAAGCGGGATGTGCAGAGCAAAAATTGAGGATCCGTTGTGATGATGTTGGTTTTAAGTACCAATTGGTTATAATATTGTTATTTTCACGAATTAGAGATATATCTAAAAAGTTAATGACACCATTCTCCTCGACTGTCATAGTAAATTGTAAAGATGGATAGAACTGATTGAAAATACGTAAGATAGCATCAACGTCTGATGTTTTTACCACACTCATAAAATCGTCTACATATTTTTTGACGAATTTTAGTGGATTGGGAAATTTAGGAATGAAATTGTCACATAGAATTTCCAATACAAGGTCAGATAAGATAGGTGCTAGTGGTGATCCCATTTGAAGACCTTTTCTTTGTTTATAGAAATTATTTTTGTATTGAATAAGACTACATTCTGTCATTGTAAACGAAAGTAAATTTATTATTTAAAAAAGTTTTTTGATCTATCTTGGTATATGTATTTCGATATGGAATCCCATTTGTTTTCTACGACTTGGAGAGCTATATCTAATGGTACGTTTGTAAACAGAGATATAGCGTCAAACAAGACCAATGATTCGTCATCTAAACGATTACTGAAGTCGTGTCACCTGACTATAGTCATGTCACGTCGCTTAAAAATTGGTATTATTGAAGTCGAAAAAAACTGTCACGACTAAAACTAAAAATTCTGAAACGAAAAAACTACAAAACTAAAAAAAAATTACATTTTACGTTCTTCAATTTCACAAAAACAATTAAAGACGCTTGAAAAAAATTATTGTCACATGAAAAATTGAGGCGACTAAAATGTCATTTAAAGTGACATCTGTCGTATAAAATGACTTGAGGCGTAAAAAACGACTTCAACAGTACGAACATTGATGCGATGTGACTTTAGTCATTTAAAATGACATGAATGTCCTTCGGTAATCGGGGTGAAAATTTTTTTTATTGAGCCAAAGAATTTTTTGAACTCTAATGAGTTTCTGATATTGTATTTTGTATTATCTGAGATCTGTTGTAAGGTATTAGCAAGAAATTTCGACAAGGCATACCCAGGGCTATAGATGGGAGAAACTATATAGGTCGTAATGGTATTTGTGGATTTTGGGTTGACCATAGATGCGAGCTCGGGTGCATATATCACTCTTGAGAAACGTTGTTTCACTAGTTGTTATAAATTTTTGTAAGGATAAGGTCAATCTGTTATTTTTATTCTGTAGTTGACTGAGTATCTTATCTTTGTGATTGGTGTCAATGGGGAGGTAGGTAGATGTGTCCTGTAAGAGGCTGGACGTCTTTGTTTCATAATCTGATCTCCACATGATGACAGTATTGTTACCCTTGTCACTACTTGTTATTAATAGATCTGTGTTGTTTCTCAAAAGTATTTTTGTTTCTTTGTATGCTTTAATGATGGTCTTTTCAACTGTAGAAAATTTGAGGGGTTTTTAAGTATGGTTATTAAGCGTTTCTATAATTTGAGGTCTAATTTCTTTGGAAACAGTTTTGGGTAGATAGTTACATAGAATGTTTTCTATATTGGCTATTAGTGTCGAGATTGGAATCTCATCATGAGGTGTAGGAATCGCAAATTTGGGACCAAAACTAAGCAACATATTGACTAATATCGGTATTTCTACGTCCGTTAGGTTAGTACAACATTTCTCATCAAAGACTAATAGCGTTTTCTTTTCTCGACTAAAAATTCTGCCCTCTAAAGATGCAGATTTTTTTGAATTTTGACCTGAAATCAAAAAAATGTTGACCTGTTAAAGTTTACAATAGATCAGAAAAAATGCAAAATTTTGTTTAGATCATGTTTAGATGTTGGCTACACTGTTGTTTATTTGACATATTCTTTTATTCAAACTTAAAATTTAAAAAATTTTGTTAAAAGTTAAAACATTTTGACGGAGATGTTATCACTTCCGCTGCGATATTTTCTACCATGAAGTCTAAAACTTTATTTAAACTTGGATGGGTTTTTTGTGAACAATTAAGCTTAAGTGCATATTGGAAATCACTTGAATTTTGCAATTCGAAATAACTTTTCATTTTCTCTAAAATTCCTTTAGAAAAAATTTTGTGTTTCGTGTCAGGATTCGAACTACATTCATCAGAGACATATGTTGCAATCTCGTGTGTCTTACACAACTTAGCCAAAGCGCGATGACGAAACATATTTTAATTTTGATGTTCAGATAATTAAACCTAAACCTTTAGGAGATTTAATTAAATATTAAACATTATATTATTTTCAGGACAACATATGTATACATACCATAGAAATGACAAAATTTCAGTTTCGGCGTCTTTTTGTATCCTTCTACCTTTGTATGTTCTTTTGCGGTAGTGAGTGCTGAGCGCATACCTCTCTATTAAGAAATATGCGATGCCTCTTTCAACGCGAAAATTCTCCTTGAACTACAATTATAGTAATTATAAGCAATTAATTAAAAAGCCCTTTAACTGCAAACAAATTTTTGCCTGATTTGCTGAATAGTTTTTGACGACTTTTTGTACAAAATCCCTCACACGATGGCCTGCTTCTCTACCAATCAAAAGCACCAAATCTTCCTCATCGGATGATGATGAACTTGTAATTAATTCATTTCTATTGAAATTAATTACACCAAAAGCAGTTTTTTTGTCCATTTTGAAGTTATTTTTGTTTTATTTATTTCTTTACGTTTTTAATTTACCGCGAATAATAATATCAAATTATTGACATGACAAATGTCAAAACAGCATAGATTTTTTTACAGTTGGTAGCACTTATAAGGCTGAATTCTTTGCGCCTTCGAATTTTACGGGTCAAAAAATTCTACATTTGTTGCATTTTAAACGTAGCATTTTTTTAGAAACGAACACGACTAATTTTACAGGGCAGACTTTTTTTTAGAAACGAACGGAAAAAATGCGACTTTCAGAAAGAGGGATATCTAATATTCAATAACTACAAACTATAGTTCGATGACGATGACAATTCCAAAATATAAAATGCAATACATATAGTGCAGCTTCCAATATTGGCAGTGGACTGTATTAAATTTCGATGAAAAATTTTGAGAATACCGGAACTACAACTTGTACATAATTGTTCAATAGATCAGGAGACAATTCGATGAAATGGCAAAAACGGTGATAATTGATTACTTCACACACGCCCAAAGAGGCTATGTTCGATAATACAATGATGATACTGAACTAATATACGCCTAAACAGGCTATGTTCGATGATAATTGATTCATATACGGCTAAGTTGTGTTGGTTGATATAAAGGGCGGGCCATTTAAAGTTTTAAATTTGAATCGGCTATAAAAAAAACTACCTGTAATTTTTTTAAATTTCTGGTTTTATTGAAAAGGTTGAACTTTGTAATTTTATAATGGAACACAATATCATTCGTGACCACCACGACTGGCTCGGCAGTACCTTATCCGATCAACCCAATTTTTCAGTACATTTTCGATTGTTTCGGGTCGAATTTCCTCAATAGCAACTTCGATTTGATGTTTCAACGCTTCAATTGTCTCTGGATGCTTTGCGTAACATTTATCCTTAATGTCTCTTCACAGAAAATAATCCAAAGGGCTCAAATCACAGCTCCGAGGTGGCCGCCATTGACATCACAATTTCGGCTGATTATTCGATTTTCAAAAACAGTGCGTAAAATACGTAAAATATCGATGGTTGCGTTGGCTGTGTGGCCCCGTCTTGTTGAAACCATATGTCGTCCATGTCATTCTCTTGAATGGAATGTCATTCTCTTGACAATCGAAAATGTACTGAAAAACTGAATTGATCGGATTGAGGTACTGCCGAGCCAGTCGTGGTGGTCATATGAATGAAATTGTGTCCCCTAATTTATCAGCATCCTCTTTAAAGGGAAGAAAAATTGTATATCGACCCAACTCGTTTCGGTAGTGAGTTTGAGAAAAGTGTGTTTCACTTTTGTGTTCGTCTTGAGATAAATATTTTAGGTTTTCTAATGATTCGACTTCCCAGAAGCGTCTCATTGTATATTCCAAATTATTATTCGTTACCGGATAAGTTACTGCTCAAAATTGTGGGAAATGGTTGGTTGTTCAAAGGCACCAGTAATCAACCATCCAAGTATGGGCTCGTGAATTACTGGCAATTGGTTTCTGAGTTCTATTAAAATTTTAAAAAAGCATTAAAATTTTAAAAAATATTTCGGATCCAATCAAAATGTCGATTGGACTTGATATATAGAATGTTGGATCTGCTAACTTTAATTGAGGCGGAATAGACCATAGTGAAATATTTATATTATTTTGAGGAAGAGCATTTGTAATTAGTGGAGCAATTAGGAAATCTAAATCAGCTTCGAAATTCGAAACTCTTGATTTAATAGCTGTAGATGCCTTACTACGAATATTGTCATTTGCTTGGTTCAATCCTGATATTGATATGGTTTCTCTTAAAGATGTGTTCTTTTTAATTTTATTGGCAAAAGATTCTGTTATGAAATTAGATTGGCTACCCGAAGCTATTGCTTTATGATATGTACCATGGTGATCCTTTATTAAAATTACCGCAGTCGGAAGAATAATTTGTTTATTTATACCATTATTTTCTAAACAATATGCTTGGTTGTTAGAATTGTTGTTTGAGCCTGTAGTGGGTTGTGTACTGGATTGAGGAGTGTTATTGGTCTGGGGTTTAACGTCATAATGGAGTAAAGAGTTATGTTTTTGATTGCAGAATTTGTCCATCCAACAATCCTTTGTCTGATGGGAATCGCGTAGACAATTAGAACACACGTTTAATTCTCTGGCTTTGCTTTGTCTATCATATGTTGACATGTTTAGAAATTGCTTGCAGTGGTATAATAGGTGGTCTTCATTGCATAAGACACACTTTTTAATGGATTTTGAATGGTTTGATTTTCTAAAATCGGAATTTGATGTTTTGTTCGGGGTAAAAAATGCTTTCTCCGAATGCTCACCTTTTTCTTTATAACCCCTAAAATGGGTATATTTGGGTTTATTATTGGAATTTGATTGTGGGTTTGATTCTTTAGATGTATCGATGGACTTAAGCACGCGAAATGTTTTCTCTAAGAAGAGTCGTAGCTTCGCCCATGTAGGTAGTTCATTATTTGATAAATCATCTTCCCAATCTTTTCTAGTAGATTGGTCTAGTTTTTTTACTATTAAATTAATAATGATTAATGCTGATAAGCCAGAAATTTCTTGCTTACAGGCTTCCAAAGACGTAATATTTGATATGCAGGCATTCAATAACTGTCGTAAATCAGTTGCATTGTTTTTGGTTACCTGCAGCCAAATTCTGTTCCTGTGAAGCGGTGAAGTGATAAAAATTTCTTCGTTTCTTTTCATTAAAAAACTTATCACTTCACCGCTTCACAATTACAGAATTTGGCTGCTGTTTTAAATTACATAATCTTTCTATATGTTTATCAAATATGACACGTTCACTATCATAACTGGATACAAGATCCGCCCATGCTTTATTATAACCAGCAGATGATAATGTTATGTGTCCAATTGTACTTTTTGCGTCTCCTTTTAGCTTGCTTAAGAGGTACGTAAATTTTACGATATCAGTAAGTTCGGTATTATTATGTATGACAGCGGTATAAGTATCTCGGAATGTTAACCATTCGGATACATTAACGTCAAATGTTGGAATTTGTACATGGGGTAATTTAGGGTGAGATTTCTGATTATTATTTTCAGAAGAGTTGGAATTTATTTTATCATCTACAGTAATTTGATCTAAAAGTAACTCTAATGATGCTTTCATTGAATGATAATTTGATTTTAGACTGATATATGAGTTTTGAAACTCCATAAATTCGTCATCTTCCAATAATTTAATTAATTTATCGGCTACATCACTAATTTCATCTATAGCTTCATTTAAAGCTGATATTTGACAAGATACTTCATTTTTAGTGTTTGTAGATGGGTTGAATGTAGTAATAAATGAGGATACATTGTTAATTTCACCTTTTAGTAATTCAATTTTACGGAAAAGGGTAATTTTGGCATCCATTTTCGGAGGCATTATGTGTAATAAATAAAATCAAACATAAAATCAAAATATGAATTCTTGAACTATATTAATTGCAAATATAAAAACGAAGTCGAAAATGAAATGCAAAACAAACTCACGTGACTATTAAGATGTTTAATTTAATTGATGGTGCTTGCTTGCTAAGTGACGTTTAATCAAATAAAATTTTAATAAAATTTGTTAATGAAGAAAAAACGTTGATTGATGAATTGATTGAAGTATGGATGAATTAAAAGTTCCAACACAGACGATGTTAAATAAATACATTTGATGAATTGATGATTAATATTTGGTTGAATTGATATTTATGATGGAAAATAAAATAATTTGTTTTAATTCTGATGATTGATTAAATTAATCACAAAATTTTATTCGAATATAATGATGAAAACTTTGATGATTTCTTTTTGAATAGAATGGCGATGTTTACTTATGAAATTTTATAATAGATTTTGTACGCAAATATGGCGAACAATAATCTCGATGAATATATTCTCCTTTCTGAACAAAAGGCTGGTTGAAATAAATGTTGATGCTTGCAAATAAATGTGATTCAATTTGACTATTTATACTTGATAAAAGTAAAGATGCTTATAATGATGTTGCGAATGAATTGATTGCACGTGTTTTGATTATTATTAATATGGCTTGAAGGACCAGTGTTAAATAATGGTAATATAGTTACTAGTTCACTTTTTTCGTGAATGGACTGTAATTTATTTAACTCGATTAATTTGCTATTAAAATACACGTTTTTATTTATCAATACTTTTTTTAATATATTTTGTATAAAATATGAACTTAATTGAAACAAGATCAACTACTGAATGATGATGATCCCAAAACGGAAACTGCTCAAGTCAAAAGGAAAATTTATTGCCGCCAACATTAATAAAAAATAAAAAAAAATAACTTAATTAAAAAGAGCCTTCTATTGTAATAATAGATGATCTAAAAGAAATAAATTTCATATAAAAAGAATTTTGATTATTAATTTGCAATGATTTGAAAAATAGATTCATTTCAGAAAATAAAAATAATAATCAAAATAGTCTATACATTTTCATCAGACGACTTATAGCGTCCACTAATTCCTTTAGTTCGTTATCGTTGAACTGAGCGTCAGCAATTTCGTCGTAGTTAATATTTTCTGGAATTGATATTCGCTCAACACGAGAAAGTGTGTCGGCAACTACATTATCAATTCCAGAAATGTGACGAATATCAGTCGTAAATTGATTGATAAAATCAAGATGACGGAATTGCCGAGGACTAGCTTTGGCAGGATTCTGCGACAAAGCGTAAATGAGTGGCTTATGATCGGTGAAAAGAGTGAAGGTTCTGTCTTCAAGGAGATACCGGAAATGTTTAATTGCAGAGTAAGCTGCAAGGAGTTCGCGATCATAAGCGCTGTATTTCTGTTGCGTTTCATTGAGTCGCACAGAGAAGAAACTAAGAGGTGTCCAACAATCGTTAATTTTTTGTTGAACAATGGCGCCAAGTGCCTTGTCGGAAGCGTCGACCATAACGGCAAGTTGGGCAGAGTGTGAGGGGTGAGAAAGAGTTGTAGCCTCACTAAGTTGCCGCTTGCAAAGATCGAAGGCTTGAATGGCGTCTTCAAAACCATTGAATGACCCGTTTGTCATTCTTTTTGGAACCTTTGAGAAAATCATTTAGGATGGCTTGATTGCCACCAGCGTGAGGAATGAATCTGCGGTAGAAATTAATCATTCCAAGAAAACGACGGAGTTGCATAACTGTTTCGGGACGTTCGTAACAGTTGATAGCATCGACACGTTCAGAAGTAGGTTTGATTCCAGTTGAATCAATGGAATGTCCAAGAAAGTCAACGTTGGTTTTAGCAAAGTTGCATTTATCACCAGCGTCAGAAAGACGCTCAAAAACAGTCCTAAGATGTTTGAGGTGTTCCTCATAGGTTTCAGAAGCAATAAGGAGGTCATCTATGTAGATGAAACAGAAATTTAGGTCTCGAAGAAGGGAATGCATAAACCGTTGGAAAGATTGCGCAGCATTTTGCAATCCGAAAGTCATTCGAACGAATTCGAAGAGTCCGAACGGAGTTGAAATTGCAGTTTTTGCAATATCGCGCTCATCAATAGGAATTTGATGATATGCGCGGACGAGGTCAATTGTGGAGAAAAATTGGCATCCATGTAGTTGATGCGAAAAATCCTGAATATGAGGAATAGGATATTGATCCGGAATTGTAGGTTCCGTAATCCGGTCTCCACTCGCCGTTCTTCTTTTTAGCGAGATGGAGAGGAGAAGCCCAAGGACTGTTAGAAGGTCGGCAGATGCCTTGGGATAACATAAGATTAAATTCTGCCTTTGCGATAGCCAATTTGTCTGGAGCAAGTCGACGATACTTACAAGAAACGGGAGGACCACGTGTTTCAATAACGTGAGTTACGTTATGTTTCACATGTTTAACAAGATCATTTTTGGACGTTAAGTCCTTGAAATTTTTGAGTAAATCAAGAATTTCTACACTGACCGAATCGTTGATCAAAGTTAAAGAAGGTGCTGGAGAAGTGGAGAGTTTAGCCAAAGTAAATAGAGAAGTTAGTGAATCGACAAGACGTCGGTTTTTAATGTCCACTAAAAGGCCGTATTTGGACCCATTCACGACAACTTGGGTTGGGCCTAAGGTTAACACCCTAACCCCGGAAAAAAACTAATATGTTAAATTTGGTTATCAGAAAGAGAAAAACAGACCCGGAAAAAACAACAGAATTTTACCTGGACGTGAAAAAGGACCAGACTACCGAATCGGAACGTGGAACGTGCGCAGCCTGAGCGCTCCTGATGCTCTTATAAGTCTAGAAACAGAGGCTGAGAGGTATAGGATGGATATTATTGCTCTACAAGAAATTAGACAGCCGATAATCGGAAAACAAGATTTGGATAGTCACTCTCTATACTGTAGTGGTCATCCTTCTCGAAGAGAATTTGGAACTGGCTTTCTTGTTGGTACACGCATACAAGAAGCCGTGATGAAATTCATCCCGGTCAGTGAGAGGATCTGCTACCTACGTGTACGCGGTACATATAACAATATTTATCTTATTGCCATGCATGCACCAACTGAAGCTAAGACCGTCGACGAGAAGGATAATTTCTACATAGCACTGGAAGAGGTTATGAAACAAACACCAACACGCGACTTCATTATGGTTCTTGGTGACTTTAATGGACAGGTTGGAAGAGATATCTCTTATGGAAATGTGGTGGGTCCCAACAGCCTGCATTTGAATTCGAATGATAATGGCGAGAGAATGACTGAGTTTGCATTATCAAATAATTTGAGAATTGCCAGTACGTTCTTTCCGCATCGATCGATTCATAAGCAGACTTGGGTCTCACCGAATGGAAATACTCGAAATCAAATTGATCACGTTCTAGTAACAACACGTTTCTTTTCGAGCGTTCTGGATGTGCGATCCTTTAGAGGTGCATACATTGGAAGTGACCACTTCCTTGTATGTGCAACGATAAGGTTCCACTTCCCAAATCCAGGCATTCCAAAATTCAATCAACGGAAACGTTTTAACATCTCAACATTAAAGAATGCTGAAACAGAAGAGAGATATCAAATCCATATTGCCGAAACATTGGAGAAATCAGAAACCATTAATGGAGACGTCGATAAGTCATGGTATTTGCTCAAAGATGCTGTTTTAAGCGCTGCTGAGGGAATACTTGGACGACCAGAGAACCACTCCCAGAAGCCATGGATGGATCAAGCATGCCTTGATGCTATTCAATACAAAAGAGATTGCTATCTGAAGTGTCTACAAGGACGCAACACCAGGTCCACGAAGGAGAATTATAAACTGGCAAGACAAGCCGTTACAAAGCTATGTAGACGAACGAAGAGAGAATGGTGGAAGAGACAGTGTGAGGAGATTGAAAGCTTCAATAAGGAACATCAATCGCGTAACTTCTTTCAACAGGTTAAAACCTTAAAGAAGGGCCCTCAAACTAGATCGACTGCTATTCAAAACGAAAATGGGGAGCTACAAGTAGACCTTAAAAATATTTTAGATACTTGGGCCGCTTATTTTGAGAATCTTCTCAACTTAAGTGACCAGCAACAAGTCGGGCGACGAGCTAAGCTTATTCGTGCGTCAAAGGTACATGTAGAAGAACCCACCAGAGAGGAATTCGATACGGCGCTGTCAAAATTAAAATGCAATAAAGCACCTGGTATCGACGATATAACATCCGAAATGATTGTACTTGGTGGCGAAACTCTATCCTCAAGATTGTTTGAACTTGTTCAAATGATCCGGAGGAATGAAACCATGCCACAGGACTGGAACAAAGCTATGCTGATACCAATCCATAAAAAAGGTAATCGCCTACAATGTGCAAACTACAGAGGAATCGCCCTCCTCTGCACAGCATATAAGATCTTTTCCTACATTTTGCTATCCAAAATCAATCCTTTTGCTGAACAACTGTTTGGAGAATATCAGTGTGGTTTCCGGCGGGGCCGAGGTACCACCGATGCACTTTTCTCGATAAGGATGATTTTGGAAAAGTGTCGAGAGTTCAACATACCTGTGCACCAACTTTTCATTGATTTCAGGCAGGCCTACGACTCTCTCGAACGAGAGACTCTATGGTCTGCTCTGGTGTCAATGGGAATTCCTGGTAAACTGGTATCACTATGCAAAATGACAGTACAGAACTCTCAATGCTGTGTACGAGTAGAGAACGAAATATCAAAGTTTTTTAAAGTCGACTCCGGTTTAAGACAAGGTGATGCTATCTCTCCTATACATTTTAATCTAGCCTTGGAATATGTGTGCCGTCAAAAGAAACTACCGACTAATAACAATATCTTGTCAATAAACTCAGTACAGATGATTGCTTACGCTGATGATGTTGTCATCCTCGGCCGAAGTGAAGCTGTTATGAGTGAGACTTTCAAGTCGCTTGAGAGTGGTGCTAGGAAAATTGGTCTGCAAATTAACTACAATAAAACCGAATGTTTCAAGAGAGGCTGAGAAGAAAGATTTGATGTGCGGCGATGAACGAATTGAGGGAGTTGAATCTTTTAAATATTTGGGATCAATGCTTGACTCAAACAACAGCATACTTACAGATATTAAAGCTCGAATCGCTGCAGGTAATCGAACTTTCTACTGAATTAAACCTCTCCTTGGATCACCGTATGTATCAACTAACACCAAGCTCAAGTTATACAAGACATTGATTAGACCGGTTGTGATGTATGGGTCACAAACGTGGACCCTTACACAAAATGACGAATCGCATTTATCTGTATTTGAGCGAAAGATCCTACGCTACATTTTTGGTCCACTTAAGACAGACGATGGAGAGTATAGAACCCGGTATAACTTTGAGATCAGAGACCTTCTTGAGGGTCCTGATATAATAGGTTGTATCCGTTCTAATAGGATTGCTTGGTTTGGGCATGTTCTACGAGCCGATTCACAGTCTGTCTGGAATGATTAGAAAAATGTACGTTAGTACCCCAGGGAGTGGTAGACCGCGAGGTAGACCACGACTACAATGGGAGACTGACGTAATAAACCTTAAAAAAAATCGGCTGCCATGGTAATTATGTCGCTGTTGCGAATGACCGTGGTGAATATTCAAAGCTGATTAACCTGGCAACGCTCCTACATGGAGCATGAACGCCTTAAAAAAAAAAAAAAAAAAAAAAAAAAAAAAAAAAGGCCGTGTTTATTGAGAAAATCAGCTCCTAGAATAGGAGTGGTAACATCGGCTATAACAAAGGTCTGACAGAACACTCGTCTGAGACCATTGTTTAAGTTTAAAGACCGTGTACCGTAAGTGCCAACTTTAGTCGCGTTAGCTGCGTAGAGGTAGAAGTCTGATTTTCTTGAAATTTTTTCCTCCATAGTAGCGGGGAGAACTGAAACTTCGGCACCTGTATCAACGAGGAAAGTCTTGCATGAAGAAATGTCGAGGACCAGAAGACAGAGTTGAGAATGATTGTCATCACATGCCATCACATGTGATGAATCTAATAGTTTTTTGAAGATGTCGAGGCAGAGGAATCTGAGTGCTTGGAATAATTTTTACACTCAGGAACACATTTTTTTGCATCTCCCTTGTAGTAGTGATGGTAGTAGCAGATACCATCAAACATTTGCACGCGTGACCTGGACCGAGGTCGCATGGAAGAGCGATAATTCCGATTGAAATTCGAATTATGATTACCGTTTCGATCCTTAGATCTACTTCGGTGTTGTTGAGGAGGTTGGGAGAAATTTTGCCTTTGAATGGCATTGAGGAGTTGCACGTTTTGTGCCTCCAGTTTTTTGAATTTTTCCTCAAGTGATATGATTTCACTTGAGGAAGAAGAAGAAGAAGGGAGAGAAGAAGCGGCAGGGTTAGATACCGCATTAACTTGCGAACCCCTTAGGGCATTGAAAACATTATCTGCTATCTCTGCTGTCTTCTGAAGATCATCATTGACAGTAGCGATAGCAGCGCGGACAGCAGGTGGAAGTTGTTCCACCCAAAGTATTTTAAGAGCTGCCTCTGAAAACGTATTACGGGATTCGGTAGTCATATCCCGGAGTAATTGTGAGGGCTTAAGATCCCCAAGGTCCATACCGCGTAACACTTTGTGTATGCGATCTGAAGTGCTACCGGATAGGCGAGCTATAAAAGCCTCTTTGAGCCTATCATATGGGAAATCTTGGTCGGGGTTAACCAAGATATCACTCGCTAATTTCGCCAGTGTGGGAGTAAGCATGGTAAGTAAGTGGTCATACTTAGTTTGTTGGGACCTGATACGCCCCAACAAGAACTGCCCCTCAAGAGTTATGAACCAAAGGTCTGGAGTCTCAGACCAGAAAGGAGGAATTTTGATAGCTACGTGATCAATTTGTGGCATAGCTGCCGAAGAAGTTGAAGCTGAGGGAGGTGGAGGTAACGCAGCAGGAGGTGGTGGAGATTGTGGAGGATTTGAAGATGTACCTCCAAGGTTCAAATTAGCAAGAGCAGCTGCGACCTGCTCTGCGACCAGTGCCTGAAGCTGGTCTTGTGTAAATGTAAGGGTTGGGGGTCCGGAAGTTGAAGCAGTTCCCTCAGGTTCTGGGTTACCTGCGGAAACTGCTGGAAAAGTAAATGCATAACGATTAAGCCTAGTTATGCCGGCAACTAGGTAAAAGAATGTTGCAGCGAATAAAATCACGACCGTATGTTGTGTCGCTACAACAATCGCAAACACAGCGACCAACAACACCCCTTCCACCTCTTAGCAAATCCATTACATCTTTGATTAAAATGAATTTAAAATCAATTTGATAGAATTTCCACAATTTGAATCAAACATTAAACATAATATTTATTTATATTTTAATTCACACATACAATTTAAATGTTCAGAATAATTAGATCTTTTAAAATATAAAGTTATTTAAATTTTAATTCACAATAGAATTTTCAATGTTTATTATAAATGATCTTTTTCTTTAATAACAACTATATATATTTGTTTTAATTTGAACAAAATGTAATAAGGGAACTTTTCTGCAATCCCGAAAAGAAAAATAAACTTTTGCAAAACGAAAAACAAGAACTTAATTTACATTGCAAAGAAAAAACTTTTTAATATTGAGGAAACACTATTTATTTGTTGTAATAAACTTTTTTAAATATTATTAGAAAAATGAGAAGTTTTAATATTTTGGAAAAATTGGAATGCAAGTTTTTTTGTTTTCTTTCTAATAATGTTACGTAAAAAAAACATCGCCAACTAAATTTGAAATTTTTAAAAGTTAATTTAGATGTTCGCCACAGACTTAACAAAACCAATGAAACTCATAACGTCCGGCTATTTCAAGCCAACCTTTTTTAACGGCCATCTCTGTAATTGGTATTGTTTTATGTGCATTCATCCAAATATTTGAAATGTATGCACTGCGATCAATGTGGTTAGTAAGCTCAGATCTACAGGGCGGAAGATTTGATGGGTCGTAACTTTTCGCATGAATTTTAAAAGTTTCGTCGTTATCTTTAAGTTTATAGGTTTTGAAAAAATTGCGAGACGAGTTTCATATACAGTTTTAAGTTAGTTTTGATTGTATAATTGGCAGACGAATTCTTCAATTTTTGTTATGACATCTGAACGATTATGGTCATTCAATGCGCTTAAATTTGTAAACGCTGTTCGAAAGTCTTCAAACTGAATCATTAAATTACATGGACGCTTTTTTCCTTTTCTGAAAAATGCTGGGTTTTGATCGCAACCAGTGAAAGCGTGTAGAGCTGGAATAGAAGAGCAAGTTGATTCTCCCAATTTTTCATCAATTTCACTGACCAAATTTGGCCATCGCAAACAATTGGATTGAACACAGAAAATTGGATTATTTATATTTCTGAGGGCGCTGCTTCACAATATAAAAATAAAAAGAATTTTTTTACGATCCTGCATCATTTGAATGACTGCAAAATAGCATGTGGGTGGCATTTTCATGCAACATTGCACGGTAAAAGACCTTGTGATGGAATTGGAGGAACAGTAAAAAGAAAAGCAGCTAGGGCGAGTCTTAAGAAAAAATACGAAAAAATTATATCAACACCTCTGGAGTTAAATAACTGGGCAGCAGCTCCAGGCAATTTTCAAGATAACGTGCATTTTTTCTATGTAACGGAAGCAGGTTACATTGCAAAACGAAACAACTAGCTGATAGATACACCAATTTAAAAACAATTCCTGGAACACGAGGATATCACTCATACATTCCTACAAATGATGGATCAATCTTAGCTAGACGTTATTCTAACTCTACGGAATTTAGTAATGTAAAATTAAATAATTAAAAATTAATTAAATCAAAACAAATCTTTTGATCCAAATAGTCAAAAACATTATAACATATTTTGAATTTGAAACATTTGTTTTAATAAACAAAACCTGAATAATTCTCTATTAATAAAAAATCAACTAAGTATGTATTGAAAAATAAATAATTTAAGAAACATAATAAATATAAATATCAATGCAAAAAAATAATATATGAATAAACGTTTAAAAATTATATTTAACTATTCATTTCATTTCTTCACAAATAACTGAAATCAATTGGTTCACGACCGAATTTATTAATCTCAATCATTACTTTATCCCATAAACTGTTTTATGAATATATGTTTATGAATTAAATTAATAATAAAACAAAACTGTAAATAGAAAAAATGATTTTCTCTTCACATCTAATTGTTTAACCCATAATTAATTTAAATTTAACTGGGACCTATATTTGTCACGCTAATGTCTACTTCTAAATAGTATGAATTTTTGTTATATCTGGTCGTCGCGGGCATGTTTTTTCTCTCTGAACTATGTTTGAAAAAATTATCTTAGAAAATGTTAGTGTTGACGGTTTTAAGCATCGTATTTATTCTGTCTAATTTCTCTAATTCTTCATAGTTGAGAGAGATAAAAGCATACCCGCGACGACCAGATATAACAAAAATTCATACTATTTAGAAGTAGACATTAGCGTGACAAATATAGGTCCCAGTTAAATTTAAATTAATTATGGGTTAAACAATTAGATGTGAAGAGAAAATCATTTTTTCTATTTACAGTTTTGTTTTATTATTAATTTAATTCATAAACATATATTCATAAAACAGTTTATGGGATAAAGTAATGATTGAGATTAATAAATTCGGTCGTGAACCAATTGATTTCAGTTATTTGTGAAGAAATGAAATGAATAGTTAAATATAATTTTTAAACGTTTATTCATATATAATTTTTTTGCATTGATATTTATATTTATTATGTTTCTTAAATTATTTATTTTTCAATACATACTTAGTTGATTTTTTATTAATAGAGAATTATTCAGGTTTTGTTTATTAAAACAAATGTTTCAAATTCAAAATATGTTATAATGTTTTTGACTATTTGGATCAAAAGATTTGTTTTGATTTAATTAATTTTTAATTACCAAGCAAGCTGCTTATAAGTTTTGTGCATAATATTATGGTCGTGCAATTTTTTACTTTTTAAAGTGTTTTTTCCGTTTTATTTCACTATTTTTTTCATGATAATTCACTCAATATTTTAGGCATCTCTATTAAATACTATTAAATTTTATTAAATTTAAGCAAACAGAAAACTTTTCGGACCCGAGCTCTTTTTCACTTTTATCGACTAGGATAAAAAACCATAAAATGGTGTATGTATTGGCGCCAATCAACGCCTCTCATCATGTTGTGCGCTCTCACAATGGCATCCCAGACCTCATCATTACTATGAAACACTTGGTGTTCACTCCTAACTTTGCCTTTGATCTCTGACCCGACATTCTCTTTTTTATATACCAAAATACTCCACCAATATTGAGCTATTTAAAATTGAAAACCGATTTCAAATCGGATCACCCAATACCATTTTATTTACAAAAAACCAACAGTACTTTCGCTTGAAAATAGGTGTATGTTATAATGTTGTTATCTTGATAACAACATTATGGTTTCTGATCCCTACCGCTTCGTATTTGTTATAAAAATTGACTTGATGAGATGTAATAGAAAGTAAAAACAAAGTAAAGTTGAAATTTTTATTGGTTAATATTTATTGGTTCTTGTTGTTATTAACATTGTACATTTTTGATTTTTTAAGATTAAGAATATACGTAAATGAGCTAAGAAAATTTAAACGATTTATTTGTACGAACATATATTTTCCATATCAGCTCCACTGATTTTCTCTTGACTTATAGTCATTCACCTACAACGTATTTTATCTAAACTAACAGTTTGAAAGGCTTCTACAGAAAGCTAATTAAAATTAGATAAAGCTTTAAAAATAAACCTTACAAATGTATTGTTTTACTCAGTTTTTTTTATACATATTTCAAAATGTATTGATTGTTACACTTTTTTATGATTCTATGTTCTGTTACATTACAATCCTTACAGATTTAATTATCTCATAACCCTTCTGCAGTTTCAATACCATAATATTTCAAACAATAATCATGGATGAAATGATATGAAAAGTATCAAGCGTTTTTTATTAAATCAAGAGTCAAATGTCTATGATATTTTCATTCAAACCATAAATTAAAAATACATATCTTTACAAATTACAAATACATATCCTTTATTTGTAAATTTAAAAAACTTCATTCATTAATTTTTTCTTAAACCTAAAACAAAATATACAACAATAAATGCATAAATATTTCCATTCATATTTCACAAGATTTAAAATAATTTTTCTATTTATTACTACCACACTCATATTCCAAATGTGCGATAGATAAAACAAAAATATGTAAGTACTTTCGATTCATCATAGAGTCCTTTTTTTGTATTGTAAAAATATAATAAATAATTCTTTATAGTTCGTCTCTGAGTTTTTTTTTTGTTCAATTTATCCCGTTACGGTCTGTTTTGTTTAAAATTCAAAATTTTAACCAATTTTGGGAATTTTTATCTGGAAAACTATTATCTTGGGAACGGCGTAACTTACAAACCTGCGGTAAATTTTAATGGAAAGATTTTGCCAAAATTAGGCTCCATCTCTAAAATCAATACATAGTAATGGTTCTACGATTTTTAAATGACGATTGAATCTCAAGGTTATGAATCTTAATGTATAGTAATAGACGAAGTTATTTTCACTGGTCGTACTCAATAACTATCGCTATTGCACAATAAATGATAAAAAAATGTGTAAAATATTTATTTTCTACAACAGTGCGCAAAGTAGTCACTTTGCGCACAGTTTGTAGTGCGCAAAGTACATGTTTTTTTGATTGTGCGGTAATACACTGAAATTTTATAGAACAGTTTTTTTTGTAATTTCTTATATAATAGAGGCTTGAAAAAAATAATCAAAACAATAATCATTTGTTATAGAAAGTTTTATCAATATTGATTATGATTCAGAAAATTTAACATTGGAAGTTAAATTTTATTATTTAATATTTTTGCGCACAATTGTAGAAAAAATAGTGTATGCAACTCGTGCGCAATTCTTTTTTTAACTCGAGTGAATTGCCGGACTCGCTAATCGCTCGTCCGGTCAATATTTCATCTCGTTAAAAAAAGAATAACTTTGCGCACTTGTTGCATAAATAACTATTTTGGGTTAAAATAAAAAATTTATTATAAAAACATATAGAAATCCAAAAAAAACTTAATTTTTTAACTCCACTTTTTTTTATGATGAGAAATTTTAAAGCGTGTTGCAATAAAATTAAAAAAAAAAACAAAAAACTTTCCGCTCCTGAATTTTTTATATAATGTTAGCAACATATGTACCTTTCACATATTAAAAAATCAAAAATTAAAAAAAATGGCATTTCTAGAAAATCGAATTTGAATTTTTTGCCGTTATTCTTCTAAAAGAAAATGTTCAAGGTCATATAATGTGAATTATTATTTTGATTAGCTCTGTTCAATACCTACATTTTGAGCTATATAACATTAAAATCAGTCTGGTAGTTTTGAGCCATGAGAGCCATTTCAATACACCAGGGTCGAGCAATTTCTTAATTTTTCAACACCCTGTATCTTAAGACAGGGTTAAAAAAGAAAAAAGAAAAAAACTAAAAACTAAAAAACCTTCCAGACCTTGCTGATTTCACGTGTTTTTCACCATAAGTAAATTGTTCTCGCTTTCTTAAATAATAAGGAGATTAAGACTTATATTATTTGGATTTAATTGTTTCAATTTCTCTATCACAAAATTATGATCAATCAAATCAAATGCTTTTTGAAAATCTATGCATAAAATCGACACATAATTTTTTACATTTCAATTATGACATGACTCAGTACTCGATTTCTGTACATAACCATACTGATTTTCGTGAATGATGTTATTATTTTGCAGAAAATTTAATAATTGGATGTAAATAACTTTTTCAAATATTTTTGGAGAGAATTGTAAGAATCGATATTGGTCTATAGTTAAATGCACTAGTTTTATCACCTTTTTTGAACACCGGAACCACTTTCACTGGTTTTAATTCATTAGGAAAAACGCCAAACTTGATAGCATCATATATCAGTTTAACTTTGAGTGGTCCTAATATTTCTTTGTATGAACTAATTACTTTAGCGGATATATTATCATAGCCTGTAGCTGGGTTTTGTTTTAAATCGCATATGATTTTAATAATTTGAGCAACGTTAGTTTCTAAAAACGAAAGAGTATCATTTGTGTGATATTTTAGATAACTTTTAAAAAAAAAGGTATTATTCCATTTTGATTTCCAAGCGTATCAACTGAAATAATTTGTTCGTGTATATTTGTGAAATATTGATTGAAAAAATTTCAAACAATTTCTCGATCATAACGAGACAATTATTTATTTTTAGGATTATTTTTTGTTTTGCACTATGTAATTTATTAAACAATAAACCATTTAGAACTTTCCAATTCTTACGTGAGTCTCCATTATTTTTTAAAAACTGTTGTTTTGTATACAATTGTTTTAAATTTTTGTTTAAACATGCAGCTTGATTTCTTATTTGTTTATATTCGTTTATATGTTTATCATCCGAATAAATACATTACTAGAGTATTTCTTGGAGAGCCTGCTACTAAGATTGTCCCTTTCTTTGCAGAGTTGAATAAGCTTTTCATTAGCCCATGTTTTACGATATTGCTTTTTAATGATCGTTCAGGTACAAGCACATAGGAAATTCCGTAAGACCAACATTAGTTGCAAGAAAGTATATATATTTGAAAAGTCATAGGTTGAAATATGTTTGGACAGACTTTCATATTTAATATGGTTAATTGTACTACTTTTGCTTTTCGAAACAGACTTTGGATTTATATCTAACGTAATTTGTCTATGATCAGAGTACGAGTCCGTTTTTGTTACATAAACTCACAATCCGTAATAAAATGGTCTATTATACTTGAATTTCCGGAGAATCTTTTGTAGTACAGATCATCTATTTTATTAAGTATTACATAGACATACCCATTCGTTAGAGCAGTATTTTTATAGTTCGTAACGTAGGTCGATTGTAATAAGAGATTTATATTGAAATCACCAAGATTAAATGAATTACGATATCGTGTGCAAATAGAATCAAAATATTCCAAGATAATTTGTTTGTTTGCATCAAGAGGCCTGTATGGCCTGAGCTGTAACAGTTTAATAACAATAAAACATTGTACTGGTTTAAGTTGTAGTATTTTTTTCGTTGTTATATATAAGTATCTACAATAACGATAACATGTGGCAAAAAGTTCATACCTAAGATTGTTGTTCCTATTTGATCCATTATTCCTCCCAATAGTATCAGACTATTGGAATTTAAATATATGATACGCAACAACTTATTTGAGTTTTGATTACTTGTACTAAACTGCAAATTATAACTGATATAAATTTCGATTAACAATTCGTTTTCTTTATCATCTATTTCAATTAATTTAAGTGAATGTTACTTAAATGTGTTATTATAATGATGTTGTGTTGTCAAATTTTTTCTTTTGTTCTGTCTATTAAAAAATAAGCACGAAATTTCGAATCATGCACCGTTAGTTTCGTTTCTTGGAAGTGTCCTGACAACTCTTACAAAATCCACAGAAGAGTTTTTAGATATATTTTTTCAAAATTTGCCAAAACTTTTAAGGCACTCATATATTGATGTTCATCAGTCTTCTTACTTACGACATATGAAAGACATCCTTTTAGAAAACCAACGCATTGTTCTTTACGATTTCGCTGAAAATTATGCATTTGTACTACAAGATGCAGCTCTGGGCTTCCATTGGAACAATGCTCAAGCAACCATCCATCTATTTGTCATATACTATATTGATGAGGAATCAAGGAAGTTGGAACACCTAAGTGTAGTTATGATTTCTGACTGTATAGTGCATGATGTAGTTGCTGTCAATTTATTTCAACGGCGAATGATTGATTTTCTTAACAGAAAACTGCCCAACAAAATCGAAAAACTCATATATTTTTCAGATGGAGCAGCATCATAGTACAAAAATAGATCAAATATTATAAATTTATGTAATCATGGGAAGATTTTGGCATAAAGACTGAATGGAACTTATTTGCATCATCACATGGAAAACATGGGTGTGACGGTGTATGAGGCACAGTAAAAAGATTAGCCGCATTAGCCAGTTTACGGATGGTGTATAACGAACAAATAATGACTCCTTGCTAATTGTATAACTGTGCCAATGATAATATAGTCAACATAATGTTTATTTATACAACTAACGCATGAAGCAGAACAAAGAATCTTGAAGAAAGACTCGAAACTGGAAAAACATTCAAAGGCACACAAAAGTTTCACTGTTACATTCCACAAAATGAATCTCGGATCATGGTAAAAAACTACTCATTTTCAATAGAATCAAGATTAAAAAGAGTTTCATCTGAGAACACTGGTGAAGATTTGGACATTAATGAGATTGTTGGCTTTGTAACATGCGAATATTCAGATAAGTGGTGGTTAGGTTGTGTTCTAGCAACAGAAGAAGATTTAGTGCAAATAAACCTCTTGACACCACATGGACCTTCTTCATATTTCAAATACCCTTTATTGCCAGATATATTCATTATTCATAAAAAGAAAGTGTTGACTAAAGTTGATCCTATAACAACTACAGGCAAAATGTAACGATTAAGACTTATTGAATCTAACAAGGTTTATAGGAAATCATCTGTTAAATTAAAACAAATTACATAAATTTCATTTCAAAATAAATATATTTACACTCTTTACTAAAGTAGCTTTTTAATTTAGAAATCTTTTTAAATTTGAACCTGTTGTTATTTACATGTAAAAATATTAAATCAAGAGTAATGTTCCAGTTTAAATTGAACGTAACTTCTTATATTTTACTATAACTTCTTATCCCATATTGGTCTCACTCTGAAACTTTCAGGATTTCTTTACTATAGTATATCAAAAAATATGCAATTTTTTCAAAATTTAAAAAAAACACTATCTTTGATTTTTTTAAAACAATTTTTCCGAGATTTTCCAAAAAAACGGTTTCAAACCAACATAGGCAAGTAGCATATCAAATTAAATCTTATACAATAATCTTTAAAATGAGGGATCTGTGAGCTCTCCAGGTTGTACACAACTTTTGATATTCGAAATTTAAACTATACATGTAAGCCCCAAAATGACGATATTCCAAAATTTTGAAAATTGATTACACAAAAACGAAAAGAGATAAAAAATTTTGGAAAACCGTTTTTTACTTGTATATTCATGGCGAATAATTTCTGTAAGTTTCATAAAAATCTAAAATGCTCAGGTTGAAAATTAAAGTTTTTTGGTTGGTTTGAAATGGCCCCTAGAGGAAAAAAAATATTTAAATGAAAAAAATACTTGAAATTATATTTGATAAAAATTAAATTTATGAAAATAAGATTATATAATTGCCTTTAGTTTTTAAATTCATAACTTTAAGACGATGTGTATTGCATAGACGAATTGATGATGTTTGAGGATGGAAATTACTAGCCCTTTGTTGTGTTCAAACAAAATTTTATGAACTCACTTATGATCAACCAAATTGGAGCTCGGAGGAGTGTTACTGTTGGTGTTTAAGAAATTTATCATGGCGAGCGGATAATAACGTTAGATTAATTTTTTTATTTTTTGTTTAAACATTCTGAAATTTTAATTTGCAATGCTACAATAATTGGAAGATACAAAAAAACTCAGCTACATATTTCACAGATTTAAGTTTTCACTTCTGTCGGCAGTCCTTAAAACTGCCTTCTTTTTTTAATTTTATCTCATGAGTAATCTCATTTGTAAAGGTCAAATTGTCACCTTCGTTAAAAAATAAATCCTTATTATTAGCTAGTAGATTTTTTTAAATTTCTTTTTCTTCTTCATTTAAATGTTTTTCATTTATTTTATTAAAAATTTCGTCTTTCGAACTAGTAATAGGTTCAAGATGATTTATTTCATTTATAAGTTGATCTGGATAATATTTGTTTTCAAATGGGATTTTGTATTGATGAAAAATTTCTAAATATTCATTATTTGTAAATATTCATTTACCTATAATAGCGTCATATTTATAACTTTGTAAGGGAAATATTTTCCATTCTAGAGTTCCTAGTTTTTTAAATTCTAAGGGTATTAGTGTAATCATTGTATGAGTTACTAAATTAGTTCCGCCTAGTGAATTAAATTGGATTGGGCTATCTATTTTATAAATTTTGTAGTTAAGAACATTTGGTTTTATTATTCTAGTGTCTGATCCAGTGTCTATTGAACACTTAATTGAAATTTTGTCAATTGTCACTTTTATTAAAGGGAGTTGATTATCGGTGGTACGTCGATAAAATTTACATCATTATTATTTTGATTTATTTGATTAATAGTATTAATTTCCATTGGTATATGTTGTAAATGATTATTATTATTATTATTCAAAACACCAAATCTGTGTTGATTTCTATTAATATGGTGATCATTTTCTTGTGGATTAGGATGTCTATATTGTTTTGAGTAATTAAAATTTCCAAATTGTATCAAATTATTTATATTATTTTGAAAATTTCCCGAATTGTTTCGATATTGTCCCGTATTATTTCGATATTGTCCCGAAAAATTATTGATATTATTATGAATACGTGGAATATTGTTATTATAATTATTAACATGGTTATTGTTTGGAATTAATTTGTTTCTATTAAATTGATTTTGAAAATTTAGTTTTAAATTAAATTTTGTATTTAAATTATATTTATTAATTTTATATTCAGTTTTTATGATGTCGCTACTGTAATATACTTCTGATTTGGAATAAAAATAATCTAATTCAAATAAACTTTTGTTTTCATCAATATAAACTGAAAATGTTGGTATTAATTTACTCTTTAAAATATTAACTAAATCTTTATCAATTGAATCATAAGTGTAATAGTCTAATTCATTAAAATCACAAATTTCATTACAGTTACTTTTTATAGTATTTAGTTTATTAAATAAATCTTTAAAATTAAATGCCTTTAACTCCTTCGCTGAAAATGTTAGTTGATGTGTGGTTCCTTTTGGTCGAAATCTTGTTTTTAATTGTGAGACGATTGTATCCTAGGTTCTGTTTTCTTCAGGTATTTCATGAATTGCCTCCTTCACCTTGCCATTTATTTTGTTGTGAATTAATTTCTTCAAGCAATAATATTTTAATGCATTGTTGTTTTCTCCACATAGACTTTCCACATCTTCTACAGTTCTCAAAAATGATTTTAATTTATAGTTGTCTTCACCGTTGAATGGTGTAATTTCATTAAAATTGCAAATGATTTGATCCTTTGTTAAATCAAATCTTGTTATTTGCATCGTATTTAAATTATGTTCATGCTGCTCTACTTGTTGAGTCAGGTTTTGAACTTGTGTGAAGCTTTAATGTGCTCCATATTGTTGAATCGATGTTTAAAAAATTGGTCGTTTCGTTTTGTATTAATTTTGCTATCTTTGTATTTTTATAACTTTATTTAAAATTATTAAATATTTATAGTCTTTAATTAATTTTGATATTTCTCAGTCGTAGCTTATTTTTAGACTATTTATTATTTTAAAAAAATATGTTTATTCCAATATTTTGACCTTGCGGGTCATCATCAGGGGTTACATATATTTTATTATATTAAATATTACCTACAAAACTATTAATTAGAAACAACACCAAAAAATTAACAAAAAACTTACATGATCAAAAAATTTTTTATAAAAATTTTTTAAAAAAAATACTTGAAAAAATTAACAATAGTTTAAAAAACAGATAATAAACATTAATTGTTTATAGGAACAAACTGCACACAAATTCGACAAAAACTTTTAATAAAATCATTATTTTTATTAATTCAAAATAAAAATTATTTTATACCTTTCAATCACAACAGAAAACAATTCTATGAAAAGAAAAATTTTTTTTTGAATGACGGAAAATCAAACTGTGAATAAGAAAACTCGATGAAAAAACAGTTTCTAAATTGAATGTGACTACTAAATTTAATATTACCTTATTGTTGATTTAATAATAGAAATATAATTTGAATGTAAATCATTACAATCTGTTTTATAATTAATTGATTTAGGTTCCAAAGAAATGTGAGCCATTTCTTTAAATACTCTCTTGAAATGGTTTATTTCATAATCCAGAACAACAGGATTTTCAAAATCAAAATCATCTAAACATTCTACAGAATGACGAGCTAATGCTGACCTATAATTTTGACCGTTTAGATTCTTATTTGATTTTGTAAATCTAACATCATTCTTATGTTGACAAATCCTCGTATTTAAAGTTTTAGAAGTTTCACCAACATAAACATTACCACATTTACATATAACTTTATATACTAAACCATTTTTCTTTTCCTTAGGTATTTTATCTTTCAAAGGTGTAAAAAAAATTACTTAATTTATTTGATATATTTTGTCCTATAAAATAATTACATTCTGAAGATGAAAAAATGGATTTAAGTTTCTCAGTTAATTGTGGAACATAAGATAGTGAACCAAAAACTTTTTTAGTTAGTGGTAATTGATCTGTAGATGGTTTAGGCTTAATTTTATATGTATACAGAACATTACTTATTAATTTATTTATTAGTCGAAAAGGATAATTATTTTTTATTTTTTTTTTTTTTGTTTTGTAGGTAATATTTAATATAATAAAATATATGTAACCCCTGATGATGACCCGCAAGGTCAAAATATTGGAATAAACATATTTTTTTAAAATAATAAATAGTCTATAAATAAGCTACGACTGAGAAATATCAAAACTTTATTTAATTTTAATTTATGTTTTGGATTTATCAACTTTGTTGAAGGATTTATCAACTTTAAACTTTTATTTTTCACTTTAATTTTATTTAATATTTAACTTTTATTTTACTTTATTGTATGAAAATATTTCTTACTTTGATATCTACTGC
Organism: Diogma glabrata; assembly: GCA_963693315.1. NCBI lineage: Eukaryota > Metazoa > Arthropoda > Insecta > Diptera > Cylindrotomidae > Diogma > Diogma glabrata. The sequence continues at coordinate 119,133,683 of OY856186.1, read as the reverse complement.
TCCTTTTTCTCTAGTTTTTCGTGGTTGTTTCTGCGGTAATACTGATTTTTAGTTTAACTTTGTTAACTCCACTAAAACTTTTCGCTTTTTAAATTTTATAAGTAAAATTTAATAAAACAAATTAATTTTTGTGTCTTTTATCTTTGGATAAAAGGTTCAATTGATAACTGGTTCAATTATCAACTGCGCCAATTATGTGTTTTGTTGTGCCGTAAAACTTTTTAAAAAGTTTTAATTTTGTTTAAATTATCTTCAGATAATTTATTTTTATAAACTAACAATTAAACAACACTTTTTCAATTGCTAGGAAGAAGAACAAATAACACTCTCTATATAACTTTAGTTACTAAGTAATTTTATTTAATAAAATTTCTGAAGTGTATTATACGATTTTTACTTTTGAAAGACTCGAAATATTCTAACTTACAAATTATTGTTTTTACTTCTATTTATATAATTTTCATTTATGTTTACATCTTAACTAATAACAATGGTTTTTTTTTTATTAATTCTAGAAAGACAAGTGTTTATAGATATTATATTTCTTTTATATTATTCTTGATAAAACTTGATTGTTTATGTTTTCAAGTTGATTCTTGTTCGATCGATATAATAATTCGTAAGATCGAACAAGTGTTCAAAAATATTAAGTTTCTTATCGAATCATTGTAATTACTTTACATTTAAATTGTTTGGGTTAAAAATAATTTATATTGTTAAAACTAAATCCAAACACTTATCAAAACAAATATATTTTTTATTACTTTAAAATGAAATTATAGATTTGAGATTTATGTTTTTAGAAAAGAATTGCTTCATGAGCATTTTTAATAATTGGAATTGTTTTTACTTTATTATTCTTATCATTTAATATTTCGAAATTATTTATGGGGTATTTTATAATATCAGAATTATGTAAAGGGTGATTTATAATATCATGTTTGTTTAGTGGATGTACATTCTGATGGAACGTAACTCATACATATCAACGATATATTGATGAAACAGCTGGCTGCATCGGAGAATATTATTGTCTTCATTGGCACGAATCATCAACCGATATGCGTAGAAGTTCATCGCGCTCACTTTCTTGCTGGTTTCTGCTCCTGCAAAGTAAAAATATAATTAAGACAAAAAGAAATTGATCGTGCATAAAAATAAAATATTAGGTAATGACATGTGTAGATTGTACCTGTTGCTGGATTTCTTTGTTTGATATTTAAATGATATCCATCTTCTCCTTCCCAAAATATCAATGGATATTGCAAAGCATCGTAAGAGCGATGACTTACTTCAATCGTATGCAATGTGTTATTTCTGCGTTGGATTCGTATATCTCGACGTTCAAATGCGTCGCCAACCATAACAACTGCAACTTCATTAATGGTCGGTTCATTATTTCGGCCCGCGTGCTGCCCAGATGGTACTTTGTCTGCTATGCTGACGATCATATAGTTGTCGTTTTGCAGTCTGTTTGAAACGGTATTGAACAACTGGACCAACTGGTTGTGATTCTGTAAAAACGGTTCTAAAATACCCACAATATCTCGCTCCTCCATCTGCTCAATATGGTTGAACTGGCAGCGTGTGTTTATTTGCTGCTCCTCATCACCCATGAAGTAGATTTGCAGAAATTTTGAATCGGTATCAGGCATCGGAATTAAAGAACCAATTTGATGATACACTTGGCCCTGAATCTTAAACGTTGATTGAAAATTGCGACCATCCTCATTCTGGACGAATTTTGTTGCTTCACATGAGTCATTTGAAAGCACGAATTGAATTTGCGAATTTTACGCTAAAACAATTTAGATTGAGAAATAGCTCCAGCCAATAGAGCTTTCAATGGTTCTGGCGGCGAATTCAATGGTGGCAATACAACTTTTCCAGACGCGCAGCAGAAACCGGCCGACTCACCTTTGTATTTGAGTGCATGACAGTGTTGGCATTATTTGTTCATAGCACCGATTACAATCTGTGAATGTGACGAATAGTCGATGTCCGACTCATATTCAAACGCAGGGCGAAGAAGTGATGCACGTGTCAATGCGCGATACACTTGCAAACGCTGTTGTTCTCGTGTTCTGAATGTGTCGGTGACTCGTTGACGGGCCAGTCTTTGTCTCAATGCATTAGCTCGAAGGCGTTCGTTGCGTTGCTCTTGACTTTCATTAGCACGTGTGATTGCAGCCTGGTTTCTTAAATTTTCATTGTCCGTCAATTGATCTTCTGCCGATTTATTTAACCGACGGTTCTAGAGTAATTGTGAATTCCAAGTCCGTCGACCAATATTTTCTCCTCGTCCACGAAGACGTGGCATTGTTTTATGTACGTAACTTATATGTGAATATAATACACTTAATATTCACTGAAATGCGACACCTGAAATATCAAAAGACACCGTACAAAAAAATTAAAATGTCAAAATAACGAAACACACTTAATATAATAAACTCAAATTAAAATGTCGAAAAATAACCGAAATCCTATGCACGTAACTTATATCTGAATATAATACGCTCACGTAATGAATATACTACGCTCACGAATATAATACGCTCACGTAACAAATTGTATACGCACAAACTTTATTTATAAGCGTAGCAAAGCACGCCGGGTCCTGCTAGTAAATATATATAATATAATATATAAGGAGAAGATATACTGAGTTGCATATTGAAAAAATAATGGTGCGCCGTACTTATCATAAAATTACAAACAGAATAACATTTGAAACAAAATTAGAAATAAAACAATGGCGTGCAAAGCATTTCTATATTATAACTTGAGTGCGTTCGAGAACTTAATGAGATCTCATTTTCATTAAATATTTAATGAACCAATCAAAAAACGCGATGTTCATTTAGTATTCGAACGAATTTCATTTAATGCATATAATGTCAAATTTGAAAAATTTTGACACTTCTATGAATAAATAAACGAAATGTTGGAGTATAAAAGTTATAATCAAATTAAAATCTTACTCCTTGTTAATGCATTATTTTTCAATTACTTCCGTCGTAATTAAATTTATTTTAAAAATTTTCAAAAACAAATTCAATTTTAAGATTATAACTAACTCGAAAACTTTAAGGAATCTGCAGTTTGAGACTGGTGATTGAATTGGTTGCAAAAACTTATTCATTAATTTTATTTTCAATCGTTAAATGTAATTGGTAATAGGAGCTGTTGGTTTTATCTCTCACTAATTTCAAAATTTTCATCCATTTTGTTTATATTGTTCAATTGAGAATTAATTATTACATATAAAATTAATTCCTTAATTCATTATAATACAATTAATTCGTAATACCCAATTTGCTAAATTATTTAAAAATTATAAAACAAAATTTTACGGTTTTCGATTTGAAATTTTTTTAAATAAAAAACTTCATTAAAACTTAAATATGCTATTATCCTGCATTTAAAATTAAATGAAAAGAGGCGTGGTTTCATTAAATGAAAATTTAAATGAAATCGGTTTTTCAAGTTCTCGAACGCTGTCATCTGTCATTCATTAAATGATTCATTAAATGGTTAATATCTCATTTAGTAATCGAACGCACTCCTTGTGAATTTTAATGATAAAAAACAAAACTCAAATAATAAAAAAATATTAAATAAATTTTTTCAATCAATGAAATATTCACAAAATTGCATATACATAAATAAATTTACTTGCCGTTTTAATTTATTTTGGTTTGCACAAAACTGTTTAATTTGTTTTTTTTTTAATTTTCCTTTTACTTGTGTTTTATTTGCTATCTTTCTCACAACTGTTTTATTTAAATTCAAAATTAATGTTGGACTTTTTTAAAAACATTTAACGGTAGTTTTAGTTTATAAAGTATAAATTTATACCGTAGACTAACATGCAGTTGTCTAATTTTTTCTTTTATTAATCACAGTTGAATAAATATGGCATAAGTATAATTCCTTACCAAATTAGTGTTGCCGCTGTTGAGGAAATTAACTAAGGAAAGTTTTGTTTCGTTTTTAAAAAATGTTAGTACATTCAAAACTGTTGGAAGTTTTATTATGCGTTATATGTTTTTAACGTTTTTAATGTAGTTAAATGAGTAAAAACTGATTGAAATTACCATTCCAATCAATAAAAGCAGAGTAACTAATACCGAAGCGAGTAAGATAAAGAATAGTTGAATTAAATTGACTCGTACCTGAATAAACCAGCCGTTTAGTTGTAGTATAGATAAATAACCTAGATACCGACTGCAGCGCCATCTGTCGGGCTGATTTGTGAATCTAAACCGAGTTCAGTATCATACACACGTACAGTAGAATTATATGTATAAAAAATATATAATCTAAAGTGAAAATGTTTTTCTATGATGTCTATGATGTATTTCATTATGGTTGATAAAAACTTTAGCAGAAAAACTGGAAATTATTAGAAATATTTTACAGTCGTGGATAAAATAGCATCTTGTATTCGCATAAGATGATGGTAATTCTTCACTCGGATTATTCACTCCACTCGCTTCGCTCGTTCCGTAAACTTCATCCTCGTGAGGAATTGCCATAATTCTAAACTCATACAAAAATGGACTATTTTTTTAAGAATACGTTATTTGCTTCGTTTTCTTTTCGTATTCTACGACTTCGTTTTATTTTCGTTTGTTATCATTGTTTTTTGTATCTTAAATTGAAATCAAACCAAACACAGTGTATTATTTTTTTAAGAAATATCACATTAATGTCATCGTCTCCACACGGAAAGTTTATTCTTTAGACTGAAAAAATTTGACAATATTTCATCGAGGTTGGTCCCGAAAAGAAACATATTGTTCGATACATGTTTATCGAGAAGAAAATTTATAGGAATCTAAGAGCGTTTGCAAGATGTATTCTTTGCAAGCGGGAAACGGCAGTTTTAAAATCATTTTTGAACTCTTCAGCAATAGATATTAAATCTCTAAATGTTTTACCATTGAAATTTTGAATCAGCTCTATTTTTTGGGATGATATATTTGAGGATTCCAATATTTCATTTATGAGTTTCCATTAGGCTTTCGAATCACAACCACGATGACTGAACTTAGTTACGTAGAATTGATATATATTTTATTTTTCAGACTGGCTGTAAATATGATTCACCAAATTCTTTAAATATCCAGAAAGTGATGAATCTTGAATCAGCACGTCTGTAGAAAAAATAAATTTGTTATTTAAGGAATTATTTTTATGTGTACTATTTATCTATAGAGCAATTCCATCCCAAAGCGATCACCTGTTGTCCATCAAAATTTTATTTTGCCTTAAACTATTTTCATTCTGTAGAGTATCGAAAATGGTTTAGTAAAAATTTTTTTTTTGATCCAAGAAACGCTTGGTCGTTCCTGTGCTGGTATGGTCGAAAATCGCGAACTGTGCTTACACGCGTATCTTGAAAATGCCGCCATTTCTGAACGGCTCCGATTTTGACGACAGTAGGCGCGTTTGAAAGCAGAAACATAGTAGTTTTAGGGAAAATTTCTATTTGAGCATGTTTTCATAGAGCATCTATGAGAAAATTGGAAAATGGTCAGAAAAATTGTCATTTAACATAGTCTGAACTGAAATTTTGCCCATTAAAAAAAAAACTTTCATACGTTAGCTTTTTAGTTTCCAATTATAAAAATAGGGATATTTCTCGTTCTCAAGTAATGATGTTTTAAAATTTTGTCCTACAAAAATAGGGTTCTTTATATGAAGTTTTAATCCAAATTTCACGCTCATAAACCTTAATAAACTAAAAGCCAAATACATACATCTGAAAAAGATAAAACGAAATATTAAAATGCTTTTTTATTCGCCTATATACTAAAGTGTTACTTTATTACTGTAATTTACGGCCTTAAAGTGTCACTTTTTAACTATTTATTTTGTTGTCATAGTTACGTCCAAAAAAGTAAAAAGCATTTGTATTTGTTTAAATTTAGAAACACTATTAAGAAAATTTTTTTTTTCCGATGGTGCTGATTCTCAGTACAAAAATAAAAAAAACTTTTCCGATTTATGCGAAATGAAGCAAACGGAAAAAATTGATTTTGAGTGGCAATTTTTTGCTACCTACCACGAAAAGGGTCCATGTGATGCAATTGGAGGGACTCTGAAACGTATGGCTACTAGAGCTAGCTTGCAACGTGTGTATGCGGACCATATATTAACAGCAACAGACTTGTTCGAATGGATACAAAAGAAAGAGTCTAACATTAACACCATATTTTGCTCTTAAGATGAACACGATATGATGGAGAGAAAATTACAAAACAAATATAATAATGTGAAAACGATTGTAGGCACACAATCTTTTCATTCATTTGTGGCATTTAATGAATATAAAATGACTGTCAAAAGATTTTCTTATTCAGTTGATTCAAAAATAGTTAGTTTAATATGAATAAGATTTGTTTTTAAGGTCTAATATTTTTCTTCCTTTTTTATCATTATATTTATAAGTATTATATTTTGGTGTTGGGTTTAAATTGTAATTTAAAATTAAAAAAATTAAAAAAAAGATATTATGCAAATAAGTATTCTAGTGTTTAAATTAAGTGGTTTAATTGATTAATTAATTAATTTATTATATTTTTTTCATTAAAAAAAAGTATTTTAATAGTTCGTTTTTAAAGAACCCTATTATGTAGGACAAAATTCTAAAAAATCATTACTTGAGAACGAAAAATATCCCTATTTTTATACTTGGAAACTAAAAAGTTAATATATTGAAGTTTTTTTTTTTGTTAATGGGCAAAATTTCAGTTCAGGCTATGTCAAATGTCGATTTTTCTGACCATTTTCCAATTTTCTCATAGATGTTTTATGAAAACATGCTCAGATAAATATTTTCCCGGAAACTACTATTTCTGCATACAAACGCGCCTACTGTCGTCAAAATCGGTTCAGCCGTTCAGAAATGGTGGCATTTTCAAGGTGCGCGTGTAAGCACAAATCGCGATTTTAGGCCATACCAGCACAGGATAACCAAGCGTTTCTCGAAACAAAAAAAAATTTTTTACCAAACCGTTTTCGATACCGAATGAAAACAGTTTTAGGCAAAAAAAAAAATTTGATGGAAAGATTTTAGCTAAAAGTGATCGCTTTGGGATGGAATTGCTCTATAATTAAAAATTTATTTATACTAACCTGGAAAGCAAGAAATGCAGCAGTGTTTAAATTTAAATTTCTATGATATTTTTAGTTGATTTGATTTTGGTTTTAGTTAAATAATAATCCAAAATATAATTACTGCACGGCTCTCGGTGATAACCGATCTTTTCGACCGCCATCACGATCGTTTGCACCAGATAACCATCGTCCAACTTGACCCGCCAAATTCTTTAAATCTTCAGAAAGTGATGAATCTTGGATCAGCACGTCTATGCAAAAAATTATTGTTACTTAAGAAATGATTTTTATATCTCTGTAATTAAAAATTTAATTATAATAATCTTGAAAGCAAGCAAACGTAGCAGTGTCGCTGAAATTCTTTTTTCCCAACTCCATGCACTGTGCGCCCTGTGCCGGAATAATTTAGTTCGACATCTTTTGTTTTCGTGTGACAAAATTTTACCAATGGCCACACTTATCTTGGTTTCGCCAATTAGTTTCATTCGATAAAAAGCCATCTTTATCAAAAATTAAATAAATTATTCAATTTAATCGTACTGGTAAAATTAATCGAATATATGATGTTTCTTTCCCATCCGGTCAGTTCACAGAAAACCCAATTCACGGAAAACCAATTCACAGAAAACCAATTCACAGAAAAACAATTCTTAGAAAAACAATTCACAGAAATCAATTCACAGAAAAAAAATTTTAAGATAAATACGAGCACTTCTTAGATACATACGTGAAGATGCGGAGTTTGCTCACAAGATTAAAATGTTATTAGGACTTGCGTTTGTTCCTTCTAGAGACGTTATACAAGCATTTGAATCATTAAAAGAACATAATATAATTTCTGAATCAGTCAACGAATTGTTAGACTATTTCGAAGATAATTATGTGGGTAGATTAGATGTTCGCACTAAAAAGACTACAGGTAGGAGGGATCCTAGATATGCCATTAAAGCATGGAATGTTTATGAAGCTGTACAGGAAGGATTTCCGCGAACAAATAATAATTTCGAGGTATGGCACACTGGTTTCAAAAATTTGGTTGGCTCAGAGCATCCTTCAATATGGTGTTTTTTAGAAAAGTTGCAATTGGAACAATCAATGAAATGAAATAACTTTACAACAAATTTTTGCTGGTATGTCTATATGCCGACCAAAAAGAAAAAATATCGTGATTACGATCAAAGGTTACAAAAAATTGTATCCTGGTACTCAACAATGGCCATAACTGATTTTTTAAGTGCTGTTGCGCATATTATAATAATTTAAATTATGAATTATAAATAAAAAATTTACCTATTGAAATATTGAACAACTATACGAGTATCATTATTTTTTTTTTGTTATTCTTTGTTTTTTTTTGTAAATATTTTCTTATCTTGAATAAGAATTAGTTCACAGAAACGGAGTTTAGGGAAAAATATTTTCCTTAAAGTCGTGGCGACTTTAAGGAAAATATTTTTTCCCTAAACTCCGTTTCTGTGAATTGTTTTTCTGTGAATTGTTTTTCTGTTTTCTGTGAATTGGTTTTCCGTGAATTGGGTTTTCTGTGAACTGACCGCGAATCTGTTTCTTTCTTATTTTAAATTATTTAAAAAATTCGTTTTTATTGTGAAATGTCAACTTACTAAAGCATCTTTATATTCAGGACTGTTGTTTTTTTTTTTTTTTTTTTTTTTTTTTAAATTTATTGGTTGAGGCGTGAGCCTATATCACCAAATTAAATACATTGATAGGGTGCCCAAAGCCAAGGTGAGCCATTCCATCATCATATTTCCATGGTTGATTGGAGCTTAACAAGGCAGACACCCGAAAATTAGAAAGGGCTGTGTTAAGACATCCAATCAGGCACGAAAAGTGATTATGAAATTGCCCTCCTTGGCGATGGTTAACATAAATGGTATTACATAGTTTGGTTGAAAAATTATATAAATTAAATTTGTCCTAGGAAGGACGAAATCAATTGCATCATGATGACCTGTCATGAAAAATGTGAAACATGTCCTCCGATGTCGTAATGCGCAAGACCAAAACATGTAATGAGTTGTATCTGTCATTCCGACATTTTCGGTAAAAATTCCACACTTTTCATAACACCTCATGATGCAATCGATGATAGATAATTAGGTAAAATTAATTAAGTATCTTAAAGTTTAATTTGTTTTAATTGTTTTATATTATTATATTTAATCTTGGAAAAAAATTAATTATATTTAATTATTATTTAATTTAATATTTTTAATAAAATATAGATATAAATTGCTGTATGATTAAATTACATATATATTTCTATTTTCTAAGTAGAGATTTTGTTGATAAGTAATACATGTTAAGATCAAAATTAGCAAGCATTTAGCAATGGGTTGTAATAATATGATAAAAAATAACAAACATAATTAGGATTAAAACAAGATTATTTTTACAGACATATTAGACAAATAAAGAGATAATTAATGCAAAGGAATACAATCTAGGAATGATCGGTCGAAAGTACCATATATTATCTTAACGAAACAATTGTTAATACTGAATTTAAAAGAAAATTCCAAGGTCAATTACAATCAGGCAAATATAACATCCTAAACAAGCAAGAGCAAATATTGAGTTTAAAATGAACACCAAAGTCAATTATATATGTATTGAAGAGAGAAACCACAAAATATATTCTAATTCTCCCACCCAATCAGAAGTAGATGCGTAGTTAAGAGAAGAAAACTAAAGGTCAACTTCTATGTCTTTAAAGAAATCAATGATATTAACCAATTGCGAAACTATACAATTCCTAAATATTTCTTTAAGATTATATCTCAAAAGAAAAGGAAATTTGGATCGTTAGACATGGTATTTAGAGCAATACATAAGGATATGTTGAGCACTTTCAACAGTGTTACAAACACTGCACAAGTCGTCTTCTATTTGTTTAATGAGTTTTAAATATTTTTTATCATAGCAATGATTAGATCTTAATCTGTTAATTCTATATATGATGTGAGAGTCAATACCCAGGTTATGAAACCATGGTTTACTTTTGATAATATGTCCAATGTTATTTGCGTGTATAGAACCTTTAATAAGGGTTCTATCTACGAACATCCTTTGCCACTGAGAATATAAATGAGTTTTATTGATCTTGAATAATTCATCTGGGGGAACATCTATAAACAAGGGAGTATCACAGGTGATACCATTCTTAGCAGCAGCATCGGCTAGATCATTTTCCAGAATACCGGAGTGGCTGGGGACCCATATGATGTTGATCTTAAGGTTATTAGAACTCAGCAATTCAAAAATGTGTTTTTCGTAATACTTGTATTTAGACTCATTAGAAGTATTTAGTAAGGAGACGCAAGAGCTTAAGGAATCGGTAAAAATGGTGAGTTGAGAAAGGCTAGAACGCAAGGCCATCTTGATGGCTTCGATAATAGCAATAATTTCAAGTGATTTAATTGAAATCATGTCAAATATAAAAAATGAATGAGTGGATGAATCATAAGCGTTGAATATCCCAATCCCCTTGCCAGAGACATCACAAGAACCGTCAGTGTAACAACAGTTAGAATCTGAAAAGCTACTTATATATTCAGAACATATCCTTCTCTTATTGAGTAAATCCCATATATCTCCATTTAAGAGCTGAGAATGAAGGGAGGTGTCTATCAGGACTTTATCAGGAGGAATTAAAACCCAAAAGCGGGGGAACGGACGGAATTTTGTAAATCAGAAATCGGAATTTATTGTAAATAAAATTGAAATGTTTGATCTGACAATTAGAGGAAATTAATTGACCAATATAAGTATTATTATATATTTGATTAATGATGTATTTGAATTTGTAACTCTCAATTTTCAGTTCGACAGGCAGGTCCCCTGCTTCAGCAATTAAAGCTGTGACCGGAGTGCTATTGAGTAAGCCCAAACAAATTCTTAAACTGCTATTGATAATGATTTGGAGAGTATCAAAATGCGATTTACTGAAGGAAATAAAAGCACTGTACATAATTCTATTGACTACAAGACATTTGTGTATATTGATCAAAGTTGAAGGATGAGCACCATATTTTTTGTTAGAAAAAACTTTCATAATGTTAATGATAGATTTGCACCTTTCCTTCATGATCCTATGATGTGCTTTGAAATTTAGTTTCCAATCAAAATGAAAGCCCAGTATTTTAAGATTTTTGACTTCTTCCAAAACATCGCAACCTACTACAATCCTAGTAGATGGATGACTAGATTTGTTATTATGAAAATATATATAATTAGATTTGTCTGGATTAATAAGTAGTTTCAATTTGGAAAGAATATTGGTAAAATTTTTCAGAAGTAAATTCATGTTTTTCTGTGCACAGATATACGACTGACATCTGCAACGACTAGATAGAAATCATCCGCATACTGGAAAATCAGAGAAGTGTCCGATGAATGATTATGCAGTTGATGAGTATAGATATTGAAAAGCATGGGGCTCATGGGATCACCCTGAGGCACACCCTTATTGACAAGTCTGTGAATATTAAAATTTTCGTCATTAAAGATTATCTTTCTGTTAGATAATCTATCATGAATCCAGTTAACATATGAAGGAGGGATGTTAATTTTTTTCATAATATCTGTTAGAATGTCAATATTAACGTTATCAAATGCCCCTTTAATGTCCAAACTAACAAGGAAGAAGCATAATTTGTTATTGGTGAAAAGCAGTAAACTATTCAACAAACTGAAAATCAGGTCCCTAGTGGATTTATTTTTCCTGAAACCGTAAGAGTGCTCCGGCAAAACTGAACTGTCAATTAAAAAAGTATCTACTCTGGAAATAACCATTTTAGCCATCAACTTGTACAAGACAGGAAGAAGAGAGATAGGATGGTAGTTATCCGTTTTAGTGTTATCTTTGTTCATTTTTGGAATAGGGACAACCATGGAAATTTTCCAATTGGAAGGAAAGACTTGATCAAGCCAGGCTGTGTTGAAATGATCAGTTAATTTGTTGAGATGAGTTACATCTAAGTTTTTAAGAATTCTATAAGAAACCCTGTCAGCTCCGGGAAGAGTCTTTTTGACTTTTTTAAGCACCTTAATAAGGTCTTCCACCTTAAATTCATTATAATGAAAAGATATAGGAGAGGATATTTCATTGGAGATGGGGCCTGAAGAGTTTTGACCAAAATTTTTGTTCATGAAATTAATAACGTTATCTCTGATATTAAAGATGTTGGTTTTTTTAGAATTTCCATTTAGGAAGCATCCAATCTTATTCCAAATGGATTTGACACTGGAGTTCGGATTAATACTGTTAATAAAATTGTTCCACGCGATCCTTTTTTCTTTTTTAATCTCTCTCATGAGTTTACCTGTGGCTCTTTTTAACGAAGTGTAGGTGAAAAGTCCTGGATATTTGTTATAGAATCTTAATTTTGCCTTCTTTATAATCTATAGCCTTTTAATGGTATCATTCCACCACGGCTTGGGAATGAATTTATTACCAACGGGTTTCGTATATGAGTTGACATTGATTATGTTTTCCAATTCATTTTGATAGCCCTCCAGATCAAAAGTAAGATCAGGATTAAGCAAGGAAATACTCCTCATGACCTTTGAAAGCGAGACCTTCCTCTTAATGGACGGAGAGATGTTAAAACCATCGAGATAGTTTAGGACAATGGGTAAGTGATCGGACGTACCTACATTATTTTGAATGACTTCCCAAGAGAATTTGTTAAATAAGTCCTATGATAAAAGGGATATGTCTATTGCCGAGGATGAACCTATTCCTCCCAATCTGGTGTGATCTCCCTCGTTCATAATTATGTAATTTGAATTATTAATTATATCAACGACGATTCCTCCTCTGAAATCCGGAACACTGGAGTTTTCCCACAAAGGATAATGTGCGTTAACATCTCCTAGGATCAGTGAATTTTTATCATCCTTCAAATTGAACAGTAATAAGTTGAAATTTGTTTTTAAAGTTTGAGAATTGATGTTAGGGGGAGCATAAAATGTTTTAAGAGAGAAAACTTGACTTGACAGAGACTCTAACGTTCATGACCTCAAATGTGCCAATATCCCAATGATAGTTGATTTCTTTGATTATTATATTGTTTTTAATGATGAATCCTACACCCCCATATCCATCATCCCTGTGTTTTAAATAAGTAGTATAATTACGTAGTTTAAAATTGTCCTGAGGATTAGACCATGTTTCAGAGAGAAAAACCACATCAATATTCTCCAAATAAAGGAAATATTCCAATTCAGATAGATTCTTTCTTAGGCTCCTGATATTGATTTGAAGAACCTTAAACGTCATGTAAAAAAGAGATAACTGGATAATTCCAGACTGAGTAGGAATGTAAAACCCATATAGATTTAACATCTGATAAATGACATGGGTAAAGTGAAAATAAGTTCCAAGAATATGAAAGGAATATGAATATAACCCATGTAAAAAGATGAGTAAATGGTAAGAAAACTAATTTATCGAAATAAATTTATTTGTAGTAAATACAAACAGTTAAAAGAAAGTTTGTATACTGAAAGAGATCAGTAATGCAAGGCAAATGAGAATTAGATTTACAAAAGTATATGTTGTAAATATATGAGCATACTCGAATCTTGCTATGTTAACGTTAATAAAGGACAGCAATTCAGAGATTTGAAAAATGATTTCATATAAACACGCTAATCCAGTAGTGTTAAATTTGATAAATGGAAGTAGATTATAAAACCGAGAGTCGGTTAAGCATAACTTAGAAAAGTTATTTACGAAAGAGTGTGAAATGATTACACTCATAGGCAGAGACCCTACCTTAGTAAAATTCTTAAAGAAAAGTATAGACTCAGCCATAGTAAAATTCTTAATGAAAGGTGAAATTGTAAGAAAATTTTTATTCTGGGGAGTTTCAGCACTAAATAATTTAGGAGGATAAAATTCATATAGGCATACTATAAATTCATTTACAAAATTCCCCCAATGTTGAAATCCCTCAAGGAAAAAGAAAATATTCTTAACATTAAAGAAACAAAAAAAAAATTAACTATCGGTGAAAAAAAATTAATAAGTAGTAATGACCAGGGGTCATGGTAGATAAGAAAAAGAATTTTCAGCCCTTTTATACAAAATAATTTATTAGACTGAAAATCAAATAAAAATATCTTATATAGGTTAATTTCAAAAAAGTGAGACATATATTCATGTACAGGCACAAACCCTGTCTTAGTAAAATTCATATAAGAAAGTAAAGTAATAAAAGAATTATTAAGTTGAAGCATTTCACCACGACCTAGTATAGAAGGAACGGATTCACAAAAATATACTGTAAGTTCAAGTACCACTAAGTTAGAATTCAATAAAGAAACTAGCAACATTCCAGCATTCATTAGAAAGGAAACAAAAAGAAGAACAATGAATAAAATAAAATTGATATATAGTAAAGACCAGAGGTCGTTAAAGATAATGAAATAAAATTCCAACCAACAATGTCAGGATGGAATGAACTCACTGTTTCCAGAGATGGAGCAATTTGAGGGATTATCTTCGCCCACGATTGAACCAATAATATCTTTAGTATAACTTAATAAAGTTTTATCTAAATTTTTGAGATTAGTAAATAGATTTAAAAACAATTGGTCCTTGTTAGGATTATTGTTATCGGTGTTAGAAATATTTTCCCCTATGATAAGGGTGTCCTTAACTAAAGTTAATAGTTCGATTTGCTGATTTTTATTTTCCCTGTTTTCCAATCTCAAACTATCAAGTTCCTTCTTGTTGGATACCTTAAATTCGTTCCATTCAGCCAGCATAACATTAAAATCTTGTATATTTTTGATCAAAAAATTATTTTCAGCTTTTAATTTAGTATTTTCTCTCATAACGGAAGATAAGAGAGTTTTGTATTTTGTAGAAGAATCCGAATCAACATTAGATGGATTAGCGGTCGGTTTAAGAGTTCTAGCCGGTAATTCTGGGAAATGATCAGGGTTATAGCTGTAATCCTTGTTAGACACAGAGTCTCTAGCTTCCCTGTAAGTAAGTCTTTTAATGGACATTAAATATTTAATTTTCTTTTGGAAAAGATATTCCTCGCAATCTGTATGAGTAGTTTTGCTTTGCTTACCGCAGTGTAGACAAAGAGAATCGTTAGAACAATCGGAAATAATATGGCCTTGTTGAGTGCAATTAAAACTCCTACTCTTTCCTCTACATCTAGCGGATGAATGTCCGTAGATCAGACAGTTGGAGCAAAGCAGAGGTCTCAAGAGAAAAGGAGTAACATTACGCTTAACGTTTGAAATTATTATGTAGTCAGGAAGGAGAGTGCCTCTAAACGTAACAATGACTGAAGTGGTAATCTCAGATGAGTTGAGAGTTGCGTTCCATTTGGTAAGTCTTTGCATATGTAGGACATTATCAAGAGGATCAACGTTTATGAGTAACTCTTTAATGTCTATATCTAATGACACGTATCTTATTATGCCTTTGGCCTCGGTGAATGCACTGGGAATGAAAGCTATATATTCTTTATTATTGGAAAAAAATTTAACAATATCATTGGCAGCTTTCCAATTTGCAGTTTCAATACGGATTTTGGTTCTATAAATTTGACTAATTTCCAGTATAGCTCCCAGATTCTCCTTTTGGAGAAACAGTGACATGGATAAGTCGTCTATGACCTTACCCTCTATGATGAGATGGAATGGACCTGAGTCCCCCGGACCATATCTGTTATAGAAGTTGTCTTTTAAATTGGAGTTATTAGAGGGAATAACAATGGGTTACTGATTAATTTGTACACTGAAAAAAAAATGTATGTAAAATTAACGAAAATCTCCGTTAATTCAACAGACAATTATGTTGTTTTTGATCCTACAAATTGTTTGTTAAATTCAACAGTTTATGTCAGTAGATTTTACTTTAAAAACAATTTTTAACGAACAGTTGGAAAATTCAACAAACAAGTCTGTTGATAAAATTACGAACAAAAACAACACTTTGACTGTTAAAATAACGAACAAGTCTGTTAAAATACTTTAACAAATAGACTTAACAGTTTTCCGTCAGTTTTAACAAACTATCGTCTGTAAAAATAAAATAACAAGTTGTTTGTTAAAAAAACAAATACTGTCTGTAGTCATAAGTCAACTATAATAATTCTGAAAAATACAAATTGCAAAAAAGAAAACATGATTTCGTATTTGAAATTAAATTTTTATTTATATTAATAATTAAGTTTAAATTTATATTTTTTAATAGTTAAAACTAAAGCAAGATATTCTAAATATGAATCATAAAAAATTAAAAATACGTTTCTTGTTAAATTAAGAGTTTTATCAAACTATATACGTATTTGAAGCTATGCTTTTATCGATGTAGTATATAAAACAATAGGTTTTTATAATATATTTCGGGCGATGAATGCATAGCTTTTGAAATAAGTATGTTTATCCCTTAAATTAATGTATTTGTTAAGTATTAAGTATTGTTAAAAAATTTCATTCACAAAATAGAAAAATTGCTGAACTTTTCGATAAAAGATTTTACTGAATAGACCCTCATATCTATCAAACAATATTTAATTTTGAAATTAAATTAGGAATAGCTGGTGTAATTTTGTCATTCCTAGTTTTAATTTCAAACAAATATCGTTGTATAAATGTGCAACAGTTTATTGACTCATCAGGATATTTTAAATTAAAGACAAAAAAAAATTTAAAACAAATGTTTGAACATTGGATAACATATTGGCACTCATATTTAATTGAGTCGAAATAAATTATAAAGCTTTTTAAATTATATAAGTCATCTCCAACAAAAACCATAAATGGCTGAATATGGTGCTCCTTTGATATCCACTGCTCCAGTCGAATGGACACCTTAATTATGTTCTGGGTATCAAGTATGTTTTGTTTTTTTTCTGTTGAGATGTTGATTTTATTTGCGTTGGCTGTATAATCTCATGAAGCAGCTTTAAAATTGCCAAATTTCGTGATTCTGAAAAAACATTATTATCAAAACAGAAAAGTAGCGACAGTTTGAATAACATATACCTTTATTCAGATCTTTTCTTAGCATAACTTCTAACAGAAAATCTTTGTTTGGTTGGGATTTTAAATCCGTTTCAAGTATAGGAAATATTTTTTCTGCAACTGGTTCCATTTACTGTAGAAAGTGGTGTGAGCATCTTTAAACTGATATTGAAAATAAATATCCACCTGTGTGCAAAAAAAATTCATAATCTACATAATTCATAATGTAACAATTTTTATTTATTTTATACAAAAATAAAAATTAGGTAAAAATTTAATGCAATTAAAAGTTCTTACTAGTAAAAAGCCCATTAGTAGAACAGTTTTTTGATTTTCATTGTTTTTAAAATATTTCCGTCGATATACAACAGTATCCTTCCGCACCTTTTAATAATAACATCAAACGGATTTTTGTTGTTTTGCAACCATACCATTATTTTAGCTGCATCGATTTCTGCTGAAAAAACATTTACCTGTGCAATACTAAAACTGAAAATACGCTAGTGACTACCTGTGGGTTCCATGTCTTCTTGTTCATCGTCAACTTCCTTAAATTTGTTTGCTTTTTATGAAATTAACTTATATGTCTTCTAAAAACATTTGATTGACTATAAGTTTGGTTTCAATCTTCACATTTAAAAAAATTACATACATGTTTTTCCTTCAAATGTAAAAAATAAAGTTCAACATTATTAAAATGTTTACAACATTTGAAACAGCTTACCATGATTAAATTAAATTATTATAGCAAGCTTCTTTATAACATTTTATTTCTAATGCACATTGAGCAATAAAATTTAATATGGTTTGACTTGACACTATATATAAATAATTTTTTTGTGTTTTATAGAATTCACTTTAATTTAACTTTAAACTTAGCTTTGCTTACTTAAGTTTAACTTACATAGCTTTATTAAAATTATTTAAACTATTTAACAAATAACACATTTATTTTTATAATTTCGTATACAGTTTAAGAAGTTTTAAAATCTATTGATTTTAAAAACGCATATATGACAGTCGTATGTAAATTTTACGGACGGATTGCAAAATCAACTAACACGTCTGTTGATTCTAAGATAATAAAATAACAACTGTATGTAAAATTTACGAACGGTCTGTTAAATCAACTAACAATTCTTTTGATCGATTAAAACAAATGACTGCGTAGTGCAGTGATTTTTTTGAAGTTCCTTATCTAAGATTCAAAATAAAATAAATTTAAACATCTTTTGATACAAATTCTGTATTTATTTACCTAAGATGATTCCTAATATTAATTCCTAAGGAAAAATCAAAATTAGACCAAAACTAGATTCTAATTCTTTGTTACCACATATAATAAAAGCCTTTTTAGTTAATTTTAATCAAAAATTATTAAAAAAAAACCTAGAAAAATCGCGCAATAGTCTGAATATATGAAAAAAATCTACTCAAAGCTATGTTGTATTAGTAATAACAAACATCATCAACGAAAAACGTTCGTAGATTTTGTTAAACAAATTTAACAGACGCGTTTGTTAAAAAAAAGAATCTAACAGACGCGTATGTTGAAACAATGGTATTCAAATAACATGTCCTTTGAAAAAAATCAACAGCCAAACGCTTGTTGAAGTTTACATACAAATTTTTTTAAGTGTATTCAACAATGGAAATCAACGTACAGTTCGTAAATGTTGTTAAAAATATTTAACAAACATGTATGTATGTTGAAAATAAGAAATTAACAGAAATGTCCTTTGAAACACTCAAATTCAAACAACATGTCGTTTAAATAAATTTAACAGACAAATGTTTGTTGAATTTTACCTACATATTTTTTTGAGTGTACCGAGCTATCTCTCAAGGAAGAACCGAGATTAACGCTAGGTGGAGGAGAATCATCATGTATAACAGAAATTGTTGAAGTATCTGAGCATGAAGAGATTTCAGAATTAAGGTCCGAACAATCTTCTAAATTAATATCCGAACTAGGGTTAGGAATGATCAATGGCCTTTCGTTAATAGCGGCATTTACATCTTTAGAAATTTTGGATCTTTTCTCCATTGCAGTGAAACTCGCCTCAGGCTTGCTTTTTCTAGAGTTTTTTTTCATACTGATATAGGATATATAGCAAAAGGAATTAAATTGAACTGGAATAGAATTGTTAAAACAATCTCAGCTTATTTGTGGGAAAAAACTAACAATCTTTAAAAAAGATTGTCGTTAGACCAAAAATAAAAAGGAGAAAAGGCTGGCCTCTATATACCTTAGAAGAAAGGTAGAAGAACCAACCGTTGAACAATCAGTTTAATTCCTGAAGAACAAGAAGAATGCAAAAATTAAGTAAGGAAAAAAGTATAAGTGTAGTCCTATAACTTCTGAATTAAGCGAAAAAATTAGAATATATCAATGGAGGGGTGAATATATAGTTAAGATTAATAATCTATAATGACGATTGACTTTGGTCTTCAATAAGAACAATGCAATTAATTAAGAAATATCCACAATAAAGTACCTATTAGATTAAGTAAGCATTACAATAATTAATTAAAGAATTAATTGATTATTATCATGGAGATATAAGATATCACCCATAAACAAAATGTGCTAATACGCCTGTATACTTGACCTTAGTATTCAATAAGAATTGTATAATCAGTTAGTAATAGCTACAAATTATCATAAGTAAGTATAACAATAAATTAAAAATCTAATGATTAAAATTAAATGAGTATAATAACAAAAATATTATGTCACCTGTTGATCAAGGTGTGCCAATACACCTGTATATTGTAGGAATAAAAGCCCCTTTATTTGAAGGAAGTTGAAAAATAGTCCAGTGATTAGAATAACACTCTTGAAGTGTTATCAATTAATAGAATATTCTTCAGCTTAAGCAAAATAGTTTTGATCTATATTCGAATTATTAATTATTCAAAATATGATAATCCTTCTAGAAGCAGCATCCATATAATTAAATTCAACTAGTTTAATGTTGAACAGCGATGTATAACAGGAACAGTCCAAAAAATTCAAATCCAATTGAAATATATGAACAAAAGGTGAATCAATAATGCTATGTTCACGATCCGTAGATTTAGTATAATGATCCAGGTAGAAAATGAAGTCTTAGTATTATTAAATTTTGAATAATCCAGTGATGTAATGCAATTCAATAAATAATTAACAATGTCGGATGACGCCAAAATATAGCGGCACTGAACAGCAAAATCAGATAATGTAATGAATGATTTCAGCATGTAATTAATATTATATTGATTAATTTGAATATCCAGATGAGATTATTATGATTTAAGATGAAACGAAGTATAAATATTATAATAATCCCGCCAATAGCAGCATCCTTAATTTTCGTTTGAAATTCCAGTATAAAAACTGTGATGAAATTTTAACAATGGCGAATGACGCCGTCCATATAATGGAAATGTACAATCAGCCAGGATGAAGTTAATGTATATGAATTAACTTGAATATTTGATGATCTTGATTTTCATTTGATTTCCAGAATAATAATTGTAGATAAAAATAAAAAATAATTTCGAACATACCAAATAATTGACGAACAATCGTAGAAAAAGTTAATTTAATTCAGTATAACAATGGCGGATGACGCCATCCAATAATTGGAGACGCACAACAGCGTTTTTAAAATAATTTTGAGATTTATATCTGCATAGATGATTATATTTAACAAACTTAGACACTATGTAATTAAATAAATTTACAAAAGAAAAAATAATTAAAAATTAATTAATTTTAATGTAATGAAAAAAAACTCCTACTTATTCTGAACAAAAGGTTCGAATGTTGGACTGTTGTTTGAAAATTGTTTTTCAAAATTGAAAAAATTATCGAATGTGGTAGTGGTAGCATTCCATTCAGTCCACAAATTCGTTGTGGTGGTTTCTGCAGAAGCTTTAGCACTGGTGTTTGCAATTAAAGCATGATCTAATTCACCACTCTTGTGTGCAAAATCATACAAGATGCTCCTTTTAGATTATTCAATCGATTTATTCAGCGTTACTGTTATTTCTTTAAATTTAACATCTATGTAATTCTCAATGTGATCTGAAAAATATGAATTTGTACATCTTATAAAAAAGAAACTATGATTACATTAAGTCTCAAAAAATGCACTGAGAATATTATTATTTATTTATAAACTTTTCAATAATCACAAAAATCGAAAAATAGTAATAACACTCACTGACTAATTCTGATGATAACGGCTCTGTAGGCTTTTTTATTACATCAGATGCTATGCTATACCTATTACAGAAACAAACAAAACAGAAACAAACACACTTTTTTAATTTTTCTAATTAGAGAAATCATAATCATAAATGCATTATATTACAAGAAATAAAAAACTGATCGACAACACTACCTTCTTTTCTTAAGGGGAAAAAATAATATAAAGAAGAAAACAAATTTCAAATCATCTATTTAATACATGTATTAATAAAAAGAAAATTCAGGAAAAAATAAAACGCTACAATGAAAACAAAAATAACGAAAACGAATCAAATGTATTTTATATTATTTGCAATGAAACACTTCATCCTTTCAAAAAATATTCACTCTTTGAACATCAGCTATGAACATTATCAATATCAATAACAAACTCGTTATCGCTATTGATGAGAAACATTTCATTGCGAATAATCTATATATTTTTTATTGATCAAATTACCAATCAAAAAATATAATTATACTAAAAAGTTGATTTTTGAAAAGTTGAACTTTGATTTACCGGCATGTGAGATAAGTTTCATTGGATAACTTTTCCACGAACTTTCATAAGCTTTGAGGTCAGCCAACCACTTTTCTATATTTGCATATTCCTTATTGCTAGGAAAATAACAAAAATCTTGTTCTTCCTCTGTAAACCATCTCTGCAAACCTCTTCCATCACAGTAAATATAATTTAAAACAGTTACTTTATTCGAATCAATGATAACTGATAACTCGACAAGTGCTCTCTACATGATATCTTTTTATAATTTTACTTTTTAATTTTTAACTAATGACGCGCAATCAAATCGATTGTAAGCTCATTTTAATGTGTATTCATGTTTTGTCTTATGTGGACTTCATAGGAAAATCTACCTATTTTTAAGTTTTATCTTTATTTTTAAAGTTAACAGCAAGAGCCATACGCTAAATAAAATACTTCCTTTTTTTGTTTTTGACTATTGCTTTTTTTTTTTTGCATGATTTTTGTATTTTTTTTTTTTTAAGTGCCTTTGTGCCTTTGTGTTTATAAACGGGTTTTTTTTCTCTTTACACGTGTACGTATTTTATTTTATCCTTTCTACTTGTATTAAGTATTGTGGCTTCTTTGCATATTGTTCGCTTCCGTCCTACTACACTACAACCGAGCCTTGTCTGTGACAAGGTGAATTCATAGTAGCGATATGAAATTATTCCAATCATGTATATATGTATGTATTTTTACACGTTGTGTATTTATACATGGATATTTATATGGTTGATAGGCTCTTATTATGTAATTAAATATGACATAATTAGAGCTGGAAGTGTGAACAAGCGCTGTTAAGTCTGTTGTTAAATAAAAACCCATGAGCTCGGAACAAGATCTATTTCAAGTTACATGATTTTAGTATTTAGAAATTGTACTATTGCGTACGGTTTCACTTCACTACCGTTTAAATTTTTCAACGCAGACATAATTATTTTCACAAAAACTGCAATTTTACTAAATTAAATAAAACACTTCAATCTTTTGTTAATCAGAGCAACCTTTGACAACTGCGACAAAACTAATACCTTGTTTAAATTAAGGTTATTTTAAGTCCTTACCCTTCAAACAAGATGTAACTTTATGTAACATTAACGAAGGAATTTTTTCATACAATTCTTCGTAAATGTATCATTTTTATGTTACGGAAACGATCCATTAATGTTGTTTCCAACCCATGATAATTAGACTTTTTGACGAAGAATTGTGAATGTATTAGTAGTACGCTATTCTTTCATTTTTATGTTACATTCATGGAACATTTTTAGGCGAGCTACGATTGTCATAATGTATGTCTGACTCATTAAGTGAAAATACAAAATTTTTAGTTTCAACATAATTCGAACTTAATTATTCCACATAAATATAATTTATTTCATACTGATATCTAAAACGACATTTTTCGGATTATTTATGGTACAAAAAGTTGAACTTTAATGTCCTAGGACTTTATAAAATTTTATAAGGTCCTAGGACGTTAAAGTTCAACTTTTTGTACCATAAACGTTGAACTTTAACGTCCTAGGACTTTTTAAAATTTTATAAAGTCCTAGGACGTTAAAGTTCAACTTTTTGAGCAAAATTTAAAACTCATTTCTTTTTATTTTAATAAATTTCCAGTATGAAATAAAATTTTGTATTTACCTCAAACGAAAAGTGTTTTTAAAGGTATTCACTAGTAATTTCGACCTCGGCTAGACGCCTCGGACGTAAACAACTAGCTCGTACTTTAAAGTTCCACTTTTCGTTCTAGATAAATAAATAACTATTTTAAGTTTTAGGTTTAATTTCAATTTCAGTAATGTTTCTAACTTTTTTTTTTCTTCAATTTTATTATTTGTTTCAATTTATTAACTTTAGTTTCTTACTATTTTGTTTCTTTCGATTTCTTTTGTTAGCTTTATATAATGTATATATATACTAATACTAGCATGCAATTGGATGATGTACGGATACATGTTTTGTAAGAAAAAAGAAATATAAAGTAAATTTATTAATATTATAAGAATTGTTAGTTATTAAGTATCTAAAGAAAACAATGAGTCAAATTAAGGAAATCCAGTTACAAAATAATTTACAATATTTTCTCAGTTATCTCAGAAATGTCAAAATCACTTTTGTAATTTGTTTCTAAATTATAGACTAATTGATATAGTTATACCAAAATTAAAGTTTAAATATATTTAATAATTATAAAATAAATAATCAATAAGTTTTTGATTTGATATTTTTGCTTTATCTTTTTTTTTTTGTTAAACATGTCTAACAAACATGTCTAAGCACACTAAATAAACATGTCTAAGCACACTAAATATGAAATAATCATTATTTAGACTCTTTGAATATCCGAAGATATCATGTCAACTATAAAGGAAGGAGATGAGAAAAATGGAAGGAATGAGGATATGGGGATAACTCTACTAATTGTTTTTAATTGACGATGGACATTTTCTTTACATGCCTGAGAGGTAAATTCATCGGGAAATATAGAGGAGGGCATTAAGTTCAACAATTTGGCCACTCTATTAAAACAGTCGTTCTGGAAGGACACAATTATACAACGAGGTATTTGGACAACAAATGGATGGGACAACTCGGAAGCTCTTGTTTGTCGATTGTACTGCGCACACGATGGAAGGATATTTTGAATTTCCTTAGATAGAATTCGCCAAAAGTTATATTTATAGTAGATTGACAATTCAGTCACATTTCTTCTGTGCTAGAGTGAATCTAGCTGATCCGTTAGTTCGTCATTCGTATTGCTTTTCTCTGTACAGAGTCTAGACATTTTATTGTTGACTGACAAGCACCTACCCAAACATGACAGCAGTATTCCATACATGGACGAATAAAGGACTTAAAGATTAGCAAAATTTGATCGGGATTGAAATACTTTTTGCATCGACTCAAGAATCCTAATTTTGGCATTGGAGATTTAGCGAGGTTGAACACATGTTTGGGGTTATTCAGGTTTTTCAGGTTATTTTCAATATCCACTCCCAGAAGCTAAGTTCCGCTAAACTGCGCGCGTGCGCGCGCGTACATCTTATTACATAAGCGCGCAGAGAAAAAAATTATGCGCGCAGGAAAAAAAATATGCAAATAATTTCAATTGTGATCATACATAATGTTAAAATTAACATAATTTTGAACATAATGTTAAAATTAAAAATATTTTGAAAACATAACATGGACACCTAAAATTTAATATTTGTTTCAGGCAAACTTGGAGCCTAAAGAATAACATTATTTATTTAAAAATTCTTGTATATAAGTATAAAGTATTTACTAGAATTAGCTGTCGATATATAATTTTGTACATACTTTTTTAACGGAGACTAAATAATACGACATTACTTATGCTAATTCAATGCAAACTCTATTTTCCTTTATTAACATTTATAATGAAATTTAGTAGTTGTAAGATTAAGTGACTATAGTGTTTTTTCTACGATAGCATATAAAAAGTCTATTTTCATGCAGGTTTAATCACATATAAAAATGTTTTTTTCCACCTATGTAAAATCACTTTCGCTTCATAACAATTGTAGTTGTATAAAACGTTGTAAAACATGTAATTTTACAATGTTTTTAAGCAAAAGAACCATGACAAAATAGAATGTGAATTTTAAATGCTGTGTTGTCATGTCCTTTATGAAGTAAGATGGCTATCTCGACAGCTTGCTATAGCTGCTATTGTAAGAAATTGGTTATGTGGTTCTGAACCAATTTTTTGAAGACGAAGTAAAGTAAGACCAAGAAAATAATAATCCAATCTCAAAATATTGTTTATTCTCTTCCATTTAATTATATCAGCTTTATTTGTACGTTTTTAATAATAGTATGTATTATTGTATTGTTTTCTAACCTATAGCCTAATGAACTTAACCTATTGTCTAATGAAAATTTTCCTACAAAAAAATTATTATTATCCAATTGGTATGATTCCAATTGGTCAAATTGTTTTGATTTCATTAAAATTATTTTCAAATTATAATCACAATTGCTTTGATAAGTTTTGTTCAAAAATCAAATTTTAACTTAAATTCTCTTATTTCGTTTAGTTGAACTTGTTTGATTGTATGAGATGGGCGTTTTTTATCATCAGGTTTTTTTTAATAAGAAATTTGATTTATCAATTAAAACAATAAAGATTTATTGTTTTAATTGAAGAAAATGTTTTTATTTTTTATAATACACAATTCTTTGTCAGAGAATAAAGTATTGTAATCGATTCGTGTTTAATGAATTTTATTCTCTCGCAAATTAAAATTTTCGCTCGTGCCTCGCTCAAATTTTAAACTTTTGCTTGAGAATAAACTATTTCATTATACACTCATTGATTAAACTACAAGTGCTTTGATAAACAAAACCAATCATTTTGCATTAATAGTTTTGAATAATGTTTTGGACGTACTAGGGCAGCTCTTCAAGTTTCTACAAAAAAGTGAACTATCGCCCATGGAGTCAATGAAGAAGTTAAGTCCACAAGTCCATTCTGGAGCCGAGAATCAGAAAATGTTTTATCAAAATCATTAGAAAAAAAACAAAGCGTTAACACTTTTTATGTTATTACATTTATCAACGTACTATGTCATCATCTAACAAAGCGATTTCCATCAGAAGAGATGAAAGATTGGTATGCCTTTGATTACAATGCAATCGCAACCAACGTAACAGATTTTAATTTTGGACAAACATATTCTGAAATTTATCCCCTGAATGATGAAGTAAGAGAAAAAGTGTTAAAAGAATACAGCATGTTTAAGTTTTTAATTGCCGAAAAACTACAAGAAACAAGAACTACAACTACAACAACAAGAAAAAACTGCTAAAAATTTCATTAGTATACTATCCGTCGGGCTTAATGGTGATGAGTTTAGTAAAATTAGGTTTCTTGTGGAAATATGTGGAACTTTTCAAGCTAACAGTGCTGATTGTGAAAGAGACTGTTTAATGAGGATTAAAATACAACTTAGTGCCGAAATCGAAATTGATTTAGATGTCGTTTATGAATTATGGAAAAACAATAAAGGTCGGCGGGAAGAAAATTAAATTTTGTATAACTAGTTGAATAATACATTTTTTGAATTATTTTGCTTTTATTTATAAATGCCTTTAATTTTTTGCTATCTTAGAATCGTTATGACCACGTTATGAAACGTCGAGAAATGTCAAAAGTGGGCAATTTTCACAGTTGGCTCGAGATTGTAACACTTAGGTCTTTCATACCGCATAGTAATAAATATATTAATTGTGAAAAATATTCCTCATTTATAAGTATGTAGTAGTTAGAAGTATTTAGAAATTTTATCAACACATACCAAAGAAAATCAAATTGATAAAAAACAACAAAACATTCATATAAATTGATTTTATATATGTTTGATTTATCCGCGCATTTATTTATTTTGGACAAAAAAGTAGCGCACCAATTTGTTTTTGCGCGCATCAGAAAAATTCCTTAGAGGGAACATTGCCCAGAAGTTTAACTGATTCAACCTCACGCAATTCCTTATGGTTTATCTTAATTGGGAAATTTTTATGTCGCTCTATTCGTTGGATTAAATGAAACAAGATTACGATCACCCCATTCCATTATACGATCCAGGTCTTTGTTGATAGAATCAATTAGCAGCTCTCTATGAGTGGTGACTGCAGTATGAGATCGAAATTTAGGAGGCATGAAATGTATGCAATGTGCTGTCATAGCAAAACTATGGATTGGGTGCACTGTGGAAATAAGTAAATCATTAATGTATAGAAGAAATAAGGTTGGTGAGAGTGCAGAGCCTTGGGGAACCCCAGCATTGGTTGTGAAAATATAGGATGTGGTACCATCTAAATTAACATGAAATTGGCGACCTGTAAGAAAACTATGAATCCATGAGACAGTAGAATGGTTTATGCCATAAAATTTTAATTTAGCTATGAGATATCTGTGCCACACTTTATCAAATGCTTTAGAAATATCAAGTGAAATACTGAATGTTTCACCATGGTTTTCCATCGATTTGTTCCAGAGATGGGATACGTAGGCTAACAGATCACCTGTTGCATGACTTCTACGAAATCCATACTGCCTATCATCAATAATTCGTGACATATCCAAATATTCTATTCTTCTATAAAATTGATGCGTGTTATTTTTATTTTGATAAAATCTAAATCTTTTTAATTATTTCATTACTGTAATAAATTTCTCTTTTAGAATAATAATTGTCTAATTCGAATAAACTTTTTTCTTCATCAATATGTACCGAAAATGTCGGAACAGTTTTACTTTTTAAAATTTCAACTAAATCTCTATCAATTGATTCATAACTATAAGTATCTAATACATCAAAATCACAAATTTCATTTAGTATTATTTAATTTATTAAAAAGATCTTTAAGATTGTGTACCTTTACCAATTCCTTAGCTGTATATGTTAGCTTATGGATAGTATCGTTGGGCGGGAAACGTAGTTTTAATTGCTCGACTACTATGTCCCAATTCCTTCTTTCCTTAGGTGTTTGTAAAATAGATTCCCGTGCTCTTCCGATTATTTTGTTGCTAATCTCAATTTTTTTAAACAATATTCTTTCAGTTGAAAATTATTATCGCCGCATAAATCCTCGATGTCTTCGATGGTTTTTAAAAATGATTTTAATTTGTAATTGTCCTCTCCATTAAACGGTGTGATTTCGTTAAAATTTTGTATTATTTCTTGAGCACTTAAATTGAATTTTGTTTGTTCAATATTATTTAAAAGTTGCTGTTGTCCTTCAATTTGGTTGGTTAAGTTTTGGGCTTGGTAAGTCAAAGCTTCTATGTGTTGTTCCATGTTTTTGAATCGATTTTTATCGAATAGAGTATTTCTTTTAGAATTAATCTTGATTGTATTTACTTTTAGTTTAATATTAACTTTGTTGAATTTGTTTTACTTGTTTTATTTAAAATAATTTTAGTAGGTTTTATTAAAATTTTCTCTTATTTTTGTTCCAATTAATTATTTTCACTTTTTATTAATTTATTTAATATTATTTTGCATTAATTTTTCCACTTTATAAATTTAAAAATTTCTTACGTTTTGCTTAAATATTTTCTGTTTTTTTCTGCTTTCTTCTTTTCGCGATGTTGAGTTTCTGCGATAATTTTAATGGCAAAAATTATCTTTGTTTCTCAGTTTTAAAATTTTCAATTTTGCAATCTTTGGATTGTATAAATTTGAAATTTTGTTTACAAAATTGCACTGAATTTTCTCACTTTGCAGTCTTAAGACTGTATAAATGTTCATTGCACTTTTTCGATCACTATAATTTGATCTTTAAATCACAATTATTTTTATCACTATCTTTGTACCTTCGGATAAAAAGACTATCAACTGCGCCAAAAATGTTTGATTGTTTTAGTTTTTTTATAAAAAAACAACAATTTTAATTTTCTATTTTTAAAACTTTATTTTAAAATAAAGAGCGAAATTTATCACGTTATTCTTGAAAGTTAAATTAAAACTTTATTAATTGAAAGGTCGAATATTATTATTCGCTTTCACAAAAGATGAAATAATTCTTACTTCACTATTTAAGAATTGAACTAAATCTAAAATCTATTTCTGTTTTACTTAACTCTATACTTTGCATTCTTAATTATTTCTTTTGTTTATATTAAAATGCGAAGTGTTTATATTATTTTAATATTTTTTATTCTTGGAAAACTACTTATAATTAATTGTTTGCAAGTGTTCAAAAATTTCAAGTTTAATCGCGTTAAGTCAAAACAATTCGATTGATTTTAAAACAAACAAAATTATGAAATTTAATATCATTTATGAAACTTCATATTTACTTAAAACAAAATAACTTTATGAGAATTATGTTTGTTATCTATTTCTGAAGTGGATTTATTGTTTTGCGTGACTCGGGTGACCAGTTTTGATAGCTGTAAGAATCAGGCGATGAGTAGAATCCAGGCTATGGGTGTTGCTATTGTTGTCCAAGTGAGGGAGATGATGGAGTTGATGTGCAGTATCCAACTTCTTGTATTTTAATTATATTGTGTTTAGATGAGTTAGATGACGGATTTACATCACTTGTGTCATCGATTTTTAAAATGAAACTCTCCCGATCTGTAATTTAACTTATTTTAATTAATTGTTCAGTGTTTTTTGAGGTTAAGGGGTGTTGGTTTCTGCTAGGTGCCGATGTAATAATATTTCTTTCATATACATTAAACTTGAATTTAAAAGCACATAAACTCAATTTAGAACAGTTTTATTATTTTTCTTAGTGCGATAGTTATATTATTTTTTGTAATTTTTTGTAATTAATTTTTCTAAATTTAGACGTCGTAGCAAAATAAACTATAGCGGAAATTCTTACAATAAATTGATTATACTTTTCAATTACTTTAAAACATATTAGTCGTTTTATAGTTATCTTTAAATTACTATTTAATTTACAATAATTTACTTGTAATTTATTAGTAATAACAAAATATTGTCGCTATGCAAAAAAGAAGTTTTCAAGGCTTGAGAGTTAAAATTTGAGAGTTCTTAATAGCTAGCTGGGGTTGTCTTCCATTCAACCTGAAGTTATCTTCAATGCAGGCAACATTTATATCTTCTTAATCGGCTAAAATTCAATATGGCTAGTTCACAATTATTATAAAATAATTTTGTATATAATATTAATACAATGGAGTACGTTGGAACCCGTTTTTTCTTTTATTGAAATTTATTGTTATTGCCATAGAGTAAGGTAAATGAAGTAAATGAAGAGAAGATTGTAAATCACCTTGCGAATTAATCTCTTTGTTATTTAGCTTATTTTTATAGTAAGCCACTCTGCCTTTGCAACTACTTCTTTGCTTTCTTAACATCCTAGAATAAATGCACTGCAGCTTCATTGGCTACCGCTATGTTGCTATAATTTTAAATTTAACAAAAACACGTTAAGCCGTCTCAATAACTAAACTGAATCTAAGATCTAGCACGTTTGAGAACAATATTTGACAAAGAAAATATCTAAGATCATTTAACATTAACCAATTATATTATAATTTAATTGAGACTTATTACTTATTTATAACTTATAAATAACTACTTATTAAGACAATTAATATAATTTTAATTTTAATATGATTCTTAATTAATATTTATTATTTTACCTTAATAGTAACCTCTAATCCTAAAAACATGTGGTATTATTTTCGTAAATTATCAAATTTACAACTGCATAGAACTGCAAATCAACTGTATAACAATTGCAAAATCTCCAATCCAACAACGCGTGGTATAATTTATAATTTATTAAATTTAAAACTGCATACCAACTGCAAAAGAACTATTGCATAACAATTACATAATCTCCAACAATTCAAAAACATGTGGTATAATTTTCGTAAAATATTAAATTTCCTTGAATAAAATGTTAGAAATAATCCGGATAATCTGCTTGTTAGGACCAAAAATGATCAAAATATGTACTCTTTGAAATCATATATTTTTTTTGTACAATAAATTAAACACCAAAACTAATAATTTTATTTTAATTTTTATTCAAGAAGAAACATGTGTTTTTACCTTTATGTTATTCTTTGACAGACTGTTTTTTATCTGAAGTTATTAACAATTGACCAAAAAAATGATCTTTAATATTTAGTATTACCTAATGAGACAAATATGTTCAAGTATTTAAATAATTAAGAAATACAAAACCACTTGCCGACTAATTGGATATAAACGAATAAGAATAACCTATTTATTTTATTCATTTATCACCGTAAAGTCAGCGCTGTCGTTTTTAAAAATTATGAAATATGTAGTATATTTGACCGCGCCGTCGGAGTATTTTAAGTAAAAAGGGAGTATCTTAAAAACAAATGAAAAAAAATAGATTTTATTTTATTATTTCAATTAAAACAGTACACATTCATTGTTTTAATACAATCCACATAGCAAACTATCAATAAAGCAAACTATTGTAAATAAAGCAAAAACTAAAATATTACATATAAAATATGTTAAAACTACTAATAAATAAATAATAAAGGTACTTCATTTCATATAAGAAACTAAAAACATCACAATCATAAAAAATACAAATTACAATCTAAATTATTTATTATATTTAGTAATTCTTTAGAAGGTTTCCACAGATTGTAGTGCCGTGTAACATATCCTTACCCATAAGAATGGTGTTTACTGTTGTTGTAAATAGACTGACTTCTTATTGAAAACTGAAGTCCAAAATTCTTCAAGATTTTCATTTTCTGTTATTTGCTGTGCATTTGGTTCATTAAAAAGAGTACGCCACTCATCATCCAAATCTTCAATACTTTGCTCTTCGACCAAATTTGGAAATAGCCGAAAGAGTGGGACAAGGCTGCCAGCTCTTTCTTTTGGATTTATAATTTGCACAGCAATTAGTGTCTCATCCTCAAATTAAATTCGATTGCATATTTGCTTACACAGCTCTATGTAATAGTCATAACAAACTGATTTGATACTTTTGACACAATTTTCTGGAACTGACCCACTACTAATAATCATTTCTGCTTCTGCCCCTTTATACATTTCTTCATATTTCAAAAAATTTTCAATGCTAGAAAAATCAGTTTTATCCAATGCTGTATGATTAATAAAATCAGGTTTAATGAAATTGGACAAAAAAGTTTTAAAAAACGTCTTGATAGTAGGTAGCAATACATGAATTCGTGGCGTTTCGGATTGATATTCTGTGTTAATTTTATTAGTAACTTAAAACATAACTTATAAAATTAAAATACATTTTTTTTTCTTCAGTCATCATTTCTAAGCTTATGCTTGAGCATAATCTGCATTAGAATCCAATTCATTAGATATAAAAAAATATCGAAGAGCTGTTCAAGAATGCGTGATTCTTGTTGAGGATGATTTTAATATTTTGTGGGTTTTGATATTAAAATATGCTTGAAACTCCTGAAACTCGGCTATTCGTTTTGAACTATGCGAGAAAAACAAATAAATATTCCGGGCCAGCCTCTCGACATTTTCTGGAATTTTTTTTGCAGCTGCAGATGAGCATAAATGCATTGAGTGACAAGTGCACCCCATCACATTTAAATTAGGTTTCAAGTTCCTTAGAAGTTTCTTCACACCACCTTTATTGCCCATCATTACTGATGCATTTTCCGACGCAAAACCAATTAAATTGTTCAAAGGAACATTGAGGTTTTCGAAGTACTTAAAAATTGCGTTTGTTATTGAAACGGCATCGCAATTAGTCAATTCAATCATTCCAAAAAAAAAAAACGATCACACCTTTCCTATATAAAAATCGACTAAAACCAAGCATTTATGGCAACTGATATCCGTTGTTTCATCTATAATAAGGGAAAATGTTTGTTGTTTTAGATGGCAGCGTACTTTCTTCTAACAATAACAAATTTGCAATTTCAGTTGCTTTGGTTTTACCACACTTCAATTCACTTGCTATGGCTGAATCTGTTGCTATGGATTTTATTAATAGAATCAATGGAGTAGTTAAAATGAAAGGTAAATTATGTTCCAAAAAAAATATATGATTATGCGTGGCTCGGCAGTTTTAATTTGTGTAATTTTTTTCGTGAACGTTCCATAAAGTTTTGCATCAGAAATCTCAGGCTGATGTTTCAAGCTTTTAATAGTGTTGGTATGGTAATCTGAATCACCATGCCGTGAGATATGCACGATATTATTGGAAAGAACTTCATTACAGAACTTACACGGTGGCTTTTCTAAACCATCGACTCTGACTGTTTTTTCTAACCACTTATATTTTTGTAACCAAGTTGGTCCAAATTTTTTTTTTATTTGTTTTTTTTTAATGAAGCTGTATTTAAATCATCACTTGTAACATCATCTTGCAATTTTAAATTTGCTTCAACTGATTTCTTAGATTTTAAATTTTGAATTTTGTTATCATCGTCAATTTCTCTTTTTTTTATTAAGGGGAACAACCTATCTACACTTGTATTCTTACTATATTTATAGTGAATTCTTTTCAACTGTACTGAACGAATTTCAGTACAGTTCCAACACTGAATTATTTTTTTTGTATTGAAATTCATTCCAAAAGAATACAAAATTTGGTAATTCGGTGTTGGAACTTATTCGGGACAGTCGAAAAGAATTCATTATAAAAGAGAATGTTTTTCTTCTCTTGTTTTTGTTTATGTATTTGAGACAAGAGAAATGGTATAAATTATAATTGTTAGTACATTTTATGAATGATAAAAATTAGTTAAAATTTGGTTAAAATATATAAAATATTACAACGGAGCATAAACTTGATTAGCGGAGTAAAGTAGTATCGAAATAACAAAAGTAGCAAAAAACTGCGATAGTAGTAACTTCGACAGCGCTGTGAGGTAGTTGTCCATGAAAATTTCGTATATCGTAAGATTTAATAAGATTTTTTATACTAAAGCAAAAATAAAAAAAACGAAGGTTTTTGGACGGGATTTGACTTGAGAATAGTTGTTACTATAGAGTTACACAATGGTATGTGTAACTCTATAGTAACAACTATAAAATGCGTAAAATGTGTAAACAAGTTTTCAAGTAAGCTTATTTGATTTCTAACTTATTTGATCGCTAATTTTTCATATATCCGAACTGATCAGCTAGAGTTCTGATTATTTTTCATTCATATATTTAAAAAGAAAAATTAAAAATTATATGCTAGCATTTCTCATTACCACTTTTTGAAATCATTGCTTCTACGTCAACAAAATGTCTACGCAAAAACTTTATTTATAAGCGTAGCGAAGCACGCCGGACCCTCCTAGTATCTATTATCAAGAGATGCACCACGTACATCAACACTCATACCATTATCACGTCGACGATACAAAGGATAACCATTCACAGATTCTTTAGTATTTTCAGAAAAAGGTTTTGGAAAATTCTTACTACATTTACCATCTCTCATACTAACAGGATTGAGAGCACCACATAGTCCAAGCATCATATGACGTTTCACATATTCATGTAATTTAGGAAAAAGAATGGGATCAGAGATTTCAGTACATACAAATTTATGAATCATTTCATTTCCATCAATTCTATCTTCATCTGACAAATTTAACAAACACATCAGCAGCAACATTCTCAGGTCTTTCACAAAATTCATGCATTGATTTGAAAGAACGAACAAATCTCACGTATAAGAAAAACTTCACATACATTGGCATTTCTAAAAATTAAAATGAAGAACAGAACAAAATTATTCACATGCATTCACGTCAGTGTACATAAGAAAACTAAAATATAAAATACAACCAGCATTGCATCATATGACAAATTTAACAAACACATCAGCAGTAACATTCTCAGGTCTTTCACAAAATTCATGCATTGATTTAAAAGAACGAACAAATCTCACGCATAAGAAAAACTTCACAAACATTGGCATTTCTAAAAATTAAAATGAAGAACAGAACAAAATTATTCACATGCATTCACGTCAGTGTACATAAGAAAACTAAAATATAAAATACAACCAGCATTGCATCATCTAACAAATTCAACAAACACATCAGCAGTAACATTCTCAGGTCTTTCACAAAATTCATGCATTGATTTGAAAGAACGAACAAATCTCACGCATAAGAAAAACTTCACATACATTGGCATTTCTAAAAATTAAACTGAAGAACAGAACAAAATTATTCACATGCATTCACGTCAGTGTACATAAGAAAACTAAAATATTAAATAACACCAGCATTGCATCATCTGACAAATTTAACAAACACATCAGCAGTAACATTCTAAGGTCTTTCACAAAATTCATGCATTGATTTAAAAGAACGAACAAATCTCACGCATAAGAAAAACTTCACATACATTGGCATTTCTAAAAATTAAAATGAAGAACAGAACAAAATTATTCACATGCATTCACGTCAGTGTACATAAGAAAACTAAAATATAAAGTACAACCAGCATTGCATCATCTGACAAACTTAACAAACATATCAGCAGTAACATTCTCAGGTCTTTCACAAAATTCATGCATTGATTTAAAAGAACGAACAAATCTCACGCATAAGAAAAACTTCACATACATTGGCATTTCTAAAATTAAAATGAAGAACAGAACAAAATTATTCACATGCATTCACGTCAGTGTACATAAGAAAACTAAAAAATAAAATACAACTTGTAAATACACTGAAATTTGATCAGAATATTTTTACTAATATACTACGCATACGATACGTTTATTACTACCCACTACCAAAGAATATATAAAAAAGAAAATATAAAAAAATAAATTTCATCATTCATACAATCAACATTATTACGCATATAATCTCTTTTATTCCGACGACTTGATCTAACCTTCCATGTACGAAGACATAAGAAGACTAAAATGAAATTCCATCTACCAAAGAATATATAAAAAATAAAATATAAAAAAATAAAATAAATTTTTAAGTTTTAAATTTAATTTCGTTTTTGTATGTATGTAAACTTATAATGCATATGTAAATAAAAAGTTTTCCGTATATAATAACTTTTTTATTTATGATCCGAAAAATCCCAATCCCAGACCTAAGTTACAGTAATATCAGTTAGCACTGAAAATTTGAAATCAATCAAAATTCGAATAAAAAAGCCTTGGGCTCCACAAAATTTTGCGTTAGCGTATTAATATATAAGAAGATATAATTATATAATTATAAAGTATACGTGTGATTACAATCGGTTTTGAAAATAGCACCCCTGGATGCTAGGATTGTAAGGTAGGATTTAGTTTTACCTCTTTTGATGAATAAATGAAGTCGTTTAGATTTCTTAAAAATGGTTTAAGATTTCTTAAAAATGGCTATTATTAAGACTTTGACTAGATTTGTTAAAGGCGACGTTTTATGTCTCGATTTCACTTTACCTTCACAAACTTAAGTCTCAAATCAAATAGCGCGGACTATTATTGATGCTATAACAAAATGCACTATCAAAAGATCGAGCACTGATAATTTGATTGTTATTTCTGATGAATGTGGATTTTTGATAGAAATCTTTTATCGTAAGTTGATCATTTTCAAAGCGTGTCTTAAACTTTCAACTAACCATATGTTGATTAATGTTTTCGATAAACTTCTTCATATTTTTTATTATCTTTTTTCTTCTGTTAGGCTTTTCTAGAGCCTTGATACTCAGTTGTGAACCTTACGGATACTTCATTCCATTTCGGTGTGCATTCTAAGTGTACCTTTTCCTCATATTAATTAGGCAGTAGCTTATGTTGTTTCACGCGACCATTTATAATAAACCAAACTCAAATTTCTCCTTCTGTTTAATTACTGCAGTGGTAGTAGACTAGTGTCTTTATCTGTTTCATGAATTCCACTTCCAGCAAATCTTACTTACTATACAGGCCCTATATTTTGAGTCTATGCTTATATTTTTTTAATAGAAAGTGTTGTGTATTAGAAATTGCAACATGTGTCACGAAGTCATGTGGCATAGAATAGAATTTAGCTATACTCATGCCGAGCAATAAATAGAAAAAGGATTTGTCTGTTATTTGCAAATATAGAGATCGTGCTCCTCTCACATTAACATTGAAGTCGAACATCTTTTCATAAATTTTGGTAGCAAACATATCATTGTTGTTAAATATAATTTTTTAACGACTGTCATAGAAAATAATGTTTTCTATCTATCATTTTAAAACAGAAAGTTGGCTTTTGCTGTTTAGCGTGCATTTTTTAATTTTTTCTGCTCTAATGCAGAAAGTAAGACAAAAGACATAATAGACAAAGAGACATAATAGACAAAGACATAATATTAAATAATTTATAACATATTATGAATTATTTTTTATTTAAAAATAGATAATTTATTAATTTAAATTTTTAGCTTGACGTTCGTTCGATATGTTTTTTAAACAAAAACTAAATAATATAAATGCCTCCTTAGCAACGCATATCTTACTTAAAAAAATATTGTTTTTTAAAAATTAAAATTATGATTTAAGCTTTTTTAATAATAAACAAATATGTCGGCAGTCGTTAAAAAAATAGTATGTATACTTTGAGCAGAAAGTAACATTGCTGCTCTGACATGATTGCTGGTTTCGGCTACGCCTCAACCAGCAACTTTCATGCACGAGCAGCAATGTCGTACTTTCTGCTCTTAATATACAATGTACTATTATCGCATGATTTTATTGACCTTACAATTTAAAATTATTTACAGTAGATCGATTATAAAGGGTAAAAAAAACTGTATAGGAGACCTGAACTATTCAATAGATGCAAAAATAATTTCCCTACTTAACAAATACTAAGCTTTTCATTACTAATGTAAGTCCTGCTTTTGTATCTGTGTGGATTATTGCTGTCAAGTTCGGGCAACTACTTGAGTTTACCTTCGCTCAACTTTAAACAGCATGTTGTTTTTCAGACCTGGACCTTGAAATATATTGTGTTATATATATATTGTGTGAACAAAACACCGTTTATTTAATGAAAATACCCATATAAAATTAATTAATGTTGATAAAAATTAAAAAACGTCAATTAATAGTATTCCCTATATAAATTTATTAACAAATATATTTAATAAATTATCACATTGCTTAAACCAGGTTCTATTTTACTCTATTGTGTTAGGACCTGATAGTAAAAGCTAATTCGAAGACACTAAATCCAATGATGCTGTTTTTCTGGGTCGACTTGAAAAAGTATTTGTTTTTATGAAAAAAATGGATATATTTTTTCGAGCTAACAGACCTAGTTGCACCATTACCACCATAGGGTTTAGCGAAGCCTGATTAGGCTTTCCTCATGACCGTCTGACGAATTTAGTAATTAATAAAACAAATTCCATGCAAACAACTTAGTTTCTAAAACACAGTTATTGCTTTGGGTTTTATGAATTTAAGGAGATCGTTAAAGGAATATATACATATAATATAATATTACTAGTTCATAATATAAAAAAACTTCATTCCTAAAGTTTAAAAAAAAAACTGCTCAGCATATGTTAAAGCTCTTGAATTAAAAAATATTTAAAATAGTTTTCAGTATATCAAAATTTTATAGCATTTTCGATTGAGAACCAGTTCATAACTAGTTCTTTTTTTTCCATACAAAAAAATTATTTCCCCTCCAAATCATGTTCGATTGAAGCAAAATAAAAAAACTAGTTCTGAGCTAGTTGTGCATTTTTTCCCCTTTTGAAGAACTAGTTTTATTTTCAGTTATTTTTGAGTTTTACTCATACTATGACAAAAAGTATACACTACAAACGTAAAATCAAAATGTTATAATTATAACGCAGCATCATATTAATAATTTTATTTTATTTTTAGTTATTTAACAATATATATTATGAAATAATTTTTTTTTCACAAAATAAATTGTTTTTTTATTGCTTTTCAAATAAACCCAAATAAAAGAATGAATAAAATAACCAATTCAATTTACTCATACAATAACACTGAATGCTTGTATGTTCGATTGAAAAAAAGAACTTGTTAAGAACTCGTTATTAACTTGTTCTTCAATCGAAAACGACATTAGTTTACAATTGGCAAATCCCTTATTTTTCTAAAATATTATGAATAACAAAATGTATGTCAATGAACTCGATCATGTAAAGAAATACGATTTATTTATTTAAGCAAAAATAAAAAAAGGAGTTTGCTTTTGAATATGAAATAATTTTAAAAGAAAAGAGAAAAATTAATAAAAAACTAACACTAATGCAATTTTTATACAGAAAAAAGTAACAAAAATTAAATTTTTATAATTTCTTGTTGCCAGAAAAGAAAAACCACTCTTTCAATCGCAAGTGTTGTGTTGTCTCTACACTAATTGACCTGCTCAGCCATAGTTCGATCGTAGCGGCGAAAACTTTAGTAATATTATCTTAATATACTTAATCAATGGTAAAACTAAAACAAACAATTCTTTTGAAATGTCAAACGAATTTTTGTTTAAAAATAATTTATATGAACGTAGTAGTTTTACAAAAAAAGTAATTGATTTTAGACCAACATCATTACAAATACACTTACGCCAAAAGTTGAGCTATTATCGCTTTCGCATTCCATAATCGGGGTCCAGGTGTCGATTTTAAAATAAATATTTTATTTTATTTTTTCTAAGATATTCCATCCAACAATTGTTTTCACTATTAACAATAAACGAAACATACAAAATTTTCTCTGTACTATTATCAACTCAACAGTAAGAAACTCAAAAACATTCACCTGATTAATATGTTTTATATATTTTTTCTACATGATACTTCAAAATGTCCTAATATATCACAGCGTTACATTATTTACCATACGCTTGGCTTACACTTAGAATCGATTTTTTTAGGATCCCTATAAAAACGATTCTCCATTATTTATGTTTATCCAATTGCAATATTTATACATTACATCAATTACTAATTCAAAACTTTCTAAATTCTCATCATCCAAGTTCAATATATTTTCTAAAATTTCCTGTGCCTCTTTCCCAACTAATTTTTTTAATATAGCTGTTTTAACCTCACTTGCATTTTTTTATCTATTAAAGATGCTTTCATGTATATCCAAATGTTTTTTTTTTAAATATTTATAATTTTTAAAAAAAATTTTTTTTACCACTATAATATTTTAAAATTTACTTTTCTTCAATTTTAAATCAATATTTTACCACACTTTTCTACATATAAAACAATAATTTTCTTTGTTGTTACATATTTTCTATTGATTAGAAATTAAAGAAACAATCCATAATAGTACATTATGATGCTAGGACGTAAAGCTAAAGATTTTGGACGGATGTGGAGTTTGCAAATCGAGGCGCTAGCCGAGATTTGCACCCACATTAAGTCCAAAATAGCTTGCGTCCGTGCATCATATACTATTTTTTATTCGCCGCAAGCAAAATATTTTAAGAAAAGTTGTTTATTCTAAATTAAAATTATAAATTTTAAAATAAAAATAAAAATATGTGGAACAAGTAACCTTTGACAAAATATTATTTTTTCCAAATTATTGTGTAGCTATGACAACAAATGATAACAACTATTTTAATTGGATATTGAAATTTTGAATTTGAGGGTTGCTTTGATAAAAAAATTTTATTTTTCATAGAATTTAAACAAATACAAATGCTTTTTACTTTTTTGGACGTAGCTATGACAACAAAATAAATCGTTGAAAAGTGATACTTTAAAGCAGGGCTGGAAACCATAAGTTATTTGTAATGGTTTGGTTTTTGGTTTTTCTCAATGGCCAATTATGGTTTTGGTTTCGGTATTGGTTTTTCTAGATAATAAATCTTGGTTTTGGTTTCGGTTTTGGTTTTACTATGCAACATGTTTTGGTTTCAGTTTTGGTTTTTCCAAACGTCAAAATTTGGTTCTGGTTCGGTTTTGGTTTATTTATAGCTAAAAAATTTTTGTTTGAGTATTCGTCAGAGAATTGATTAAAAATTACAACATTTGTCAACAATGCCAATGCCAATTTTCGGTAAAACATGTTAAGCTAATTTAAGATACATTACATGCCCGGGGGAAAGTGTTTCATTTCTGCGTAGCGCCTAGAGCATTTCAAGATATGACAAGGCGAACTTGCTACCGTGGTTTGTTTACTATTTTATTCATTGCTATTCAAACAAAAGAATTTAAAATAAATTTAAAACATGAACTTTAAATTTATATTTGAAATGTTATATCTAACAACAATAATTTCCAAAGCCAAATTAATAAAATTTTAACAAAAATCACACTAAAAACATAATCACTAAATAATGTTTAATGTCCAACTGATCGAGAAGTCATATTTTGGGTTAGAAAGTTACCGAAAGACAGTATAATAACTGTAAGACAGTAAAATTACGACCGAAATAGCTTAGGAATTGTTAGATACAGCTAATTGTTATAGTAATTGACAAATATTAAGATACGACATCTTTAAAGAGTAATTTTTTAATGAAAAAAGAAAATACATATGTTAATGATTTAATTACAGTAATCCCTCCGACTGCGCGGGTTTTAACTGCGCGATTCCCACTGCGCGAGATGAGTTTTCAATACTAATTTTCGCACTGCGCGATTAAAATTTCACACTGCGCGACGTTTAAAATTTTTTTTAGAATATGTAGGTGAATTTCGTAAAATTAAAATGAAAAAAAAAAATTAAATTTCCCACATGGGTCATTCTTTTACAAATCGAACAGATTTGAACAAAATCTGACCGACGGATTTGTGATTTGGCTTAAAATTTTTTTACTGGTATGATATCGAAAAAAGTATACGTGTTCGAGGATTTTTTTTTTGGAAAATAGAGGCGATCTAAATTTTGTGATTTTTGGTTTGACGACTTATTTTCAAAAATTCATTACTTCGGTTCTATTAATGATAGTAAGCTTTTGTTTTATTTTATTTTAAAGTTAAGAGATGGAATTATAATAAAAACTATAGTCAATAAAAATTATTAGCAAATTCCTATTGTTATAAACAAATAAAATGTTAAAATCGATTTTTAGTGATTGCCCTACGTATTCTATGTTCAATTTTCAAGAAAAACGAGTTTTTAACTAAGGGAGAAATTAGTTTTACTGTTAGAAATATATTAATTTATCCAGCGCGGGACAACAAAAATTTATGGAATTTTTATCTTTCCGCGCTCGATAAATTGATTTATTTCTAATGCTACTTGTACACGAGAGAGCAAAATTGCAGATGTCAGAGAGAAAGTGTCTGACTTATTGCTAAACTGTTTACACATAGGAATTTGTTAATAATTTTTGTAGATAACAATTTTTTTCATCTTTTAGCTTTAAAATAAAACAGACAAAAATGTCTATCATTACCAAAACCGAAGTTATGAATCTTTGAAAATAAGTCTTCAAGCCAAAAATCACGAAATCCTCGAAATTTGGAACCGCTCCATTTTCCAACCCAAAAAAATTCTCGAGCACGTATATCTTTCTTTTCTTGGGAAATGAGAATTTGGAAATTTTTCTATATAAAAGCCTTAAAATTTCAGCAAAATCAAATATGTGTCGGTCAGAAAGATGTTCGGTTTGTAAAAGAATGACCCATATATGTAGCATTTTGCATTACATATTCAGTTTATTTTTAACTGTGTGGCTGGAACGTTCAATATATAATCGCATGGAGGGATCAGTTTTTATTAATTTGTTAATTTTTTTCTATTTTTTTGATCCACGGGTGTGACAACCCCGCGTACTCCAGTCCCTGCTATTGGCATATGAGTTAACGTGAGATATCACATACCACTGGCAATAGCAGTGAGATATCACTAGCCAAGGTGATATCTTAGTGGTGCTGGCGGATGAACTGTATTCAGTCAACGGTAGCACTCTCAATCTTAGCTAATGAATATTCCTTGATGCTGGAACGCTGTAGCTTGCTCGATGAAACGAGCCTTCATATAACTACATATCTGAGCTTTAATCATTGAAAAATATACTGCGTCCCATAATCAGGGATTATGCCATTGGCTGGACTATTGGCAAACCAATTTTAGTTTTGTTCCTGCAAATTTGTAAAACAAATTTGCTTTTTATCTCTTATTTTATTTTTATTTTCCCTATCCTATCACGAAATATTGGCCTATGTCATATTTTATATGTGATAGGATTTATGGTTTAGTTATCCATTACTTAACAAAAAAATATTAAAAAAAAACAAAAAAAAACAGATTTGCGTCCATTAACATCCTTAGAACGCATGTTGTTGTGGGACCTTGGTCTTAAAAGGTTTTTATGTGTTGTTGTGACACATATTGTAATGCCTACTACACATCACATTTTATTAAAAAAAAAAAAAAAAAAAATTCAATTTCAAGCCAGTAGAGGTGAATATTCTAAACAAATTCAGATTATTGATATAATTTTTGTAAATTTAAGTTGTTTTTTGAAATGTTATTTATGTTAATTTATCTGTTAACTTATGAGGTGTTTTCTTTTTTAAGAGTTGTTGAAGTAATACATGTTTTTCAGGCTGTATATATTCATTTTGGTTTAATTATAACTTTAAATTAATTTTTTTTTTCAATTTTTTTCAAAATTTGGAACCGAACCCCCCATTTTTATACAAAATAGGGTTCACATTGCGCGGTTTTGTACTGCGCGCTGTTTTTCTGGAACGGAACTACCGCGCAGTCGGAGGGATTACTGTATATGAAAAAAATATCCATCGACTATTTTAGTATTTTTATATCATGTTAGATTTGTAACTGATTTTTGACAAAAAAAGTAAGCTACCACCTCTGTGTTTAGCACGGCAGTATTTCTTGTTGCATTTTATTGTTGTCTTAATTTTTTAATAATATTATTGAACTTGACTAAATTTTTAGATTTGATTTTGGTTTCGTTTATTTTAAAATTTGGTTTTTGGTTCGGTTTTGGTTTGATGATTTTTAAAATTTGGTTTCGGTTATGGTTTTGATAATTTTTAAAACGTGGTATTGGTTTTGGGTCTGGTTTTGATCTATTTTAGAATTTGGTTATGGTTTCGGTTTTGGTTTTTCTGATTTGGTGTGGTTTTCTGGTTTTGCGGTTTTGGTTTTTAAAAACCGGTTTCCCGGCCCTGCTTTAAAGCCGCAAATCACAGTAATAAAGTAACACTTTAATATCTAGGCGAATAAAAAATTGATTTGTTCTTTCTTTGCAAACCAA
Organism: Diogma glabrata; assembly: GCA_963693315.1. Classification (NCBI taxonomy): domain Eukaryota; kingdom Metazoa; phylum Arthropoda; class Insecta; order Diptera; family Cylindrotomidae; genus Diogma; species Diogma glabrata. The sequence goes on along the minus strand of OY856186.1, from coordinate 119,089,100 downwards.
AGATAGAGAAATATTTCGTAATAGCCATGTTTGATTTGTCTGAAACAACTGAATTATCTGAAAAGAATATATTAAGCATAATATGTAAAATTGAGAATTATTAATTTCTTAAACACCACTATATGTGAATTCGTAGGATGGCATATTATTTATGCCGTAAACATCCTAAGTCACTTGTGAAGATTGGTTGTATCCAATCAGTGTGAAATCAATTTTTGTTCGATAAATGTCATTTATATTATACCCATGACAGACACAAACTAGATAATCGTGAATTCCCGATTATCCTGTTATTTTTTTCAGTCTGTCACTACACGATTACAATGCTTTCAAGATAATCGTGTTTCATAACTAGATTATCGTAATCTTTTTTTTCAAACCCGATAATCGTGAAGTGCGAAAAAGAGAAAGAACGTGTAAGAGTAATAAAACTATTTTTTAAACATTTTTAACGGAAAAGCTTTATAGCTATATAGTTTCAACAAAAAATATTAATTAGTTTCAAATTATGATTTCAGTATTATTATTTTATTGCTAGTAAAGTTTTATTAATTTCTAATCAGTCTGTTTTCTCATAATTAATTTCCAAAATAATATTTTTATGTTATTAAAATATCAAATGTGAAATAAAGTTTGTTATACCCATGACAGACACAAACTAGATAATCGTGAATTCCCGATTATCTTGTTATTTTTTTCAGTCTGTCACTACACGATTACACTGCTATCAAGATAATCGTGTTTCATAACTTGATCTTGTTTTTCAAACACGATAATCGTGAAATACGAAAAAGAGAAAGAATGGGGAAGTGAGATAGAATTATTTTTTAAACATTTTGACATAATATACTTGAAACTTCTAGGGTTTATAGTTATTCCCAATTTTATTATAATACATTTAATTACATACATTTACATAAAAATGAAAAGCCGGTAAGAAATTTCATATGCATTAATTAAATAATAATGTAATACAATTTGTATTCATATTACTTTCAGAAACAAAAAAAAATTTAATTGGTGTGATACCACGATTGATCTGTTAATTGATGTATGGGAAGAATTTTTAGACGATTTGAGACGCGCTAAGCGAAATTCGCATGTATACAAAGCTATGCAGGCGAAAATGGAGGAGTATGATATCAAATGTGATGCAAATGAAATTGCCAACAAAATTAAAAATCTAAAACAGAAATATAGGTATGAACAAACGTGGTTTGATTCAAAAATCAAATAGCCGTAAAATTTGTTTGGATGTTTTATGAATATTTTAATTTGAAATTCATCAAATTCATCTAAATAATTATATTGTCTGCCTTTATAAATAATCTTTATATTTTCTATAGGAGTGAAAAAAAAAATATCGGCCCATCAGGCGGAACACCATCTACCTGGAAGTGGTACACGAAGATAAATTCGTTTTTAGGTCGGCTTCCAATAAACAACGAGTCTTTAATTCAAGAAAGTACAGACTCATATAATGATACAGGTATATTTTTCAAAACGAACACCTATTTTCAGAATAAAGAGGTTCATCTATTTTGTTTCCCCATTTAGATTCAATTTATGAAGATGTTGAATATCTCAACTTGACGTCAACATGTGATAGAGATGACGAAATTCTGCCATCTACATCGTCTTCCGCTAAAAAACAAAAATTAAAAATGGTAAATATCCAACAGGATATTTTGATCGAAATCCAAAAATCTAACAAAATCGAAGAAGAAAGGAGCAAACGGGAAGAACAATATTTACAGCTGAGCTCGCAATATCTCAAAGACAGTATTGAGCAGCAGGAACAGGCTAATAACATTAGCGAGAGATCGCTATTATTAGCAGAGGAAAACCTAAAACTCCAGAAGTTGTTATTTAGCGGTTTAACTAAATAACAAGTGTTTTGGTTATCTAGTGTTGTAACAAGTAACAAGTGTTTTTGAATTTTTTGAAGTCTGATAATTGTGATAGTTTTTTTTTTATATTTTGAAATAAGTACATTTTTTTTATTATTTTAAATAAATTTATTGAATTAAATGAAATTATATTTCTGAATAAATGTTTATACGATTTTAATTAAATGTTAATTTATTGATTTCTAAACAAAAATTCTGCCAAGGTACGCCTAGTATCCATAGCACTAAAAACTCGTTCGCCAACAGAACTGATAAAATTTGGTTGTTCTCTGCCACCCTCGTCAGTCAACCAACTGTCATTAAATTTGTCATTCGCCTCATTACAGATATTGTGGAGGATACAGCAAGCTCTTATTATAGTATTTGTATTGGAGATGTGAACCTCCATTCCTTTTCCAATCCTCCTGAACCTAGCCTTTAGGTGACCAAAAGCATTTTCGACAACTCTTCGTGATCGGCTCAATATGTGATTAAATTTAAATTCCACATCATTACGCACATTATGATGTGGGTATGGTTTCATGAGGTTGTAGTGGTTAATATATTTAAATCTAAATAATTAATCACCACAAACTCATGACATGAACCATCTGCTACTTAATCAGATTCACGCCACCCATACGATAAATAAATTAATTAATTTATTTAATCAATTCGAAATCGAAAATCCGATTTAGTTCAATGGAACTTTTTCCATCATTTATGGTTTGGCGGTAAAGTAACAAAAATAAAGAAAATGATCTATCACTTCTTTTCCGAGCTTTGCAAAAAGCAAAACATAAATTGAATTTATTTGAGTGAGCTTATAAGTTAATAAAAAAATTAAGTAAAACCTATAAATAATTGTTAGTAAAGTCATATAAATAATTGTTAATAAATTGAGTTATAAAATCGTGACTGTGGTGTGTTTTATTAACAACAACTGAGAATTGCCACAGCACCACCATCTACCTCCAGAAATTACATTGGTGACCACGGCGGCGGTGTTTACCGCAAAATATTAAACGTTTTGTTCATTGGAAAACCTGGTACAAATGGTATCAGGTTAAAAGGTACGTAATCCAATTAACATAATTACAATACGACTATATAAACAACAAAGTAACGCCATTTTTTTTTTATGTTTGGATTTTTATGTTTGGAGAATACGCTTAACGTGGTACAAGAGAAAGACAGCCACGTGAAATTGTCTCAACAATAATTAAAGCTGGCAGTATTGAAGTTTTGTTCGAATACTCGTTATAAAATAAAAACATCTTAACATCAAAAAACTAATATTTAAAACAAATATATTACACTACGAAATATTTTATGAAATTATAAAAAAACGCAGCAGAAACAAAATTATCTTCAACATTGAAATTTTGGACATCAATATTTTCATCGTTGGACCAACTCACCTTGAAATACAGATAACAATATTTTTTTTCTCATTATAATTAATATTTTTTTTCATTACAATTTTAACGTAAATAAAACGAAACTTTATTTTTTTATTGAATTGAATTGGAATAAATTTCATTGGTTAAATTACTTTGATTACATTAAGGTGTTGGGATTTTGAATATAAGATTTTTTTTTATATTTCAATTCGTTATATTTTATTTGGAAAAATTGATTCAAATTTTATTCATATTGGTTTTTTAAAATCAAAGGTTTAAACATTCATTATATATTATTCATTATTATTATTACATTATTAATTATTATTATTACATTCATTATATATTTAACTATATTCTCCAACTATTACTATTGTACATATATATAACAAGCTTACTCAATTTTGATCTTACGGGTTTAAAAAGAAAATTTCTTGTACTCGCGACTCCCGTTTACTTTTCTATTACGCGTTTACTTATTTTTCTTTACCTTACCGTCAACCAAATGGCGGACGACGAAAAAATGAGTCCAGCTCAAGATATGAAAAGAGACGACTCTTTAGAGCTTGGCTCTGCCTCTAATATGAAACTGCAGCCGTTGTGGGAACGACGACCACAAATTTGGTTCCAAGTCGCAGAACAAACTTTTGAGATGCAGGGTATCAAAAGGGATACCCAAAAGTATCTGCACGTGCTTCACGCACTTAACCCTGAAATTTGCGAACTGGTTTCAGATGTGATTGCTCAACTGCCTGAAACCAACAAGTACGAGCATCTTAAACAAAAATTGTTGGATCGGCTTGCACCATCGGATGAGCGACGCTTAGAAATGCTCTTAACAGCACAAGATTTAGGTGATCAAACACCATCCGAAAAGCTACGGCATATTAAACAGCTAGCTGGTACTAATTTTAGTGAAAAATTAGTACGATCGCTCTGGGTTCGCCATTTACCAGAGGTAATAAGAATACCACTAGCTGCCATACCCGATTCAACAACAATCGACACCATGGCGATGATGGGGGATAAGATGTATGAAGCGATGGCAGTTGGCAATAGTCGAACGCAAATAAATGAGGTTCGTCAGCATCGCTCAGTCAAACGTGACACCGTAGAAGATCGACTAGAAAAACTAGAACGACAGTTCAACCAACTAACTCAGCGATCAAGATCTAGTTCAAGAAATCGGAACTATTTCACCAATTCAAACTATCGTGGCAGATCATCATCTCCATACCGACTACGGTCGAGATCGCAAAGTAGACCGAGGAACAAGAATGGTATATGTTACTACCATCAAACATTTGGAACTGCAGCACGCAAATGCAGATCTCCGTGCACATTTGGTCAGAGTGCATCCAAGAGCGCAATGGAGATAGACCAATCCCTAAATACAAAAAACGGTTAAGGCTCGAGGTCGAGACGGCTGTGGTCGATACCAAGTATTCCAGCCGTCTATTCTTATATGACAAAACCAATAAACAAACCTTTCTTATAGACACGGGGGCAGACCTTTCGGTGCTCCCAGTCAACCTTTATAAATCAGTAACATTCAGTTCAAAATCTCCGGATCTAATATTATCAGCTGCCAACGGCACGATAATCAATACCTACGGAACAAAGCTCCTACAGGTAGATATCGGCCTAAAACGAACATTCACACACGCTTTCGTACTAGCGCAAGTGAATCGTCCGATAATTGGCGCTGATTTTCTCAGTAAATTTGGCCTGCTTGTTGATCTTAAACGTAAACGGCTGATTGGTTCAGCTACCCAGCTGTCAATCCATGCCACAATGGTTAGTGTTGATACGCCAACACCCATCCATTATACGATCGACAACGATTACGGCCTGCTACTAAAGAAGTATCCTTCCCTAACAGCAGAGCCGAACTACAATTTACCGGTCAAGCATAACGTGGTCCATCACATTGTTACCACTGGGCACTTGCCTGTATCAAGACCACGCAGACTAGATCCTATCCGTCAAAAAGCTGCGTTCACTGAATTTCAACACATGGTTGAACTTGGAATTTGTCGCATTTCATCTTCCTCTGTATCTTGTCCGCTTCACATGGTTCGAAAGAAAGATCTCGACTGGAGACCATGTGGAGATTATCGCAGGTTAAACGCGGTCACGATTCCTGATCGCTATCCGATACCGCACATACAAAATTTTTCGATGAATTTGTATGGTTGCAAAATTTTTTCCAAAATTGACCTTGTTAGAGCCTATCATCTCATTCCTGTCGCGAATGAAGATATACACAAAACGGCTATCACAACTCCATTTGGCCTCTTCGAATTCACTCGAATGCCATTCGGTTTACGCAATGCCGCACAAACGTTTCAGCGTTTCATAAACGAAATCGTTCGAGATTTAGACTTCGTATTCGTCTACATCGACGATATATTAGTGGCATCAATAAATGAGGAACAACACAAACTCCATTTGGAACAACTCTTCCAGAAACTTAGCGAGTTTGGCGTTCACATAAAGAGTTCGAAATGCGTTTTTGGCGTAAACACTCTCGAATTCCTCAGCCACACGATAACACCTAATGGTATTCTGCCTTCTCAAGAACGAATTAATGCCATTACGGAATTCCCAGCACCAACATCAATCAAACGTATTCAGCAATTCGTCGGTATGATAAATTATTATCATAGATTCATACCGAAACTAGCTGAAACACTTGCCCCAATTCATACACACTTGGCCGCTTTACTAAAGAAGCCCAAGACTCCGAAAAATTTTACTTGGCCAAACGAATGTCAACTAGCATTCACCAAGTTAAAAACTGAATTGGGCAATATCACGTTATTAGTTCATCCACGTAACGATTCTGCATACAGTATCAATACGGATGCATCGAACATTGCTGTCGGAGCAGTGTTACAACAGCGTAATAATGATTGTTGGGAACCACTGGGATTTTTCTCAAAGAAACTTTCAGACGCTGAAACTAAATACTCTGCATTCGATCGAGAGCTACTCGCAATTCACCTAGCTATAAAACACTTCAGGTATTTTGTTGAAGGTCGCGAGTTCACAATTTACACCGACCATAAGCCTCTCACTCGTGCAATACAATCTAAAACGGAACGAAATCCAAGGCAATCTCGCCATTTAGATTTTATTAGTCAATTTACTACCGATATCCAGCATGTGCAAGGTAAAGACAACACAGTCGCGGATGCATTATCTCGTGCATCCGACAACGAAACTGCATCAGTTGAGACTCACTTCAACTACGATGCTATCATCGCTGCACAAAAAGCAGACTTAGAACTTCAGAATTTATTTTCTGGTTCCGTATGTCACGCTAGTTCATCAATGAAACTAGAGCTTTTTAAACTTCCAGGATTCGAAATAGTCTGCGAAACATCAACGGGTAACAATCGCCCATACATCGCAGAACCATTACGCAAAACTGTCTTTAACACTTTACACAACTTGTCACATCCTGGTGTCAACGGTACTCGTAAATTGATTACAGCTAGATATTTTTGGCCCAGTATTAATAAAGATATTAATCATTGGACAAAATCTTGTTTATCTTGTCAACGCTCTAAGGTCCAACGGCATACAAAAAGTCCAACTGGACAATTCGAAATTCCACAATCTCGATTCGAACACATCCATATAGATATCGTAGGACCTCTTCCTCCTTCTAATGGATGTTCTTATATTTTAACTTGCGTTGATCGATTCACTCGATGGCCCGAAGCTTTCACTATGTCTGACATGTCCGCTACTACCATAGCCACGACATTTGTTAATAATTACGTATCACGATTCGGTGTTCCACTGCACATCACAACTGATCAGGGAACACAATTCGAGTCAAAACTTTTCTCCGAGTTAACAAAACTTTTAGGCTCACATCGGATACGTACAACGGCCTACCATCCACAAGCGAACGGAATGGTAGAACGGTTCCATCGACAATTAAAAGCCGCACTTATGGCTAGAGGCAACACCACTCAGTGGAGCTCCGAAATACCAATCATTCTTTTAGGTATTCGAGCTACAGTGAAAGAAGATCTGAAGTGCTCACCCGCAGAACTTGTCTACGGACAAACACTGAAACTGTCCGGTGAGTTCTTCGTTGAAAATCCTCTTTCACAGCTGCCTACTCATGATACAGTTATTGATCAACTTCGAGATACAATGCACAACTTAATTCCAACAGCTACACGACAAACCAAACAAAACGACATATTTGTTCCAAAGTCGCTAGAGAACTGCGACTACGTTTTCGTTAGGGTTGATAGAGTACGCACTGGTTTACAAACCCCATATGAAGGTCCTTACAGAATCATACGACGTCTACGAAAACATTTCGTTATCGACATCAAAGGCAAACAACAATCTGTCTCGATCGACAGGTTGAAGCCAGCGTATGGTATCTTGTGTTCAGCTGATCGTTCACCAGCTTCTCGAACACACAAAGCTGTTCATTTCGAACAGACACACTAAACGGGGGCTTTCATCTACGAGCGGGGTACTGTAGTGGTTAATATATTTAAATCTAAATAATTAATCATCACAAACTCATGACATGAACCATCTGCTACTTAATCAGATTCACGCCACCCATACGATAAATTAATTAATTAATTTATTTAATCAATTCGAAATCGAAAATCCGATTTACTTCAATGGAACTTTTTCTATCATTTATGGTTTGGCGGTAAAGTAACAAAAATAAAGAAAATGATCTATCACTTCTTTCCGAGCTTTGCAAAAAGCAAAACATAAATTGAATTTATTTGAGTGAGCTTATAAGTTAATAAAAAAATTAAGTAAAACCTATAAATAATTGTTAGTAAAGTCATATAAATAATTGTTAATAAATTGAGTTATAAAATCGTGACTGTGGTGTGTTTTATTAACAACAACTGAGAATTGCCACAGCACCACCATCTACCTCCAGAAATTACAAGGTTTCGAGCCAAAGGCAAAGCGGAATCAGCAATTATGAGAACAGGTACTTCCACATTGTCTATTATTTTGGCATATTTTTTAAAAATATCGTTGTGATCATGAATGGCTTTTAGTTTTGAATTTGCATATATGAAAGCATCGTTGTTTCGACCTGGTGAGCCAACGTTTATATAAATAAAGCGGTACCTAAATAAATACATTGAAAATAAATATATAATCCTTAGGACTAAAAGGAAATTAACCTGTAGTCCACAGCCGCGAACAAGACGGTAGAATACCACCCCTTATAATTATAATAATCCGTGGCTTCATCCTCAGGTGGAGAAATTTCTATATGACAGCCATCTATAACAAAAAACAATTTAATAAAGAAAAAAAAGGCTATAAAATATATTACCTATTGCTGCATAGCACTGAGGCATCCCCCATGTATTTTCAAAACCTTTAATGTTTTCGATTATTTTACTGTCGGTTGGCGGATATCCATTAATATATTGTGACTGCATTGTATTAATTGCTTCACAAACTTCTAGTGTGATCTCGCCTACTGTTTTTCTGCCAATCCCAAACAGATGTCCAATCGTGGCATATTCTGCTGATGACCCTAGTGCATATATTGCAACAGCTATTCTTTTTGATACAGGTATGGCTTTTCTCCAATTTGTGTCCTGCTTTTTGACATATACCCCAACCTTTTCAACCAAAAAATAAAACGTTTTTCTGTTCATACGAAAGCGCTCTTTAAACTGCTTCTCTGAAAATGTTGGGACTTCACTCTCCCAGAAACGTACGAAAGTTTTCTTTAAAAAGTAACAAAATTTAAGAATTTATATAAATTTAAAAGAATTTATATAATTTCAATATAGGTACTTACATGGGACCAAATACTCCTATTTCTTGGGATGTGGTTGTTTAAAATTGCGTATATTTGTTTTATTATGCGAATACTTTTATTTTTTTTCGAAACTCTGTAATTATCAACACAAGTTATTGCCAAGTTTATATTTCTACGGGCTCTGTTTTCAAGCAAATTCTTTAGATAATTCAAATTTAAAATTTCTGAATCGTTTGCTTTGATTTTTAGCAAAATTTTATTAATTTTTTCTTGTTCCATTTTGTTGGAATAATATTTAAAAAATAATAGATTTATATTTTCAAAACGTCAAATGAAAAATGAAGTTTGCTAACATGCAGAGGTTATTGAAAAATATTCATCGAATGAAGTTAGGAAAAATTCTATAATCGTGTTTGTGTCTGTCACTAAATTTTTCAGATCGCGTTTACTAAAATTGAAATTGAGATCGCGATCGGAGATAATCGCGATTATGTTTGTGTCTGTCAAAGGTATTAGCATGCTGAAATCATTAAAGAATATTTCATTGAGTGAAACTAGGTAAAATTCTGTAATCGGGTTTGTGTCTGTCATTAAATTTTTCAGATCGCGATTACAATAATTAAAATTGAGATCGCGATTAGAGATAATCGGGATTATGTTTGTGTCTGTCAATGGTATTAGAGTTATTTATGGAAGAGAGTAATTAAAATAAAGCAACCTGGTGAATCCTTTGAATTTTTTCATTTCGAAATCAGTTTTTGGGTTTATCTGAATAAACCTTATGGTTATTTGTTAATGAAAACAACTTTTATCTCTGAACGTGTTTCGGTTGGGATTCGAACTTTGAACCTCATCAGTACCAACTAAGTATGTAAAATGTATTTTAGCTAGAACATAAAAAACGTTTCGTTGTCATTGTCGATGTAATGGGTTGTGAGAAAGGTTCGGGGTTCAACGCGTACCCTATATTTATTTTTTATTGTTTTTGTCTATTTTTTATAGAACATTAAAATTATTCCTTTTTATTCATAAAAATTCCACTTACGGCATTTAAATTTTTCGATAAAGTAGTGTTTTAAAATTATTGCTATAATGCCTTTTCGCCGTACCTCCTAGTTATGATTTAAATACATCAACGGTGTTATCTTTTTTAGCAAAATTAACTATTCATTCTATGAAACTGATCACATCAAATTAGAATATTAAAAAAACGAAACGAATGTCGTTGTTTTTGGATTATTTGTATTCTAAATATAACTTTATATTATAAGTATAATTTTAAGTATTAAATAATAAGCTCTAATTCAATTTGATTACCATATTTTTAGTTTAATTTTATTAACATATAAAAATGATATTGTACCACATAAGGTTAACATATAAACTATTAGAATTAACAAACTGTATATTTTAGTAACAAATAATGTATCAAATAATATATTAACAAATCCTGTCAATAAATTTGCAAATAAAAAAAATATTAATCCATTATCGTTGATTGAGTTTAAAATTATTGGAATATAAGTTTCAGACTTGATTTCATTATTTTCTTTCGAATTTGTTCGATCGAATTTAATATAATAATAAAAAAGCTCTAATAAACTAAATAAAGTTGTCATTGTTGTTCCAATCGAAAGGATCCACATTACATAACCCATATTTGCTAAACGCCTAGATACCCCAAACATTCCGATACAAACATAAATTAATTTCCAAAAAACTATTGAAAATATGAATAGCTTTATTGGACCTTTGAGATATTGTTTTGGTTTTGAAATCTCTTCGCTTGGTTTTATTGACGAACCAAGATATACCGAGCCCAAATATAAACTAACATAACCAGGAATTGAAATTATTCCCTCTTTATTTGCATTGAAAAAATTATCACGTTTTACATTTTCATCTAAAATAAATTTACCGAAATATATCTGCAGTAGAAACTGGTGTAATATTATAATAAGAATTGCTAAAAATTTTATTGATTTTATATTATTGTTAAATGATTTTAAAATTAGGTTTCCAAAGATTTTTGTAAATGCAAGAGTTATGAAAAAATTCCAGTGTACACCGTATTCTGATGTATGTACTTGATAGTCAATTTGTTTTACCAGAAAAAATCTTGAGAAACCTAAAACAATCAATGGAAAATTATTTAATATTAATGATTTAAAACTATAATTATTATTTCTAGAAAATGGTAGAACAATTCCATTACTAAATACATATAAACCAACTCCAACATCCATTAATCCAAATCCAAAAGTTTCCGTTTTTGCCAGTTTTCTTGGAAAAATTTTAAAATCCACCGCTAAAATACAAACAGCAGTTATTAAATTTATAACCGATCGTGATAAATTTAAATATTCCAGTCGTTTCGTTGGAATCTGTATAAACGGGGTCAAATGTATTTTTGATTTGATTTGTTGAAACACTGATAAGCCGGTGATAAATGCTAATGCAATATTTATTTCTATTATATTCTCCGAAAGTATTGTTACATTTAATATAATTGTAAACACAATAAAAATAAATTCGAACATAAATTTATTCATATTTGACTTTAAATTTATAAATAACATGAAGTTAACCAAATGGAATGTTGTGTAAAATGATGGTAAGATTGTTAGAAAAACCTCGAGTGGTGTGGTTCCATTATTATTCTTCATATAATTTTCATGATACTCTTTGTATGTAGTATAATTAACGTTTTCAGTATTCATTTTGTTGTTTCAATTTTTTGATAAATATTATAATCTCATTTCAAAATGTTTTAAAGTAAACTAGTCACAGAAATCTTACAATCAGCTGTTAGAAATGTCAAATACTGTAAGTATAACTATTGATTAAGAGACGACGCTGCTGCTAGTAAGTATAATTTGATTTATAAATATGTTCCATTGTTCAAAATTTGCTAAATGAAATCTGGGTTTTGGTGCTTTCCAAAAGACGACTTATTTGTGGAACAACTTATTCGTTCGTGCTATTTGGGTTAATACGTTTTTCAGTTATTCGTTATTTGTATTTCATAATCATTCTGAAGTGGGTGATTTATATCACAAAATTGGAAGAATAACTAATAAAATAACAAGTTATTCCAGCAACATGAATTTATATAATTATGTCAGTTTAATTCTGATTTATAAAAACATTTGATCAAATTAATGACAGATCTTAACTAAATTAAATAAAAAGTGTATTGACATATCAGATTAGATTTTTATGGAAAAACAGATACAAAATAAGCTACCTAGCCAGCATACTTATTCGAATAAGTTTAGAATAATTTTCGTTCCACAAATAAGTCGTCGTTTGGAAAGCAGCCTAACAACAAAAATATGAAGATATCGTTTTAATTTTTTCATCTTGCTAAATCTATCAAAATATCTGTCAAATAATTACTGTTTTGAAGAAAGAAGCCAAAATTGTTTATTATTTGATTACTTATTTAATGGGCTGGGAGCTTTCCAAACGACGACTTAATTGTGGAACGTAACTTATTCTAAACTTATTCGAATAAGTATGCTGGCGACGTGACTTATTTTGTATCTCTTTTTCCATAAAAATCTAATCTGACATGTCAAATATACTTTTTATTTTATTTAGTTAATATCGGTCACTAATTTGATCAAACGTTTTTATAAATCAGATTTAAACTGACATAATTATAGACATTATTGTCTTGAATAATTTTTTTGACATTTTCAATATGGCGGCAAATAAGTAATAGTATCAAATAAGTCGTCGTTTAGAAAGCACCAACCAGCGAAAACTTAAGAGACTTAAGACAACTTAACGAATGTCAAAAATCTAATTTCCAACTAGCGAAAACCAAAGAATTAAAAGACTAAGGAAATGAAACTACTGTATATATACACAAAAATATTTGAAGTAGTTTTTCGCTCTTCTCCTCTCGTATTTGTCCATTATGAATTGTCAAAAAAAAAAAAATTGTAAACATTGTTTGGTTTGGTTATAATTTGGTTTTAATAAAATTGTTTTTATTATTTATCGTGGTGATATTTTGACGAATTTATAATAAATATAAAAAATACCAGTGATTTTATTATAATTTAAAAATAATTTTAAAGAAAAATTAATATATTTAAGTGAAAATTTTGAATAAAACATTAAATATGAAGTGTGTGATAATGACGTGAAAATTTACCGAAAACATACACAGGATGGGATTTCTTATCATAGATAACTAATATTGATATTATAATTTACTTTTCGATTAATAAGTTTTAAGTTTTTAAATATTTTCGAGAAAAAAATATAATCTAAAATCAATGTAAACAATAATAGAATGCTTCGCTTTTAGATTGTCAAATTTTTTTATATTGTTTTTCTATGTAATGGCGTCTCTTTTTTTATATGGGGGCAAAAATACGCTTAAATTTGGAATTCAATGCAATAATAGAAATATTTACGGCGCCTCTACTAAAACGCAAGTGTGTTAGTAACAATTTATTGGGTGTGCAAAAATTATTTCAACTTTTAACATCAATTTCACTTCCTCTATTCTCTTAATTCTTTGGCGAAAACTTAATAACTTAGCAAAAGTCAAAATTTTTAATATTGAAATGTTTTACATATTTAATAATTATTTAAAACAAAAAAACAATTATTATTTATTTCTATATTTTATTCTGTTTTTTATACATTGTTAATTGTTATACATACATTTAAATAAAAATAATAATGCCAAAATTAAATATAAATAAAATGGCGTTTTTGAGTTCCTGCAAATAAACAAAATGAAAATTACTTATTAAACAAAAAATGAAAACCATGTACATAGTTTAGTTTAAATTAAATTATAACAGGGTTGTAACGTATAATACGGTAACGTATAAAACACGTATTATACGTACGTATAAAACGGACAGTATAAAACATACAATTATTTACGTTTTATACCGTATAAAAGTAAAATCCTTAATAAATAAAAATACATTTATATAACATTATCGCGGGCGTATTATTCATCGTACTCGTGATATTTAATATTTATAAAGCCTAAATTTCGGGACTAATAGGAACAGTTGCTTTAGAAAATATAGCGTCGTCATGGTAATTTCTTACCCAACTATTCCTATTAGTTCAGAAAACTTCCACATTTAACGTAAATGCTTCTTTTCAAAATATAATTATTTGTTTTCAAAACAAATTTAGTCTGCAATAATTTGACATTCCAACCATACCTATTATTCATCAATGACCAAAATTGAATTTACTCCATAAACTTCTCACTAAACTTTTTCGTTTGACGTAAATGCATATTATTTTAACTATTACAACTTTTGTATAAAAAGAAGCTTTGATCTGCAAGAACCTGTTATTTTCAAACTGTGTCTATTAATTGGAAGTGGTGCAACTCGGATTCACACAACAAAACATCTCTTTAATAATCTCTAATAATTTCCCTAACTGCTATGAAAAAAAACGACATTTATTCTACAACAACATAATATTTCTCAGCTGTTCTTATTAGATGGGAGGAGCTGAATTTGGATTGAACCATATTTTATATATTCAATAACATTTCATGATGCCAAATAATTAAGTTCATGAGCCAAATGTTTCTCATACAAAATGTTTCCCATTACGTAAATGTTGGAATCAAAATGAAAGAAAATCATATACTAAGACTGGATTCCAATTTGCTGCTAAATTGTACTAAACTGCTAAATTTAATTTTAGTTTTACAAAATTACCGAATTTTAATTCAAATTAATATAATCAAGTTGTCAGATATTGTTTACCGTATGAATTTCTCCCAAATTATTTAGAAACAAAATATGGATTTAGTCAAATAAAATAGTTGACTAAATTGATTTAGCATGTTTAGTACAATTTAGCATCAATTGGAACGCAGTCTATATATATTTTCAACACGTATATAATCATATACGTGTTGAAAAATTCAAAAATAATTTAATTGCTTGAGTTTAAGTGCTCAAAAAAATCTCTAATATATAATTCAAAGTTTTCAATATTCAAATCTAGTGAATTAATAATTATTAACCAGTTTAATGAACAGTACCATAGTTTTTCGTATAAAGTATAAAAATATTAGTTAGAGAAAACTCTAACATAGTTGAACCTCCCCATTCTCCTACAATCAATTCCCCAGTTGAAACGAAAATGAAACCAATTATTTTTCGTTGCAATATTGTACGGAAAATGCTTCTTTCTATCAATATCAACAAATCTGCTGGTCCCGATGGTATCCCACCCCTCATTCTTAAAAACTTTGCTAGACAACTAGCTCCTATTTTAACAAAAATTTTCTATTTATCTTATAAAACCGGAATAGTTCCTGATTCTTGGAAGTTGGCCAGCGTTCAACCCATATCAAAGAAAGGCAGTAAGACAGATCCCAACAATTATAGACCAATTGCAATTCTGTCGGTTTTGGCTAAAATATTTGAAAAATATGTTAACCACAATCTAATAGGTTATTTGGAAATGTCGCGAATTATAGATGATAAGCAGTATGGCTTTCGTAGAAGTCATGCAACAGGTGATCTGTTAGCCTACGTATCCCATCTTTGGAACAAATTGCTGGAAAACCATGGTGAAACATTCAGTATTTCACTTGACATTTCTAAAGCATATGATAAAGTGTGGCATAAAAATCTCATAGCTAAATTAAAATCTTATGGCATAGACCATCTTACTGTCTCATGGATTCATAGTTTTCTTACAGGTCGCCAATTTCATGTTAATTTAGATGGTATCACATCCAATATTTTCACAACCAATGCTGGGGTTCCCCAAGGTTCTGCACTCTCACCAACCTTGTTTCTTCTATACATTAATGACTTACTTAATTCCACAGTGCAGCCAATCCATAGTTTTGCTGATGACAGCACATTGCATGCATCACATGCATCTCCTAAATTTCGATCTCATACTGCAGTCACCACTGATAGAGAGCTGCTAATTGATTCTATCAACAACGACCTGGCTCGTATAATGGAATGGGGTGATCGTAATCTTGTTTCATTTAATCCAACCAAAACAAAACTATGACGTCTTTCACGAATAGAACGACATAAAAATTTCCCTATTAAGATAAGCCATGAGGAATTGCGTGAGGTTGAATCAGTTAGACTTCTTGGAGTGGATATTCAAAGTAACCTGAAATGGAATAAACATGGGTTCAACCTCGCTAAATCTGCAATGCAAAAATTAGGATTCTTAAGTCGATGTAAAAAGTATTTCAATTCCGAGCAAATTTGGCTAATCTTCAAGTCATTTATTCGTCCATGTATGGAGTACTGCTGTCATGTTTGGGGAGGTGCTTGTCAGTCAACAATAAAATGTCTAGACTCTGTACAGAGAAAAGCAATACGGTTGATTGGTAATACCGAACTAACGGATCAGCTTGATTCACTGCAGCACAGAAGAAATGTGGCTGAATTGTCAATCTACTATAAATATAACTTTAGCGAATTCTCCTCTAAGGAAATTCAAAACATCCTTCCATTGTGTGCGTAATTTAATCGGCGAACAAGAGCTTCAGAGTTATCTCACCCATTTGCTGTCCAAATACCTCGTTGTAGAACTGTGTCCTTCTAGAACGATTATTTTAATAGAGTGGTCAAATTATGGAACCCAATGCCCAGCTCCGTATTTCCCGATGAATATGCTCCTCAGATGTTTAAAGAAAATGTCCATCGTCATTTAAAAGAATCAGTATAGTTATTCCTATATCCTCATTCCTTCCATTTTCCTCATCTCCTTCCTTTATAGTTGACATGGTATCTTCGGATATTCAAAGAGTCTAAATAATGAATATTTCATATTTAGTGTGCTAAACATGTCTAACTAATTAATAAAAAAAAAATACGTTCAAATAACATCTAGAATTTAAATAGTTTTTGTTATAAATTATAAAATATATAAATAATTTATAACTACGTAATTATATTTTTACTAAAATATATATATTTTTGCTAAAAATATAATTAATATCTGAAGTAAGAAGTATTTTTAATTTTTTATGAATGAATTTCAAAAACAAAATCATATACGTTTTATACGTTATATACGTTTTATACGTTACGTATTATACGTGTAACGTATAAAACGTTTTATACGTGTATATTAGCAACCCTGAATTATAATCAAACACTAAAATTTTATAACACTGTTTTTATTTTCCACATCAATTCTATTTAAAACTTTCACTTGATTGAAACACAATTATTTTTGGGTTATGAAAAAAACCAATTGATTTATCTGTTTTATTTATTTTAAGCAAAATTTTTAAAAACTAGATAAAAATCACAATTTTTTTAATTAAACATTTGTTATTGTGATTTTTGACATTCCTCAAGTTTCCGACGCAAATCTTCGCTGTCTTAAGTTTTTAGCTCTGTGCAGTTGGCCGGGAACTTTTGATTTTTTAAAATTTTATATTTTACTAGCAGGACCCGGCGTGCTTTGATCCGCTTATAAATAAAGTTTGTGCACATACATTTTGTTGATGTAGTAGCAATGATTTCAAAAAGTAGTAATGAGAAATGATAGCGTAATTTTGAATTTTTGTTTTTAAAAATATGAATGAAAAATAATCAGTACTGTAGCTCATCAGTTTGGATATATGAAAAATTGGCGATCAAATAAGTTTTCGAGTAAGTTATAAAAAAAATTTAAATGACTTGTTGAATTAGTAGATGTGTGTCAACACTCATCTCTATATAGAACATTATACAGAACAAAAATAGATTCACAAATGTTCACAGTGCTCATGCATTGTATTTGTACCCGACACGAAACACACAAAAACTGTTCTAAAGAAGTTTTTCTGAGAGAAAATGAAAAATGCTGTCAAATTGCAAAATTCAAGTGATTTACAATAATTACTTTGATCTTAATCACTCACAAAATTTCTCAAAATTTTATTTTTTACACCAAATAGCGTAAAAGTTTTGTTTATTTAACATCGGTCGCATATTGCCGCTATCTCATAAGAAAGAAAACTCGAGAAAACTCGTAAAGATAACATTCAATTTACATTGTGTCATTTTTATTGCAACTTATTTATATTAATATGGAACGAATTTCAAAATGTTGTTTTAATTCTATTTATTTATTCGAGCACTTGTGGGTACACTATATTTTTTGTGTTTCCGTCTGGTGCGTACACGAATAAATCAGAAGGTTTTCCTAACGCGCCAGCCACATACAGTTGTCCATGTGAGAAGAATGGATTCTCCAAATTTAGTCCACATACTTGCAGTAACTGTCCGTGTGCTTTGTTGATGGTAATTGCAAAAGCGAGTTGCACTGGAAACTAAACGTTTGAATCTGTTGGGATCATTGAAATATGTGGCCTGTCTGTCGTGGCAACACTACATCTTCCTCTTGGAATTTTCCACTCAAAATTGTAGCTTCAATGACATTGTTCATCATCTTTTTCACCGAAGTTCAAAAAAGTTTTAGCAGTTTCAAAATATGTGACACACATATTTGGAATTACAATATGTGTCACAACAACACATAAAAATCTTTTAAGACTTAGGTTCTACAACATAATGCTTTTAAAGACGTTGATGGACGCTAATTTCTTTTTTTTGTATTCTTCTTAAAGAATGAAAAACTTAATAATAAATCCTTTCACATAATAATGTACGACATAGGGTAATATTTCATGATAGGATGGAGGAAATAAAAACAATATACTTTTTTTTTTTCAAATTTGCAGGAACAAAGCTAAAATTAGGTTCCTAATTATCCTAGTGCTAGAGGCATATACCAAGATCATGTAACGCATTTTTTACCTCAAGCCAGCATATACAATAGTTATGTGGAAGCTCATTTGATCGAGCAAGCAAAAAGTTCATTCTTTTAAAAAATAAAAATACGTCCATCAACACCTTAGAAAGTATGTTGTTATGGGACCTTTTTCTTAAAAGGTTCTTATGTATTGTTGTGACACACATTGTAATTCCTACTACCCAACACCTTTTATTTCAAAAATAGAGCGTTATCGTCAAAGAATATTCCATAGCTAAGACTAAGGGTACTATCGTTGATTGAAAAAAGTACATCCACCAGCACCCCTTAAATATCACTTATCCCCTTAATATAAGTGATATCTTACTTCCATTGTCAGTAGTATACGATATCTCACGTTAACTGATTTGCCAATAGCAGGTACTAAAGTACGCGGCTTTGTCACATCCATAGATCCAAAATTTTAAATTTTACATATGTTCCTGCGGGCGGGCAGATATATATTCTAGATGTTATTTAAGTGCTCTAAAAATCTCTAATATATAATTCAAAATTTTCAATATTCAAATCTAGTGAATTAAAAATTATTAATTCATTGGTATTAATGCATTGTAACTGTTTGGAAATCACTATTGCAAACGTGTTGCCGGCTAAGGGCCACATTTTTAATTAGTTTTTATCATAATTGCTATCCATGTTTGATTATACATAAGCTATGCTTCTTTGTATAGTATTTGCGAATTCCATTTCGTAATTTTGAGCTTATTATTAAATTCTCGCTATATATATATATATATATATATATATATATATATATATATATATATATATATATATATATATATATATATATATATATATATATATATATATATATATATATATATATATATATATATATATATATATATATATATATATATATATATATATATATATATATATATATATATATATATATATATATATATATATATATATATATATATATATATATATATATATATATATATATATATATATATTTGCTGCATGTTCATAGATTGATAAATCTAGAGGCGATGAGAATCGATGAGATTGGTTTTGGTGTTCAGTAAATTTAACCAATGAAGCTTCCAAATTTTAGCTCAACTCATCAAATTTTATGCTTATTAGCAGGTATCAGTAAATGAAACAATTATGTTTGAATTATAGTTATATTATTTCGTACTAGAGCCCCCTTTCACTACAACTTTTATACAATATTTGCCAATGTTTAAGCACACAATGTGAAACTACACTTTCATATTACTATTGTGTGTTTTAATTACTTAAATAAACTTAAAGAACGATTATTTAATTCGATAGGCAAACATATTATTTATCAATTCTTTTTATGAATTCTTAATAATTTGAAAACAAAAATCTGTTTATCTTTTTATGCAAAGAAAAACTCAACTTACTATTTTTGAATTTTTAAAACAATTAATCCTGAACTAAAGAATTTTGCTCAGACTACTTAAATTTAAAATTAAAAAACTGTGTCCTTTTTCAATCAATCAAAACTATTGCCAACTTAATTTTGAAAAAGTTAAAGAAACAAAAAAGTGGAAAGTTAAAGAAACAAAAAGGTGGAAACGCCACAAGCTTTTAATCGATGTTATCAACTATCTTTCTTAGTTGAAGAGACATGTATTGTGTAGATGATAAAATTTGTAACATCATTATGTGCTTAATTCAAATACATATAGTTTTGGTATACAAATGTAATTGTTTCAGATTATACTTTCATTTTTCAATTTCATTAAATTATGTTCAATAAAAAAATTGATCACAGGAATCTAACCGTATAAAACGATATTTAAAGAAAAATCAAATTAAAATATTATCAACTTTTAGGCAGAATCCCTTAAGATAATTATAATGGCTCTGGGGTTCCACTTTAAAAAAAAAATTGCCTGTTACTGTGGCAATAACTTTCCATATTATTGAAAAGTTAAACTCCTCCTTTTTTGAATAAAAAAGAAAAGTTGCCTGGAAAAACGGATTGTAAAAAATTTAAGATAATATTCATTCATTCGTTTTTCATTTTTATAATCAATGTGAATTGTTTGAAAAACTTTTAAAAAATTTAAAATATTATTGCCGTTAAATTTTAAAAATTAATAGTTGTTTGAAACCACATCTCTTTGGTGGATTTTAAGATTAATATTATTTTATTCAGATTAAATTCAATTCAATGTTATTTAAAGTATATTAACTTCTATGTTAAAAAGTCAAGTTAAATAAAAGTGTGTAATAAAGTTTCAAATTCAATAAATAAATATGGCTGATATCACAAAATATTGCTTCGAATTTTATGTTAACTTTAAATTGTAATTTGTCAATTCAATGTAAGAAATAAATGTTGATGTTTTATGGTGCTTAATAAATATTACGATTCACAAAAACTTATGAATTGGATATACTGATAAACACAAAATATAGTTGTTGATATCTCGAATAAAGGATTTAAAAAGCCCGTCCTTAGTTCGTCGAGCTTGATTCACATAGCTGATATAAAGGATATTTCTTATTTATGATTTATGCATTCAACAATTTGAATATTTCCGGCAAGGAATTCTACCTCATTTTAACCTAAAACAGTTTTTAATTGGTGTTGTCAAGATTCATCTGAAGGTATTCATCTCAAGATTTTCATCTGAAGGTTTTCATCTCGAGTTTCATCATTCAACAACACCACTAGCTGAAACTTCAATTATTAAATATCTATTGGACATCTCAAAGCTATCAAATTACCTATGCGCAAGTGTACACAACAACTTCCCAAAGTTTCATGATGATCGGATGAATGGTGTATTAATGCATATACGACAAACTCACATACTTTCAATTTTATATACATAGATTATGATTGTACCTTGATTGGGAGGAATGACGAGTTTAATTAAATTGACTGTACCTCTCTAGTTTAATTATTATGAACAAAACAAAATTGGGTTTCCAGTTAGATTAATATTGATATTTTTCGGTAAATTATAGTTGATAACAATTGGAAATCGTTTGGGAGGAACGAAAATATAAGTTTTATTGATTGTGCTACCGTAATTTTTTAACAATTTGATATAAAACTTTTTGAGTCTGAACCATTGACAACTGTCTAAATTTGAGCGAATGGTTACAAGGTTCCTAATAGCACCATTAATGATAATATTCATTGAAATTTAACCCAAACTCATTTATTTACAACTAATGGTAATTTTTATTATTGCTATAATGGGTGCTGAATTTTGAAACCATATTGTCTAAAGAAAAACCTTTAGAAATCATTCACGATTTTTCAAGGCAAATACTACTACACCAGAAAATAATAATACATTTTACGGGATCGAAATTACTCATACCAATCTCATCCTATAGTATGACTAATAAACAAACTAACGTTACGATTAATACCTTTCGAGATAAATATGAAAATTTTCGTAATACGAGCTGTCGTTATTCATCAAAAAATTTCTTCATTTTGTTTAATGGTGGATGTCATGAAGGTCTAAAGCAGATCAGTAAATGTAATAATGCTTCGAGGTTTTTACTTCGTGTTCGAAAAATGAAGGACCATTGGATTTGTAAATACAAGAGAGAGTTGGTTCAACAAATGAATTTTAATTTTAGTATTTTATCAGACATTAAAAAGGAACCGTTTTGGTGCATTTCGATCAATAAAAAATCGCTGAAGAAGTGAATGATGATGAAGTTTTCTTTTTATTAATGACTATATACCTATTGTAGACTAACTTTGAATAGTATTATTTTAAATTTTAAAGCTTCAATCTTTCTTTGATTACAGATTTATATATTGTTTTATTTGCTTTACCACCATTTTCATTTATATTATATTTCTCAAGTAAATTGGGCGTATGGGCTTGGATGTGTGCATGTGTGTGTGTATGTGGGGGGGGTGAGTGTGTGTGTGTGTGCATGAATGGATGAGATGCGAGAGTGTGTGAATGAGTGCTGAAATATGGGGGTTAGACGATGGCGATCGTGGTTCGTTCGTACGCGGGGGTCGCCAGAGTCTGTTTAGTTCACTTACCTTTTTTTTTACATCTGTTCTTATCTCATGTTACGCGTACAAATACAGTTATTTGTGCTGGAGCAGCAGGTATTCTTTTCTCGATCCCATAGGCTGCAGCTAGTCTGGGGCTAAAAATAATCTCGCTAGGTACGCGGCCTGCTGTGCCACTTCGTTGTTAGTCAACGAAGCAGCGCTTCATTACAATTTAGACAGTTTGGTTATTTAGACAATGGTTCAGAATCAAAAAGTTTTATATCAAATTGTTAACAAATTACGGTAGTACAATCAATAAAACTTAAATTTTCGTTCTTCCAAAAACGATTTTCAATTGTTATCAACTATAGTTTACTGAAAAATATCAATATTAATCTAACTGGAAACCCAATTTTGTTTTGTTCATAATAATTAAACTAGAGAGGTACAATCATTTTAATTGAACTCCTCATTTCTCCCAATCAAGGTACAATCATAATAAAATATAAAATTTTAAAAAATCAAAAGTTCCCGGCCAACTGCACAGAGCTTAAGTTTTTCAAGCACAGTTACTTCAAAATCACCATATGGTTCGTTAAAGTTAAAAGTGACAGTTCAACTGAACGAAAAGTTCTTAAGTTTTCAGTGGTCGATTATATGTAAAGTCCATATGTCGCGTCATTAAGCTACGTTACGTTAAGTTGTTAAGTTTTGGGTAGTTGCATAACCTCCGATATAGAAGCCTAATACCATTGACAGACACAAACATAATCCCGATTATCTCTAATCGCGATCTCAATTTTAATTATTGTAATCGCGATCTGAAAAATTTAATGACAGACACAAACACGATTACAGAATTTTACCTAGTTTCACTCAATGAAATATTCTTTAATGATTTCAGCATGCTAACAAACTTTATTTCACATTTGATATTATAATAACATAAAAATATTATTTTGGAAATTAATTATGAGAAAACAGACTGATTAGAAATTAATAAAACTATACTAGCAATAAAATAATAATACTGAAATCATAATTTGAAACTAATTAATATTTTTTGTTGTAACTATATTTACCTGTCAAAGCCTTTTCGTTAAAAATGTTCAAAAAATAGTTCTATTACTCTTACACGTTCTTTCTCTTTTTCGCATTTCACGATTATCGGGTTTGAAAAACAAGATTACGATAATCTAGTTATGAAACACGATTATCTTGAAAGCATTGTAATCGTGTAGTGACAGACTAAAAAAAATAACAGGATAATCGGGAATTCACGATTATCTAGTTTGTGTCTGTCATGGGTATAACTCATTTTTTAGCACAAGAAAAATCGTAAATTTGTAGCGCCATTTTGAAATTAAAACTCAATATAAAAAAAATTCAAAAAATCGCCATAACGACCATAACGCATAATCTGGAAAAATAAAACTCCATATAAAAAAATTCCAAAAAATGAAATCAAAAACACTAATCCAATTTTTTGCATATGGCAATGTTCATTGTTTATTGCAAATGGCGTGAACAGTAGGGCTATGATTACGGAGGTTTTGGTAGTTGAGCTATGTAAATAGTTTAATAAATACGATTATCATAGCAAGTAATGTTTATTCATGTTTTGGTTAGAGTCCTTCATATTTTCCCCGATTTCTAAATATTCTGCTTATAAAATATCACTCGTATTCTTATTTTAATAAAATTTCAATTTAAAGAGTGATGAAATATCAATTTGATTAGTCTACATTTAACATGGTTGTTTTTCTCGTTTTTTTTTCATTTTGTTGTTGTTCTTTTCTCCATCCAAAAACGCGTAGAATGTAGCGCCGAATTATCAAGATGTCGATTTCAAAACTAAAGCTGGGTTTTAACATGTGAACTGTGGACAGTGCATGTTTTTTTAACCAATCAAAAAAAAGAATTTTGTGGTGAATATAAAAACAAGAAAAACAATCACGTGATTGTAGAGTTAATTGGTAAATCAAATAATAAGTCCCACAACAGCTTGCGTTCTAAGGTCATGATGAACGCTTTTTTTTAAACCTCTGCGGGTTGAAGTCACCTGAGACTAAGGATTCCGGCAAACTATTCCATTTCTATGCAGTTCGGACAAAGAAGTTCTTCTGCGATCTGCCAGTATGACACCGTGGGATCTCGGCCGTTTGACTGGTTGCGGTAGCCGATTGTCGAGTAAACGGAGGTAAGAATAAGTTTGAGGCATGATGCTGCTGATTTCATCTGAGCACTGTTGATGACGATATTTGTAAAAAACAACGAGGTCAGCAACAGTGCGACGATGTTGTAGGGAATCAAGTTTTGATGTCAAAGTTCGCTCACCCGCAATTCGTATAGCCTGCTTTTGAACAGAGTCCAAGAGGGCCAAGATGGAAACAGAAGCAGCACTCCAAACTTGACAACAGTACTCCAGACAGGGACGAATATAGGACTTATAAACATGGAGCAATTGGTATGGAGTGAAAAATTTTTTGCATCTATTTAGGAGGCCGAGTTTTTTAGACGCGCTTTTTGCCATCGCCATTACATGATCGTTCCAGAGTAGGTCATTTGAAACTGTGACACCCAATAAACAAATGTTTTTACATTCACCTATTGGTCCATCACACATACTGAATAAAATATCTTTGGGGAACTCGGTCTTTGATCTGGAAACAATCAACAGCTGTGTTTTGGTAGAGTTGAAATTGACCAGGTTTTGGTCACCCCAATCGGCGACATTTTTTAGGTCTTTATTCACGTTTGTGGCAGCGTCTCTCTGGGCGGGATTAGTTCGTTCGTGCATTTTACCTTTTGAAGGAAGGGGCTCGAACGACTTATGCAGAGTACTATCATCTGCAAAACCTTTTATTGGGTTGCTGGTGATTTTCAACAATTCGTTGATATAAATCAAAAATAGGGTTAGGGACAATATTGAGCCTTGAGGTACACCAGCGTTAATTAGTTTAGACTCAGAAGAAAATCCGTCTAAGGAGACCGAAATGTATTACTTAGATAGAAAATTTTGAATCAGCTTCACAATATTTCCATTTAGTTCCAAATCATTCTAATTTCTAATATTTCTATACAGCTTCATGTCATCTATGAACAAGAGAAACTTCGAGAGCTTGATCATATCTTTTATATCGTTGATAAAGATTAATATGAAACAAAGACGCTAAATGGGATCCTTGTGGAACAGCAAATGTTACTAGTATACTTTTTGAAACTAAGTTGTACATTTTGACAAATTGTTTTCGACCTTTCAAATACGAGCCACACCATTCCAAAATATTAGCTCCAATCCCATACATTTTGCATTTTTGAAGAAGTAAATCAAAATTAACTATATCGACTGCTTTTCTATAGTCTGTATATATTATGTACGTGCAAAACTTGTTGATAAAAGATTCAATAATATTTTCTTTATATTCAAGCAAGTTGGTAGTTGTTGACTTCTTTGGAATAGAACCATTTCAAGATTTTAATGTAAAAATGTTACGTTTTCTTTACGTTTTTTCGATTCACATTTTTTTTTCAAATCTTAGCCAAAACCCCCGATATACAAGCTTGGTTCATTTTTTAGCACAGAAAAAATCGTGAACTTGTAGCGCCATTTTGAAATTAAAACTCAATAAAAAAAATTCAAAAAAATCGCCTTAAAGCCAATAACGCCATCGAGAAAAATAAAACTCCATTCAAATAAATTCAAAAAATTTAATCAAAAACACTAATCCAATTTTTTGCATATGGCAATGTTCATTGTTTTTTTAATATGGCGTCAATGAATTGGGCTTGAAGAATATCGAATTGGGCTGGAAGAATATCTAAGTTTTTGTCTTTCGAATTTTCTTATTGTACAAGCTACAACATTTGCTCTATAAATATATTTATTTATATATTTGTTTCATTTAATTTTACATTATATATAGTTTATTTACAATTTGTATACCACTAATTTAGATATAATCGATTATATAATATAATATTGATACTAATAACTAATGGTTTTTTAAAAATTGTTGTTTAAAAGTTATTATTACTTCGTAAAATTATTTTGATTTTCTTGCAGTTTTTGATCTTTTCGCCATCTACAGTCAAAAAAAATAAATGCTATCATCTGAAAAGTTGTTGATGGCAACTGAATTTAATTTGTGTGCAATAGCACCATTACAGTGTTCCTTAATGGTGCGTTCTACTATAAGCACTCAGGACTATCATGCTCAGAACCACTGTTTTAGGTAGATTTAATATAAAAACCTACCTATTGCAATGTGCCTCATCTCGGAATTTCGGAAAATTAAACGACTGCAGCCTTACTCTCACATTCGATAGCCTTCGTTTTAAAAACGTTAGTTCTTTTCAACCAAACTAATGTCGAATTCTTTTCACCCAAATCCATCAAATAAAATTGATGTAAATCAAAAATTTTGTTCTATTCACGCGAAAATAGTATATTTTCCTACAAGAGATGAAAACAATGCTTTTTCGTGAGTGAAAATTTGTTTACGAGACGCGTTAGCGTCGAGTATGGCAATTTCACGAACATAAAATGTTTTCATCTCGCGTAGTAAATGCAGTTTTTTCTATGATAGTTAAAATATAAACGATATTTATTAGAAGTTATTAAATTAGAAATCGACAAAATAAAATTTAAAATTCATATTCTATTTTTTCATGGTTGCTTTGTTTTAAAAACTTTGTAAAATTATATGAAGATCCCATAGCAACTACAATTTGTTATTCTTTTTACACTAGTGAAAAAGAACCCATTTTCACATGGGATCAAGCGTGATGAAAATAGACTTTTTCATATGCTATCATAGAAAAATATTGTTGCACTATATCTAAACTTTTATATGTCAAATGAAATATTCGGTTGCGTTTATTCGCCTTCGAATTTCATAGTACCAAATAAACGAAGGCTATCGAAATCGGGTGTAAAATAGTGATTGCAAATTACCCGATTTCAAATTACCCGGTTACTCGATTAGTATTTTCCAAATTACCCGGATTACCCGGATAACCCGGGTAGTTATAAAAAAATTAAAAGATGAAAAACAATAAAAAAAACCTCACAGTAGTAAACTAAAAATTAATCATTTTTTAATTGTAAAATAATATTTCCAAAATATTAAAACATTTAGGGTAGCTGTACTCATCCGATTTCGTATTTTCTTTTTTAAATTCCTGCAGTAGAAAAAACCCGCTCCGATAAAGTGGATGGTGGCTTCACGATCAATAACGGGTGATTTAAATTTTCTATCATTTTTTCGGTTTCCTTTATTTACATACAACATTTTCAGCTCTTTATCAACTGTAGTACCCCTGTTATCTATAGTAGATCTTGTGTAGACAGCAATACGTTTTTGTAGTTGTAAATTTTCAGTATTATAATTAGCCGCATCATTATCCGATTTGATTTTTCATTGCTGACGTATTTCCCCATTTTGTTGAAATTATTCGTGCGCATCCAACTACGTGGCACCGAGATTTATCTGATGACATTTTCTTGAACTGGTCCCAAACTTTCGATGACACTTATTTTAATTATTAGTTTAAATCTTAAATAAAAACTGATCTTAATATATTTATCGTTTCTATTTTAAACTAAATATAAACAAATAACCAATGAAGATCCCTAATTTTTTAGGACTTAATTTTAATAAGAACTAAAATTCCATAAATTTTGTTATGTGTTCTTCGTCGTTTTTCTGTTGTTTTCGTAATCCAAACAATAATAATTAACTAGAGGGCAGTTTAATGTTTACGGATGTGGTTGGTTTAATGTTTATGGTTTAATGTTTATGGTTTAATGTTTATGGACATATTGCAATTTGTATGGTTAGAATTGAATCATTTGTCAACAACTAGCATAAAGAATAATTCAAATTTGCAAAAAGAGAATGAGCTGAATTTTATTTTGTAAATTTTATTGAGAAAAAACTGGACGTTTTGTTGTTCGGGTACCCGACCAAAATATCCGGATATTAAATACCCGAAAAATCTTCCTAAATACCCGGGTATCTGGGTACCCGGATACCAAGATTGCAAACACTAGTGTAAAACGAAGGCTATCGAATGTCAGAGTAAGACTGCAGGCAGTACTTTTGACACTGTCGCTCAGCTATATAATAAAAATTTAGTCAAATTGGTTTTTGTATTTCAATCTTCGTAATTTTCAAAACAATATATGTACAAATAAAATATTTTACATTTTGTCTACATCTGGTAATTCAAAAACTAATTTATTTTCAAGTTGTTTTTCAATTTCACTTGGATCATTTGTTTGGGCAAATATTGGTGATTCTTTTGTATCCAATGGAATTCCAAGAAGATTTGTTATAAAGTTTTTTATGTTAATACGATATGGTAACAATTCGAAAAAATCAAAAACATTATCCGAAATATTCTGCGTTTGGTAAGAATCTAAAAACAATTCTTTCAAATATAACAAAGCATTTTCTTTTGAAACCATTTCTCCTTTCGTTGTTAGTATATCCACTATCTCATATTTTGATAACATTAACTCGTCGTCTGACGTATATTTCATATCATAAATATCTTTAAAATTATCCAAATTGCTCGAAGATTTAGACTGTTGTTTATTAACAAAATACTTAAATACTTGGATTAGGTCTTCAAGCTGAATACCATGTACGGGACGATGATTTGTATATAATTTGACTAACTTCTCAAATGATACTGTTATTATTTCGGCATCATAGTTCTGCTTCATTTTTAACTCAGTCATTATGTTTTCAATCTATAAAAACAACGAATGCGATTAAAATCTAATACCTACTGTGTTGAAAAGAAAGAAACTAGTAAACTATTTAAAATTATTTTTTTCGGCAAACGGCTGTAAAATTTAAAGTCTTACTTTTTTGACATATAATCAAAGCGCCTGTAAAGTAACGCCAATTTTTTTTATGGCAGTGGTAAAGTAAGTTTCAGCAGCCTTTCAATTCAAAATTTCATGATCCATTCAAAATAGTTGATGTTGTCATAGTTATACAATAATTCAAAATTGCATCATCCAATCAAAATACAGATTATTTTTTTGCTGTCATAGTTATATAATTTGTTTGAAAAACATAACAAATATCGTAAAAATATTGGAAGAAATGGCGACTTTTTCTGCCGCCGTAAAAATGTGAAATTACTTCACTGTCACCGTAAAACAAAAGTAAAATAAAAATGCAGTTACTTTGCCAGTTTGCCGAAAAAAAAATTTATGTATTAATTTATATTTATAAAAAATTTAAACGTTTGTCGTAAAATTAGTGTATTTATTTCGGAGCTTAAGTGGCTTTTTGTGTTTCGTCTATAACGGTCGACCGCCAAACTATAGACTCAACCCAAAAAGTGGCACTTTGGCTTCTAATTAAATAATATGATATTCCACAGTTGCTTTCTTAGTTCAGGGAATAAAGATAAGAAAATTGGTCATAAAAATTATGGTGAGCTTACGAAAACACTAATTTTTGATACTAATTGAATTTATTGCTTTACCTATCGATTTCAACAACTATGCTGTCATTCCAAGGTATTTTCTAAGCTGTTGAAATCGATAGGCAAAGCAATAAATTCACTTAGTATCAAAAATTAGTGATTTCATAAACTCACCATAGTTTTTATATAAGATATCTCGTGCTCAACAAAAAATAAAGAAATATAATAAAACTGGCCATCTTCGGAAAAATTTCCGGGAAGCTAGATTTTCGTATGAACCTAATTCATGTGGTTCTAAACCATATCCCAGGTCCCACCGATATATGTGTCGCTAAAATGTTATGCGGAGTCAAAGGTCACAAAAAATTGTTTTTCGCAAAAATCTCGTTAACAGTAACTTTTATCGAAAAAACAGTGGCCATAATATTTGTAGCTTAGAAAATTTCCCACAAAAAGAAGTGTTATTTTTTTTCGTAAGACTAACGGTGTCGGGGACTTTTGAGATATTGATTAGAACCACAAAAGGAAGGTTTGTTCGAAAATTCAGCTTTTTCCTAATTTTTCACTCTGCAAAGTCTTTTTTCTCTGTATTATTTTACACAAACTTTAAAAATAGCTTTCTAATTTCGTTTTTGTAAGCCCATGTTAACCATAAAACAAATATTATGTATATGTATTCACCTCATAATCACTTGGAAAAAATCCTACTCCTCTCATGAAATCCACCACTTCAGTAATGGGAATTGTTTCATCAACAACTCTCTCATCTGGTGAATCCACTCCGCTACAGTAAATTTGAACATAATAAAACAAATCTTGTAGTTCTTTAAACAACCATCCAGTTTTACCACCTGGTAGTTGGGTTAAAAATGGCTCCAGTCCAATGCCACGGTTTTGATGATATTGATTTTTTACCACTCTAAAGTATAGCAATAATCTTAATTCCATATCAATGACAATAAAGTTGAAAAACATTTTCTGGAAAAATGTTAGTGTATGCGACGATTTGTAAATTACTTTATATTTGGTAGCTAAATATGATAACCTCAAAGTTTTGATGAAAACATACTTCAATTGGTGTCCATTTTTGAGAAGTGAAACATTTTAGGGGATGTGGGAACTCAAGTTTTTAGTAAATAAGTTTTGAAAACTGATGTGATTAGATAGTGTTAAAAATGTCCAACACTATCCTTATCGACAACGACACTCGTAATCTTAGACATAGATGTGACTTGTGAGATAGAGATCTAGAAGAAAACTTTTATCACCACCATTACGAGTAGTTGAACAAAAATGGGAACAACATATTACATACAGCACCATTTAGAAGAATTATTCAATACTAATTGAATAAACACAGCAATCGGATACCTGATATAAAGTTGAAAGTTGGAGCTGCTTGAGTAAGGGAGACGAATAAAGCTTCAATCAATTGAATGTGGTACAACCTACAACTGTGGTAGCAAAGGATATTCAAGCATACACTTTTCATACCAGAAGACATTTTTCATCTTAATTAAAATTTACAAACATGGTATTAATCTTCCACATTGACACAGAATGTTGGTTTTCATTGAGGATCATAACATGTTCGTTATCATTTGCAACTCGAAGTGTTCTGATTTTATTTGCAGCAGCTGTAATACCAATTCTTTTAAATGGATTTCCATCAATAGGAAGCATTTGAACTCCGATACTGTGTGTTGTATGAAATATAATATAATCTTGTCCATCATCTTGTTGCATATATTTAATACTTTCTATCGGGGCATCATACTCTGCGCAGGAGTAAGTTTTTAACTTCTCGAAAGTAACACCATCATATATTTTAAATTTGTATTGATTATCAACAGTTAGAATTATATTTTTCGAATCTGTTATTAGTTCATCTTTCATTGCATCTGATGGTATAATTATGGCGGAGTGTGGTGAAGCTGTCTGACAAATGAAAAATTCCTTACAAAAAATTGTGGATAATGAGTTCTCATTTGAAGCAATTTGCCCATTTTCGAACAGTTCGTATATTTTCTCGATGTTATATTGAACAGCAAGCTAAAATAAAAATATTATAGGTAAAATAAAATTTGCAATATGCTTAGATATTTAGGAACAATATTATTGTATAGGATTAATTGTGACAGAATTGTAGGTATACCAAATTGCCGCACCTTCTCTTTAGTATTTTAAATAACATGCAGAAAAATTTGCTTTTACGCATATTATTTCTCTATTTTAGACTTTTCGTGTATAAATTTTTAGTTTATCAGTTTTCAAGCTCATCGCCAGGACAATTCATCAAGAGGAAAACACCAACTTCAGCTGCTACCAAATAGTTTTCAAAGTAGCCTCTTTGTACTCAGCACTACCTCGTTTTACTGCCCAATCATTTAAAATAAACGGCAATTCTTCATCAGTGCGAGTTGCATCTAGTTCATAGTTTTTGATGCGTCAATATTTCGTAAGCATTGCCCAACTAGTTCTTTTGCTCGCGATCAAACGTTTTGGAGTCTTTGCTTGAACTTTTTCGTCGATTGACTTATTTTCTTCTTTACCAAATCATCAGTAGACGTTTTTTTAAATTTAAATATGTCAAAAACTGTTTCATAATTATGTTATAAAAATTTAAACGAATTTAAAAATATTTATGAATTCAAAATATCCAATTTTGTTCTGAAATAAAATGACCGAAATAGCTATTTATGTACCTAGGGCGTTATGTAGGTTATTGCGCCCGGAAAGCGACGTAATCTAGCCCGAGGGCCTCTGGCCCGAGGGATGGATGTCGTTTGATGGGCGTAATACCCAGTAACGCCAGTGGTGCATACAAGATTTTATGCTTCACTTAATAAGTTAAAAACTAAGAAAAAATTTAATTTGTTAGTCTGTATTGATATGCAAAAAATACAAATGTATCATAGTATGCCAAGAAAATAAAAATTTTGAAGTTTAAAATAAATATTTGTTGTTTGTACGTTGTTATGTTAGCAAATTATCCTAAATTTTGAAGGGTATGACAAAAACATTGTATGACGTTTAAAATAATTTGATAGTTTTGGAAAACTATATGAACATTTAATAACTAAAATGTTGCTAAACATTTTTAAACAAATGTCAAAATCTTTTACCAGCTTAAATTGAATAAGAATTATTTACATTTTGTAGACAAAACTACAGTAAAAATAATTTTATGTTTTACTGATTTAGACCTTAGTTACCGTAAGTCATTTAGACCTTAGTTACCGAAATAATAATGACATTCTCAATTCCCAAGGGAATTATAAGAGGGAGTTATGGATTCATAATAGACCTAGTTTTCATTATAAATTTTTTTTATTTATAAACAACATTATTTACATAAAGCCATAGTAACGAATAACAATACCGCAGCAATACAATTTGAAATGAAAAATAACTAACTTGATCAATTAAAACGAAAAATCATGCTATCAAATACTTGATAAAAATAAATGTTTTAGTTTAATAAATGTTTTAGATAGTAAAACATAATAGTAGTTTAATCAATGAGTGAATAATGAAGTAGTTTATTCTCAAGCAAAAGTTTAAAATTCGAGCGAGGTACGAGCGAGAATTTTAATTTGCGAGAGAATAAAATTCATTATTCACGAATCGATTACAATACTTTATTCTCTGACAAAGAATTGTGTATAAATATAAAAACATTTTCTTCAATTAAAACAATAAATCTTTATTGTTTTAATTGATAAATCAAATTTCTTAATAAAAAAACCCTGATGATAAAAAACGCGCTTCTCATACAATCAATTAAGTTCAACTAAACGAAATAAGAGAATTTAAATTAAAATTTGATTTTTGAACAAAACTTATCAAAGCAATTGTGATTATAATTTGAAAATAATTTTAATGAAATCAAAACAATTTGACCAATTGGAATCATACCAATTGAATAATGATAATTTTTTTATAGGAAAATTTTCATTAGACAATAGGTTAAGTTCATTAGGCTATAGGTTAGAAAACAATACAATAATATATACTATTATTATCGAAAAAACATACAAATAAAGCTGATATAATTAAATGGAAGAGAATAAAATTATTTATATATCACGTGAATTATTAGATGTCAATTACCTTGTGAAACTTACTAACCTTCGGGCCAGAGGCCCTTGGGTAGTAAACATTTACCTCGGTAATTAACATCCTTATAATTCCCTTGATACCTAAATAACTATTATTTAGTTTTTTAGCGTCTTAATAGCGGGCGTTTATAGTTTATATATCGCGTATCCAAGACATTATAACAGCTTTATATCATTGTGAAGCATAAAATATATTTTTTGTAAAAGTACAAGTATTTTATCTCTGTATAAAACTTTATCACAAAACTAACACGAAACATCAATGCATAGCCGG
The DNA here is from genome assembly GCA_963693315.1 of Diogma glabrata. Taxonomy (NCBI): domain Eukaryota; kingdom Metazoa; phylum Arthropoda; class Insecta; order Diptera; family Cylindrotomidae; genus Diogma; species Diogma glabrata. The sequence continues at coordinate 119,054,402 of OY856186.1, read as the reverse complement.
AAAAAAATTATAACAGATGAGATCCTAAGTTAATACAATTTAGTGAAAAGATGATACACTTAGCAAGCTACTCAAAAACCTCTCCATTTAGCGTTTCGAGAAAGTATTGCAAATCAAAAATTCAAATTTCTATCAAAATTCCAAAAATATTCTAAAAATTATTACAAAATCAAAGATTGAAACTTTTTTCAAAATTCTTAAAATGTTGCAAAAGCTATAACAAAGTCAAAAACACAAACTTTTGTCAAAATTCTGAAAATATTCCAAAAATTATAATAAAATCAAAAATTTTAACCTTTTTTCAAAATTCTAAAATTATTACAAAATCAAAGATTGAAACATTTTCAAAATTCTAAAAATATTGCAAAAATTATAACAAAATTAAAAGTTGAAGTTTTTTACAAAATATTAAAAAAATTCTTACAAAATCAAAAATTGAAACTTCTTTCAAAATTCTTAAAATATTTTCAAAAATTCAAAATTCACTTATTCAAAAATTCAAACTTTTTCCAAAATTCTAAAAATATTGCAAAAACTAAAACAAAATCAAAAATACAAATTTTTTTCAAAAATTCTAGAACTATTGCAAAAATTATAATGAAATCAAAAATTAAATCTCTTTCATACTTCATAAAAATATTCCAAAAATTATTACAAAAGTAAAAATTGGAACTTTTTTCAAAATTCTAAAAATATTGCAAAATTATAACAGAACAAAAATTCAAACTTTTTTCAAGATGATTCACATAAAAAATTTCTTCCTATCAGTTCGGAGTAGCTGAAGTTGGTTAGAACCATATTCCATTTCCAATTTAGTGTTCAATTAGACGTTTGTTTCGTTACATATAATATATTACAAAACCACTAAATTTTATTCTCTACAAATATCCATGATTTTCAATATGTAGCTCTATGTATTATATCATATTTGTATTTATATTTACCTGAGCGGTTAACTGAATGTATATTTTTTTGTGTAAATCAAAGTTCTTTGAACCAATAAAATTAATAATAATAATAATAATTATATTTCATGTCATACAAATAACTAATTTCATTTTTTTTTTCAAAAAAATTGGGTACAAAACTAGATGAAAATTCTTTTGAAACACTTGACAATATTTTTTTGTCCAACTTAGAATGCAATAATCAAGTTTTTGGTCTCACATAGCTATGCCGACCATCAAGTTTCCTCCATATTCAATGTTACTACTCATTATCACTTAAAATGAACGTTTTTAAAGCAAAAACTATGCAAATTTTCTTGTTTGACACATTTGACGATTTTTTGATACAGTTCAGGTACAGTTATCGAAGTCGAACACATCGTCCTTTCGGCTCTTACCATTAAGGGTCGATTGTATGAACAAGGATGGATAGAAAAGAATCCGAGAATAAAGTTTTATCTTCAGCCGAGGATTTTATTTTTCGTTGATTGTATGAACACGCATAGATTTTTTTTATTTTTGTTTTTATTGCAGTTTATAGCTGTGTAATTTTATAAATGGCAATACTTTTTCATTAAAAAACATTATTTCAAAATTGAAATTGAATATATTAAAATTATATTGAAAATATTATTTATTTTACTATTAATTTATATCAAAAAACAAATTTTAGAAACTCAGAAATTTAAATTACAAAATAACCACAAATTCAAAACAAAATTGTCCTGCTATGCGCATGTCAAGAAAAATAAACAAACTGTTTTATCCTTTGTTTTATAAAAGAAAAATAAAGAATAAATCTGAGAATAGAATTAAATCTATCCTGATTCATACAATACAAACGACGATTTATCCGAGGATTTATCCGCATTTATACAATCCCTTAGTATATCTATTTTTAGAAACAAAAATTTTTGAAATCTTTCCAGTGGTTTTCTATTCTAAATTTCATCGGTTTTGACGGCTGGCAGACAACCATTCATTTTTTGCTTTTTTAGAATCGTTATGACATAAAACGTCGAGAAATGCCTAAAAGTGGGGGTAATAATTTCACTTTTGGCTCGAGAATATAATAATTGGGTCTTTCGAAATCTTTTTGAAACGCAAAATTGCATTTACGGGTATACTCGTACAAAAAGTATCTTTATTCGCCTACATATTAAAGTGTTACTTTATTACTGTGATTTGCGGCCATATATTTTGTGGTCATACCATAGTTACGTCCAAAAAAGTAAATAACATCTGTATTTGTTTAAATTCCATAAAAAAATAGAAATTTTTATCAAATCAACCTCATAATTCAAAATTTCATAATCCAATTAAAAAATTTGTTATTTTTGGTTGTCATATAAGTATACGGTTTGTTTGAAAAAAAAAATAACAAACATTTTGGTCAAAGGTTACTTGTTCAACATATTTTTATTTCGAAATTTATAAAAGTTTTAATTACTTTGGTTTTGAAAAAACCAAAGTATTGAATCCATTCATTTCTCGACGTTTAAGGACCTACTGATTCTAAAAAAGCAAAAAAAAAATGTCGGCCGGCCGTCACAAACGACGAAAAAAATGTCGGCCGGCCGTCACAACCGACGAAATCTCGAAAACCGCTGGAGGGAATTCAAAGGAGGATGTGTTCGATAACTGTAAAGGAAGTGTGTCAAAAAATCGTCAAGTGTGTCAAAACAAGGAAATTTGTATATTTTTTGCTTTTTCAATGATTGTTTAAAAATATTTATTATTTGTTAAAATTTACCGTTGAAATCCTTAAAAAATATAATTTTTTCCCATGGTAATTTTCTTTTGATAATTTTTTAACAAAAATAAAGATTTTCGATAGAAGGTCTAGTTTCGCTGAAAATCGTGAAAAACCATTTTCTACCCCTAAAAATTCACCCCATTTCACCCTCATAACTCGGATCACCTTTAATTTATGTTTCCTATCATTTGCGCAATATTTTCTTCCTTTTCCAAAACTTTTGATGCTGTTACTAATTGTTTCCATTTTTTTGCCTGTTTTTAAGATATCTGCACTGGTGGTACATATATGTATTTTAATTTATTTTTTATGCAAATAATACAGAATCTTACTCGTACAAAAAATCTTGTATGTAATTCAGACATAAAGTATCTTTTTTGCTTTCGATTGTTTATTGCCCTCGGCTATAACGCCTCGAGCAACAATTTCACTCTCAAACAAAAAAGACTAACTTTACGCCCTTAAACAATAAAAAGCTATTGTGCATTGTTACAAAAACTACCTACACTAATACTACACCTTTTCCAATTGTAATTCAAAAAGCGTCAATGTTAATTCAGAAAACCTCAATTGTAATTCAGAGAGCGTCAATTGTAATTCAGATTAGTTAATTGTAATTCAGAAACCGTCAATTGTAATTCAGAAAGCGTCAATTGTAATTTAGATTAGTCAATTGTAATTCAGAAACCGTCAATTGTAATTCAGAAAGCGTCAATTGTAATTCAGAAAACGACAATTTTAATTCAGATTAGTCAATTGTAAGCCGCTTTCCAATCGAGTGAATTGCTGAAGGTATTGATTGTAGCCAATTCTAATATTCAGTAAATCATCAAAAATAGAGTCAAAACAACAAAAAACAGCAATTTTTTGACATTTAAAAAATATATAACCAAAATCGAAAATTTAGACACAACAATATGTTCCGATTTATTTTTTGTTATTTTTAACGTTTAACCACAAACCGTAAATAAAAAAATATGAATATGTTGCACTGATTAACCTATTTTTTGAAGTTATACTTCTTTGCGCTCGTTGTAAATATTTTGATGGGGTGTTAAACGAGACGCTGTTTCAAGTTATATTTTAACCTTTATGCTGTATGGTAATAAAGACGAAATTAGTAAATCAACCTTATGCTGTATGGTAATAAAGACGAAATTACTAAATCAATCATATTTTATAATAATAAAACATTATTCGCTTAGTTATCTTTGATCAATTTTTTTTTTCACTTTTCGGAATTATCATTAAAATGAATAGTTAATGTATAATGTGACAAACAAATGTGTACATTTATATGAAAATTATGTTAAATTATTTTTTAACAAATACATATTTCTAATTTACAACAAATATGTTCTTATGGTTTGCAATTATATAAAATATGTACGTACATTGTACATATTTCTATGCATTAGAACCAATACGATACATATAAGCATTGCTTATATATGATTAAACAAACCTGCTTGCATTAGCAGAACTGCCCTCACATGTTCCAAAAATTGGAAATTGACGTTTCTTTTCCTCTTAAGAGAAACATTGATGAACCAAGAATTTGCATTGGAACCTTAGTACCGAAGAAAAAGATTATGAACAATATCAAAGTTACAGATTTAAACTGTTTTACTTATTGAGTGATATATGCTTCTCCATTACTTTCAAAACTATTATTGTTATTGCAAGGGTTCTATAAAATATATGCAAATATGTTAACAAATGTTGTGATTTGACTGTTTCAATAATAATATATAAGTCTGAATTTACAAATGAAATTAGTCTTATTATTATTATTTCCAATTTTTGTTTTAAGTTGTGGGAAGGAATGTCGAAATAAGACGATGACCATAAAGCAATAAAATCCATTAAACGAAAATATTCACTAAAAATGGTGGTATTTTTTAATCGGCCGGCGTATGGATCAATGGAGTAGAGTATTGCAGACAATCGATAAAATATATTTGCAAACTGCAATACGACCCTCTTCAGAACAGCAAAATTTCTGGATTGATAAATGATTATAAGTCTACATGAAATAGGACGCTAAACCAATAGCAATGAACCAGTGTATCTATATTTTGTATGACGAGTACGGTGGCTTCGGAGTAAGTAATTGACAATTGTGACATCCAATAAACAAATATATTTACGCTCACCTAATTGTTCGTTACACATTGAATTATTTGAATTAAATCTTTGGAATAAAATTTTAACTTTTTTCTAACCCTAATCTTTTGCCATCTACATTTATAAAAATTATTTAATTATTATTTGCCTGTCAATGTGTTTTAATTTGAACGTACATTTAATATGTAAATTTATCTATAGCTTTAGAGACATTTACTTAATGGATTTTGCTGACTGCAAAATGATACTATTTCATTTTTTTCAAACTTTTTATATATTACTAATAAAATAAGTTAAATTAAATGACATTACAAAAAACTATAGGAGAATTTACTCAAAAAAAACAGTTTTCAACCACTTTATCTGGGAAGCACGGGCATCGCCGTGCGGGTGTACCTTCTAGTAATTAATAACTATACGTTCTTATACTTTTTGAATAATAATTTTTTTTTTGAATAATATTTTTTTTTATTTATTTTTTGAATAATATGTTTCTTGTTTTTATATTTTTTTTTTTTGAATAATATTTTTTTTTTGCATAATATTTTTTTCTTTTGAATAATATTTTTTTTCTTGAATAACATTTTTTTTTTGAATAATATTTTTGTTTTTTTTTTAGTTATTGTTTTTAATGTACCCTATCTGTCTGTCTGAGTGCGTGTGTGCGAGCGAATGGGCAAAGAAGTATAACTTCCACCGTCTGGTCCGACGCAGACCCTACTTTTTCTTCACTTTATTTAATTCAATCCAGTTCTGTAGAAGCTCAGTTTACGTTCAGTGTAAAGTGAATATTACCATTGGAACATACAAATTCCGGAATACAATTCAGTTTAAGTGAATCATTCAGTAATTCGCTCGATTGGAAAGCGCTTTAATTCAGAAAACGTCAATTGTAATTCAGATAACGTCAATTGTAATTCAGAAAACGTCAATTGTAATAAAGAAAAGTCGGTCAAGTGCGAATAAAATTCGCTCGCCGTGGGTTCCGTGAGTGTTGAAGAAGAAACTGATAAAAATAATTTACATAAAGTTGTGTTGTACAGTTTTCATATTCCCAGACCATAGGCACATAATAGTAGATTGTATTACTAGTGCCAATGCGTTTTCCAAACAAGAGTTAGTTTGGCAATAACTAGCGTTTGGAAAACGCATTCACACTAGTACTACACACTATTTTTTGTAACAAATGCATAAAATTTATAAATATTTATAAATTGTTAATTTGATCATTTATTTAACAAAGTTATAAACAAATTTGAGATATTTAAATAATTAAAGTGCGCCATCTTCGTTGTAATAGTTGTAAATTATAAGAGTCCAACTACCGGTAAAAAATAAACATAAGATTCCAACTATCGGTTTTATAAAAAAACATAGGAATCCAATAAGAGCTGTCAAAATTGTAAACCTTGAAAACCCAAATAAATTGTTTTTTCTTGCAATTTCAAATGATGCAATGTGCTTAAGTTGTTTACTTTTTACTATATGGTAAGTTATTTAAATTATTATTTTGATATTTTAGTGCTCTAAAAATATTATATATAGGATAGATTTAACTACAAATCTCACATGCGTGCCAGGCGTGCTTGCGTGCCAGGCATACAAAATATTTTGTGGTCATGTGTGAGAAAAAGTAGTTTTTTCTTTTATTCTATTCTAGTACAAAATTGAATATTTTTTATGCATGTGTTATAAAAAAATTATTTTTTCCTCTTAAATGTCGTTAGCAATTCGTTAAAATGTAGCAATTACAATTGAAAATTGATCCAAATTATACACAAAATGTTACTTCTTGTTAAATATTAGCGAAAGCAGTTTAGGGTGACTTAAGTGAGATTCAGTTACACCACCTGATAAATGGTTCAAATTGGAAAATATACATTATCTGCAATTCAATAGTAACCAAACATTATATTTATATAGTAACCCGAGCATTTTTTCAGTTAAAACATCTGAATTAATTTAACATTAATCAATAAGGTATAACAATAATTTAAACTTTTAAACATTTCAAAACACAATTTATGCATAAACCCATAGGCCAATAGAATTCTGGGTTGTACGTGTTGTTGTCGGTAACAGGTCAGAAATGTTTTTAATCTCTGGGGTAGGGTACTCACATAATGGACATGCCGAGTCCACTCGCCCGGCACATGGTGACTGGAGTTATTCAACAAAGTGTGCTGGAAAATTTTTTTTGCTTCCTTGTAAGCGATATAACTCGTAAATGGTGCACTTTAGGATACTGGTGCTATGGAACTTTTCTGTTCCTTAAATGTTTTTCTATAACTTAAAATAAAACACAAATAATGTGTTTTGTTGCAAATTTTTGCGAAAAAATGTCTAAAAATCGATATTTTTCAATTAATTTAGTTATTTGCAAATAATTGTTTATAACATAATTAACCCCTCTATCTTGTAGCAGAAACCTCAACGAAAAAAATAAGCTTCAAAACGTTTCATTCGGCTGAATATTTTTTACACAATTCCATTTTGCACTTAATGCCTTAAAAAAGTTGATAACTTTGGGCAGGCCGCAAGGTCTGAGTTTTTAGCCTATTGCAATCTGCTTGACGGGAATTGAAAGGGTGTAGTGTCAGCTTTAAATAACATTTTTGTTGCTATACCCATATTCAAAATTAACAACAATTACAGTGGTTTGAAAAAACTGCGAAAATTCTTTAGTTGCAAAATTAAATTTCTCAACGAATTTTCCACTTAACGAGATGCGGTTTTAAAATTTGCAAAGTGCTTAGAAAACCGAAGATTTAAAAAGAAACCTCTCTAACATGAGTTGGACCGAGTTATGGCCCATTTTGTTTTTGAAACCCCGATTGTGACATTGATTTTGTATGCCATATATCGACAGTAACTGAGAATTTCTCTCCAAAATGATACTGTTATGCTCACAAGATGCTGGGTCTGTGCCTACCCAACACGCGATTGATTACTCTGACTCCTTCTAGTAACGTACTCTATGAAAAAATAAAACGTACTGTATAGTATACGTAAAACCTACGTAGCAAAACGATGCATAATTGAGTATTATTGTAATGACAAATAAATTTAATGAAAAAGTCATGAACTACTTATGTGTAATCATGTCCCAAATCATGTTAGAGAGGTCTATTTTCTAACATCTGAGGTTTTCTAAGCACTTTGCAAATTTTAAAAACGCATCTCGTTAAGTTGAAAATTCGTTGAGAAATTTAATTTTGCAACTAAGGAATTTTCGCAGTTTTTTTAACCACTGTAATTGTTGTTAATATTGAATATGGGTATAGCAACAAAAATGCTATTTAAAGTTGACACTACACCATTTCAATTCCCGTCAAGCAGATTGCAATCGGATAAAAACTCAGACCTTGCGGCCTGCCCAAAGTTAACAACTTTTTTTAAGGCATTAAGTGCAAAATGGAATTTTGCAAAAACTATCAGGCCGAATGAAACGCTCTGAAGCTTTTTTTTTGTTGAGGTTTCAGCTACAAGATAGAGGTGTTAATTATGTTATAAACAATTATTTGCAAATAACTAAATTCAATTGAAAAATACCGATTTTTAGACATTTTTTCGCAAAAATTTGCAACAAAACAAATTACACTAGTTTACAAAATTTAAACTTTTTTTGTCTCCCTGAATAAAACCCAACTTTTCTTATGGATTTGGACCTTCTGAACACGAATATCATATTCATTTTTTTTGGTTAGCTCTTGTTTTTAAGATATTCACGAAAAACCAATTTTTTCGGTGATCAAAAATGTTGTTTCGGTTTTTGGGTCTCATATTTTACAAAACAAACAAATTCAATATATTAATGAAACATATGCATATTAAATATGCCAACAAATATTTTGAGCTATATTTTGTAAAAATCCATTAAGGATTCTGGAAGTAACAGTCGAAAAATGTTGAAAAAATTCGAAAAATTCACGTTTTTTTATATTTTTCCATTTTCAACACCATAAATTTTGAACAAATAAAGACTCTAATTTTTTTTAATTTCTTGGAGACTATAGGAGCTTTAACTTCTTTTCTTTTAAGCTAAAAGACACGAATATTGGTGCAGTTTGCATCAAGTTATTCAAGTTTTCCCAAAGAAAGTCAAAACTCAAAATTTGAAAAAAAAATTTAACTATAAGAATAATTTAAATTCTGCAACATAATTAATTTATATATAAGTTGTTTTCGTAGTAGATCTAGTCATTCCCACCTCGGACTTATTTCAGGAGTTGGAAAATATCAGTTAGTTGATTATGAAATATCGTTTTTTGACAAAAGTTGTGTTTTATTTGTATATGATTCTTCTCGAAATTGAGATTTTTTTGTGAAGTTTTTTGACATGATCTAGCTCCTCCCACCATGGATTTATTTTAGGAGTTGGAAAATATCAGTTAGTTGATTATGAAATGTCTTTTTTTGACAAAAGTTATATTTTATTTGTATATGATTTTTCTCGAAATCATATTTTGAATTGGAAAATATCAGTTAGTAATGAAGATAGGCAATTCTTATAAATGGGGTGATGCTTTCAGCAGTATGTATTATGTAAATTCCACAAATAAAACAAAATGAATTTGGGCTATTTTTACACTTGAAACTTCTTGACGACGCCATTTAAATAAACTTGACTTCACACTTTACTAACAATTTATGTTGCCTTACAAGGCAGCTATCACTATTGATTTATTGATTTTTAAAAACAATACACTATTTAAAATTTATATTTGTAAAAGTTTTCCTTTTTTAATTAATATTTTCTCTTGAATAATTGGAATTAAATTTATCCTCAGAGATTATATTTGCAACTAATCATACGACAATTATCTACTTAAAAAGAAACCTCATTAAACTAATTAAACAAAAGTTGGGAAAACCGAAAAACTATTAAAAAGGAGAATTTGTTGCTTTCTTAAATTAAACTGAAAATGATCATAAACGTAAGGAGTATCACAAGGTGGGCGGTGATAGAAAAAAATTTACATTATAAAAAAACAAAAAAAAAAAAAAAGAAAAGAAACAAACCTTACAGGTATTAATAGACATAAATAGAGGCTTAACTTTATGGTGCTTGACTAACTTAAATAGTTCTGATGTTATGATGTTTTGCCTCTCCTCATAATTCATTATCTTTTGTTTATATTTTTCTATATACGTCTCATATCGATCCAATTCCCAACTTTGAAAACATAAATGGAAATTATGCTTTACTATTTTAAAATAATTCTCTACTGATGTTTGAGAACGACTGAATTTTTGAAATTATTATTTATGGCACAAAAAATTAAGTACAAAATTATTTTTTCCATATTTTGAGTTTTGACTTTCTTTGGGAAAACTTGAATAACTTGGTGCAAACTATAACTCGTGTCTTTTAGCTTAAAAGAAAGAAATTTAAGCTAGTATAGGCTCCAAGAAATTAAAAAAAATTAGAGTCTTTATTTGTTCAAAATTTATGGCGTTGAAAATGAAAAAATTTAAAAAAACGTGAATTTTTCGTATTTTTTCAACTTTTTTGGACTGTAACTTCCAGAATCCTTAATGGATTTGTACAAAATAAAGCTCAAAATATTTGTTTGTATATTTACTATAGACTTGTTTTATTAATATTTTTAATTTGTTTGTTTTGTAAAATATGAGACCCAAGAACCGAAACAATATTTTTGATCACCAGAAAAATTGGTTTTTCGTGAATATCTCAAAAACAAGGGGAGATTATTTATTTCGGGAGATTTTTCTTGTAAAATAGTGTTATTTTTGTTTTATTTTAAGATATAGAAAAACATTTAAGGAACAAAAAAGTTCCATGGCACCAGTATCCTAAAGTGCACCATTTACGAGTTATATCGCTTACAAGGAAGCAAACTAAAATTTCAAGCACACTTAGTGAATAACTCCAGTCCCCAGGTGCCGGGAGAGTGGACTCGGCATGTCCATTATGTGAGTACCCTACCCCAGAGATTAAAAAAATTTCTGACCTGTTACTGACAACAACACGTAAGCCATATCTTTTTCCGTTATTCTATTGGCCTACCATAAAAATGGAACTTAAGGAAAATTGTTGTGAAAAGGAATCCAGTAGTACGATTGCTGCCATGTCTACATTTGTTCTACAGCAAGTGTGTGCAACCTTTAAATGATGTTGTAGATAGTGCTTGTCCTATCTGCAGAACAATAATGTTGGGAAAGGAAGTAATTGAAAGAAAAAATTACAAAAAAATAGGGGTAAAGACCGTGAAAGGATAGTAAATTGTGCTAACAGAGGTGATGACTGGATAGCGTTGGCTACGACGCTAGAAATTAAATATAAGACCGCGTATCATTGGATCCAGTCTGGCATTGACAAAATATTGCCTAAAGGTGGTACAAAGCCAAAAATTCTTTCTGATGATCAAATGATTTGATGGTTTCGTCAAAGATAGAAGAAAACTGTACCATAACTAAAGCAATTAAAGCCAAGCTCATGAGTAATTTCAACAAATTGTTTTCCGTGTCAACCGTAGGTAATTACTTAGAAGGTAGACTGTTCACTACAAAAGGAGTACACGTTGAACGTGTTACAATGAATTCTGATGCGAACAAAACAAAACGAGCTGAATACGTACAATCCTTGAACCAGTACATACAGCAAGGGAAACAAGTTGTTTGGATGAACGAAACAAATTTTAATTTGTTTTGTTGTCGAACGAGAGGCCGTGCAAGAGTTGGGAAAAGAGCAGTACAACACCTTCCAGCATCAAGAGGTCCTAACATTCATTTAATTGGAGCAATTTCAACTACAGGAACCGTATACATGGAACGCAGAATGGGTTCAAATCAACTGGATGATTTGGTGATTGTTGTGGACAACGCACATTGTCATTCAAAGCTAGAAAAAGTAATCGATGGTACGTCAGCTTCTCTTTTTCGGTTAGAACCCTATTCTCCGATGCTAAATCCCAAAGAGAATATTTGGTCTAAAGTAAAATCGTATGCGAAAAGCAACATACGTATTCCGAACGTTGCAGGTCCTGGCGTAATGGAAGAAAGATTGATCTACTTGGAAGATATTATAGATCATGCAACGAATGCCATAGGGGGTGATTGCGCACTTGCTGTGCAACACTGTACAGTTCACCAAGCGTCTTGTCAATGAATGACATGGCGGTCGATCGATAATTTGTTTAAAAATATTAAGAAATACTATGCATAACCTGGCAAAAATTCTTGTAGGAAAAATATTTAGGAACTTACATGATCATGATCATTTCTTGTTGAGAATTGGGACAAGAAGTTTACAACATCATACAAGATTCACATAGGATCTTTTAAAGTTCATGTAAGGATATTTTATAGTTCATGTAAGATTCTAACAAAAATTCCTACAAAAATTTTTGTCAGGGTATACTTGGATCTTCATCTCAATTTTTCATTATACTTAAAATAAAATATAATGTTAATAAAACGTGTTTTATTTCTGAATTACAATTGACGTTTTCTGAATTACAATTGACTAACCTGAATTACAATTGACGCTTTCTGAATTACAATTGAGGTTTTCTGAATTAAAATTGACGCTTTCTGAATAACACTTGACTAATCTGAATTACAATTGACAAATCTGAACTACAATTGACCCTTTCTGAATTACAATTGAAGAAGGTGTAGTTCCCCACCGTAGCCATTTACTAGCTAGTATAGTTTAATAAAGAATAATAGCAACGGTGTGAAACCAAACTATCATAACAATTATTTTAAATTTGCTATTTTCATTTTCTAGCTGGTAAATAATAAAACTTATCAAATAAAGTATAATAACGAAGGTGTGAAATGTAATTATTATTTTATAGGTGAAATGTCATTTTATGGAATTTGTAAAAAAAATTTTTTCTTGTGATTTTTACCTTGTAAGATTCATTTCCGAACTTTAATAAATTAAAGTGTATGTATTAAGTGTTGATTATGATATGAATATGTTTAGTATAGCATTATAAAGTAATAAGACAAAATAAACGTAGTCAACGTAGACGTTTGGTTCTCGTGAGAGCTTCTGTAAAAAAGACGTTAAAGAATAAAACTTATAAATATTTTATGCTGTTCAAAAACAGTGGCATCACTGGCAGGGCTGGTCTAAATCTAGTTTGAACTTCTCTGGGTTGTAATTTTCATTTTAAAAACTATAACGCTAATATCAAATATAAAATTGACAGTACGGTATTTTGATACATAAATTTTATCCTACACCTTTTCCAATTGTGATTCAGAAAGCGTCAATTGTAATTCAGATTTGTCAATGGTGATTCAGATTAGTTAATTGTAATTCAGAAAGCGTCAATTTTAATTCAAAAAACTTCAATTGTAATTCAGAAAGCGTCAATTGTAATTCAGAAATAAAACACGTTTTATATAATGGTAATAATTTTATTTTAGGATAATGAAAAATTGAGATGAAGATCCAAGTATGTACATAGTATTTCTCAATATCTTTTTAAACAAATTATCGACCGACCGCTATGTCATTCATTTACAAGGCACTAGCTTAGTGAACTGTACAGTGTTGCACAGCACGAGTGCAATCACCCCCAGTTATGGTGTTCGTTGCATGTAATGCAAATAATACGGAATACGGATGTTGCTTCTGGCATACGATTTTACTTTAGACCAAATATTCTCTTTGGGATTTAGCATCGGAGAATAGGGTCCTAACCGCAAAAGAGAAGCTGACGTACCATCGATCACTCTTTCTAGCTTTGAATGACAAGGTGCGTTGTCCACAATAGGAACCAAATCTTTCAGTTGATTTCCCATATCTTGCCACTTTTGCATTATATCAACTACCCAATCGTTTGCTAGCTGGGCAGTAAGTGAACCCTTCTGCATTCCATGTATACGGTTCCTGTAGTTGAAATTGCTCCAATTAATGAATGTTAGGACCTCTTGATGCTGGTGCTTGATCACTTCTGTTAGCACAATTTACTATCGTTTCACAGTCTTTTCCGCTATTTATGTTGTAAATTTTTCTTTCAATTCATTCCTTTTCCAACATTATTGTTCTGCAGATAGGACAAGCACTATCTACAACATCATTCATGGTTTTATGCTAAAATTGGGTTTCGAACTGTTTAAAAGTTTAAATTATTTTTATAGAAATGAATTCAGATGTTTTAACTGAAAAAATGCACGGGTTACATAAATATAATTTTTGGTTACTATTGAATTGATAATGTATATCTTCCAATATGAACCATTTACAAGTTGGTGTAACTGATTCTCATTTAAGTCACCCTAAACTGCGTTTGCTAATATTTAACGAGACGTAACACTTTGTGTATAATTTGAATCAATTTTCAATTGAAATTGCTATTGACATTTAAGAGGAAAAAATAGTTTTTATGTGCCTATGGTCTGGGAGTATGAAAACTCTACAACACAACTTTATGTAAATTATTTTTGTCAGTTTGTTCTTCAACATTCACGGAACCCTCGGCGAGCAAATTTTATTCGCACTTGACCGACTTTACTTTATTACAATTCACGTTTTCTGAATTACAATTGATGTTTTCTGAATTCCAATTGACGTTTTCTGAATTAACATTGACGCTTTCTGAATTACAATTGGAAAAGGTGTAGTGTCAAGGTAGGTTTGGTTTCCCACCGAAACATTATCTTAATATAATATGAACGGTGATAAATCAAACTAATATCAAATTTTTGCTATACTACATAGTAAATTTCTGCGGTGGGAAGCTAGTATAAGTTTACACCATGGTAGTATAATAGAATAATAGCAAATAGCTATTAAACTATTACAGTGTAAACGGATAGAATAAATCTTTTTTAATATGACAGATAGTTATTTGATATTCTGCTTTTGATCGATAGTATTCAAAAATATTGTAACCGTTGAAACGGAAAATGTAAAACACAATTTCATGTGATTGTAAAAAATGTGCAACATCAAAATCACTCAAAATTTAGTTTTAATTTTAATATGAGTATTATAATTTTTTGTTGATTTTGTTGAAATACTTTTGATACGATTGATAAGATTTTATATGCAAATTTGAAATACGGTAGCCGTATTCTATCTGTCAATATTATTCTGAGCGTTTATATTATACCACATGATAGAATAATCCAACGTCCAATGTATCGATAGTTTAATAGCAAAAAATTATTATTCTATTAAACTATCGGTGGTATAAACTTAGTATAGTACTAGTCTAATTTTTCATTTTTTTATGTTTTTATTTCTTATACAACATACGTCGATTATTTGTATTTACTCTGGCCTACTATAAATCCATTGAGGTGTCAAATATAATTGATAAAGGGTTTCCCAAAATTAAAACAAGAATAGAATTTGCCGCCATTTGTGCTATAAATTGATGGCAGCCCTGAAAAGAGAACAGCTGAGAGTTAAGAGTTAGTAAAAATAGAGCGTTACACGAAACAACACCACGTGTTTTCATTATTGTACAATATCTCAAAAATAATGAAAATTTTGCGACCGCAAGTCGAAAATTTCATACAAAATATGGTCGGAATAGTGTTTTAACTTCATCAACTGTGAAGAGGTTAATTGAAAAATTCAAAGATGATGACAGATTACAGTTCTTTCTGCCGAAGTGAAATATATTGATGTGGCCAATCTTGTGGTTTCCACAAAAAGTATTACATGCCATACAACCCGTGAAACAATTCAATTACTACATGAGATCTGCCTGTGGTCTAGTTCGCCAAACAAGAGTGCAGTTTGCAGTACAAGCGTAGCAAATGCTGCCCAGTCACTCTCGTTTAGAAAATTAGCTATTAACACTTTTTTGTAAAAAAAATATTTATGTATACATATTTTAAAGTTTATTTACCCTGTCTTCACTAATAGTAACCAATTTTGGAAACTTTGTAAAATTGTCCAGCCATAAAATTGAATGAATTTCTTTTGAGTGATTTATAAACTTCCCGAATGGCTGCCAGCAATTGGATGCCCAACATAATATAGACAAATTAAACTCGACGTCCTAGAATTGTAAATAAGTTTTTGAATATGAAAAATCAATTAAAAGTAAACACAACGTACTGTATATGCTAAATAATGGCCGGTATCGTCAAACTTCATATGTAGTATTTTACTTGTTGAAAACTTAAGTGGCGCATCATAAACATTAAGTAAACTAATCGGATCTAATTCCCAAACTGAGCCATTCTCCAATCCACAAAATAAATTAAATCCTGAAGGAGAAAACACTATATATGCAATAGGTGAAGCTATATATCTGCCAGTGTCTTTATCTTTTTCTAACGGAAGTCCAACTTCTGTTATTAACTTTTTTGTGTCAATATTATATGCGCGTAGCATCCTACTGTTAAAACCAATACATATCCATGGTCTAAATAAATAAATTTTTTATTTAACTATATTTATAAAGGTTAAATGTAATTTATTACTTTGTAGGATGAAGATCAAAGTTGCAGATCGTTGAATCATTTTTATATAGAACATACTCACAAGAATCTGTTAAAAAGTTCACAAAACCTATGTGCCCAGTTGTAGTAGCTGTTATTAAAAATTGTTATTGTTCATAGTAACAACATTACATATTCTATTACTTACAGATCATAAAATTTCGAACAATTAACATATTTTTCTCTTTCGAAGCATCTCTTGGAATATTTTCAGAAAACAAAACATCAATCCCTTCAACGGGTCTAACAGCTAAATCATAAAATTCAAATTCATTTAGATACATTACAATTTAAAAATACAAACAACTTGCGTTTTTGTTGTTCCGATGGATCAAAGATATGGTAATACCGTGGATTATAATTGAATTTTATCGAAAGAATTGGATCACATTTTAGATTTTCCATCCAGTACAAAAATTTTAAATCTTTATCATAAAACCGAATGTGACCCATATCATCGCCAATTGCAATTGTTCTAAAACGAAAATACAAATTTCACATAACAAAGCCTGGAAAAAAATTGAGAGATCTAATGAGATCTAAAGATATTTCTTTAGATCTCGACAGATAAACATCAAATCAAAATAGATTCTTGAAGATCTATGAAAATCTACAAAAATAGTGTCTTCATGAGCTTTAAGTTGTATGTTAAGAGATCTAAAAAGATTTCCAAAGTTTCTAAAACATCTTAGAAGATCTCGACATGTATCAAACTGCAGATCTACGAGGATCAAATTATCAGATATGAAGATACAATTTATAGATCTATATAGATTTTTATAGATCTTTCTATTTTTTCCCGGGCTATTAATTTTATAATAAAGATTAAATTACTCATCTACACAAGCAATTGCATTCACAGAGTTATTTCTTAATGGCACAGATTTCACATAATTTTTATTATTTGTTACAACTCGATCTGGTGAATCCACTACAATATCACTAAAAATTACTGCATATCCTTTAGATGTAACAACCATGAATTTTCTGGATTTACAAACATACGTTGAGTCATTAAATTCAGCATCTCCAAATTTCTCATCAGGAATATGGATCTTTAACTTATTTTCAGTGTTATCAAAATAACCAAAGACTACACCATATTGTAGTGTCACACCAAACCATGTAGATTCATCCTGATTAGAGCTATAACTAATACGTTTGATTGAACCGTAATATTTTGGTAACATAATTTCACCTAGAATTTTTTTTATAAATTATTATCTATTTTATTCTTTAAGATAATGCATTTCCATACCATCAGCACAGCTTCTCCCAAACGACCAAAACCAAAATTTAAGTAAAAAATGTTCATCAATTGTAACTACTGCTCTGCCATCAGGGCTCATATTGGCTGCTATGAGGCTAGAATCACTGTGGGGGTTTTCAAAGCTCCATATTTTATAAGGATTAGATCTAAAAATGGAAACAAAAATGTAAGTAGCTGCTGGGCTATTCTTTTGAAAATGTTCATTTATTTGTTGATTTTTTTTTTTAATTTGGTAAATTCTTCGTGTCCCCAACATATGAACAAAAACTCAGAATTTGTTTTTTATTGCTCTGAAATAGAATTATACGGGTGTGAATTTTGGTCTATAACATGTACAAAATTTTCAGATTTTTTAAAAATAGTTATAGAATATGCATAGAAAAGCCGTACTGGTGTAAACTTACTATATTTTGGTCATATAGTAAGATTACACCAGTATCTAATTTGCACGTGTCAACTTTTTTCTAGTTAAAAGCGGGGACAAGAAATATTAAATTCCCGGGATCCCGGTAAATCCCGGGAAACACTAAAAAGCTAGATTTTTCTAATTGGGTGGTAGAAAAATGTGTAAAATTAAAACAGCACAAAAAATGCGCTATTGATTTTTAAATTTCCATTATTTTAAATTATAAAAACTTCAAAAATTGAATAAAAAAGAATACATAAAAACAAAACAAAAATAAATTCATAATAATAATTTTTAAACAATTTTTCAAAAAACTAGGTTGTCAATGGCGCCATCACTCAATTTTGTCTGAATTTTCGTGACGAAACGTCCATTGAACCATCCATTGAACCATCCGTCCAAGAGAACCATTAAACATAAATTAAGAGATATGAAGCGCAAGTTTTAGGTAGATTTCTCAGAAAAATCTACCTATTTTAAGTTTGATTGGTTTTAATTTGTTGTGTTTATATGTGTCAAAAAAACCATACAAAAAAACAATGATACCATATGTGTCAAAAAAAACATTTTCCTAATTTTGAACGAAATTAATTACTAAAGAGGTAAAAGAATTAAAAACTACTCGATTTTCGAGTGAGAAAACTTTTAATATCTTTGAAAAAAGTACAAAAAAATGTTAATAAAAATTAGCGGGATACCCGGGATCCCGGGATGAAAATTTACCCCCGGGGAAAACGGGATTCCGGGATCCCGTTTGAGAAACCCTAGTTTGAATAAATAAATGTGGAAATTATAACCTTAATCTCGGAAATTATTGAATAACCACAAATTATTTCGTGTTTAAATACATATGTATATTGTAATTTTGGTTGTTTTGCATTCTTTTTTGGAAAGAATTGTATAAAATTATTACCATAACGGTGAAAATTCTTAAACAGTATTCTTTTTTGAACTTTAAACTAAAATTTAAAATAGCCTAAAATTTAAAATAAATAATTTAATATAATATATTAATGATGCCGAAAAATTCTGTTTGGAAATATCTGATGTTGTTTATATCAATGTTTAAAAAGAAAAATTGTGGGTGCCAATTAAATAATCATACATAATTAGTAAAATGTGCAAAACTTTGATAAAGACTTTAATGGTGATGAGTGCTAATTAATAACAACATTACAAGACCACACAATTAATTCAGCATAAAATAAATGACTTTTATAATATTAATTAATTTAACATGAGTGGATCTTTTTAATATTGATGTGGACAATTACAAAAACACTCTATTAATTCTATATAAAGAACCCAAATTATATGGCTTATATATCAATTAATTATTTTTATTATTTACAAATAGGGAGATTAAGCTTATATGTTTGAGGACTAAATTTAACAGGGTTGATGTTGAGAAACGAACATGGCTGGAAGGGAAGTAAGACTAGTAGAAGAGGAATAAAGAGTAAATGTAAGATAAACGCCAGGGGCCCTATTCTTGAACCATTACGAAAATTTTGGGTATCGATTTAATGTCAAAGTATTACGAAAATGTTTAAATGGTATTCTTGAAATCATATTACGAAAATTCTCGCAATGAAATGTTACTAAAATTTTGGTAACGGTTTTTACGTTCCTTATTTCATTTTCGAATTAAAATTTATATGAAAAAATTCTTAATTTTTAGTTTTTCATGTGTAAGAATAGGATAGATATAAAAATTTAAACTGTTAATCTGACAAAATTGTGGATACATATTTTTGTATGGGATATACTCCTGATTATTAAGCCAATAACGACATATTCGACGACTAAACTTTCGTTGAATGCGTTCAATACGGTTAACTCGAACAACATATTGTGGGTTCCAAATTATAGATAAATATTCTAATTGAGATCGAACTAATGAAAAAAACAATGTTTGAAACGTAGCATCATCTCGGAAGTCTACATATTCTAAACATAAATCCTAGCATATCATTGGCCTTATTTATTATTATTTCAGTATGATGAATGAAATTTATAGTGAATTCTTTTCTACTTGTTCGGTACAAGTTCCGACTCCAGATTATCGAAATTGTTTTTTTTTGTATTGCTTTTTTTACAAAAGAATACAAATTTCGTCAATTCTGTGTTGGAACTTGTACCGAACAGGTAGAAAAGAATTCACTATTAGACTACAATCAAGGTGAATGCCGAGATCCTTATGCAAATTCACTCTTTCAATAACAGTGCTGTTTAAATTGTACGTGTAGCTAATGGGATTTTTCTTATGATAAAAACTCATAAATCGACATTTCCCAATATTAGGTTCGAATTTGTTTCGTTGGCACTATTCAGTAAAACGGTTTAAATCTTATTGAAGAAGCAAACAATCATTCAATGTAACTGTTTTAACAAATGCTTTCATATCATCTGCGTAGAGCAAAAATTTTGAGTGAATCAGACAACTACCAACGTCATTAATGAAAATTAAAAATAGTAGAGGACCAAGGTAACTAACCTGCGACACCCCTGAAGTAACTTCTATCCCAGACGATAAACGATCTCCTAACTTCACTGTCTGTATTCAACCTTCAAGATATGAAGCTAGCCACAAAAGCATGGCAGAGTGAACACCAGCGCAGCGCAACTTAGATATTACAATTTCGTTAGAAATTCTGTCAAAAGCTTTTTTAAAATAGGTGAATACTACATCAACCTGATCAGCCTCTTCTATTGTATTCAGAACAAAATCAACAAATTCAATCATATTCGTAGTAGTAGATCTGCCAGGAAAAAACTATGTTGTTGGGGAATGATACACTTTCCAAACTTCTTAATCCCGAACAATACATTCAAATAATTTAGAGGTAGCAGATAGAATAGAAATGAGTCTCTAATTTTCAACTAATGACCTATCTCCACTTTTGTACACAGGAATAACATACGAAGACTTCCAGCAAGCATGAACATATCCAACTATTTAAACAACAACAACTATTTAAATAATATTTGTGACGCTTGTTTTCAACACCCAACGATTGAAATATTATAATAAATTTTTATAATATTTAATTAAAACAACTTAAAGACCATCTATTATATTTTAGTTGTTTTAAAATTTAAATTAAATGTATTTACGTTTCTTATATATCAATTATATCAAATAGTTTGAAATATTTAATCAACTCATTACGAAATGTCATTGTTTTTTATTCACCACTTTTCTTAGACTGAGAGCCAGTGTTTAAATTTTGGCGATTATAACCCCTAAGGGACTAGTTTTTTCTTTATACTTTCTTAGGACGGTTTTAAAGTAGACTGAATTTGCTACAATATGATACTAGAACTGTCTCTGTAGACCCAATAGTTTTCGAGATTAAGCCTCAAAAATCGAAAAAATCGTTATTTTTTCAAATTTTGCCGATTATGGCCCTAGAGGACTGGTTTTTGAAAAAAAGGTAGACTAAATTTGCTACAATATGATACTAGAATTGTCTCTGTAGACCCAATATTTTCCGAGATTGAGCCTTTCAAAGCTTATCATTTTTTTAACTTCGCAATATTTTGCAATATCCTAGACATTATTTTAGTCACTCGAAAATTCATTCAGAACGACAGAATTGCAAAAAATTGCGAATTTCGAAAAAAATAATAAACTTTGAACTGCTTAATCTCGGAAACTATTGGGTCTACAGAGACAGTTCTAGTATCATATTGTAGCAAATTTAGTCTAGTTTAAAACAGCTCCAAGAAAGTATAAAGAAAAAACTAGTCCTTTAGGGTTATAATCGCCAAAATTTAAAAAAAATAACGATTTTTTCGCGGTTATTTCGATTTTTGACAAAGTTGCGTTCGGCGCTCGAGGTCACAAACTTGGATTATTCATTAGGCCAACATCATAAACAAGTCTGCAAAAAATCAGAACTACCGGATTTGACGCATACTGTGATGTATAAAGTTATTGGACTATAAAGTAAATTTTCATGAAATTTTAAAACTTTGAAATTAAAAAAAAAATACTCGGAACCGGAGTAGGTGTCTGCCATTGGATTTTTTACTAAAAAGAGATTGTATACTTTAAGATATTAAAACGGCAGACTTGCTGAAATTACGTTTTTGAAGTCAATTTTTACGTTTTTTGACTTGCGGACACGCCCAAAGGAACTATCGGCGGGGATAGTGAATACCCATTTCAACTACGGCAAGTGAAAAACTATACATAGCATCAATATGGAGTTTGCTAAAATACCGTAAGTCTGCCGGTCACTCGCTCTTAGACTATCTATTTTCGTAATGGTTTCAAGAATACTAATATACAATTTCTCCATTGCGATTACGAAAATAGCGTTACGAAAATTTTAGATACCTAAAATTTTCGTAATGGTTCAAGAATAGGGCCCCAGGATACAATTGATAAAGAGAAAGAGATGATATAAAGATTGATGAAGAGAAACAACTACAGGAAGGGAAATTATACAAACAAGAAACTTATAGCATATTGGGGAAAATTAGATAATAAGAAGTCAATAATATTAATACTGTATTGGAATATTTTTTTATCAATTTATTTGCTACTATTAATTTTCATTCTTATTTTACAAGTATACAATTCATATCTAAAAGTTAAAATTAAGAGTATCAAAAATTTAAAATATCACAATTAAATCATATTAAGGTTTAAACAATTTAAATTTATATAGACTCACTAAATAATTTTATTTATTAAAACACATTTAATTTGAAATCATATTAAAGTTAAAACAATTAAGTTTATATAGATTCGCTGAAACATATAGTTAATTAATTTTCGTTCAACCAAGACGTTAAAAGGGCTTTGTTAAATCAATCACAATATGTAATCAAATAATATAATATACCAATCATATTAACCTTTGTTAAGGATGGCAATTTCTTGGTCACTTTTCGGGACTAATTAGATGTTTTGACACAGCCCCGTCTAATTTTCGGGTGTCTGCCTTGTTAAACTCCTAATTAATCATGGAAACATGATATTAAATTGGTCACCTTAACTTTTGGCACAATCAATATAATTAGACTTGGTGGTGTAGGTTAACGCCTAAACCAACAAAAATAAAATTAAAAAAAAAACTATCATGACTAATCGACATCATTCGAAACACAGTAATATTATTATTAATAATGAAAAATTTACCGTTTATAATTTTTAATAATATATCCAATTAAAATGTTAAAATTACATAAATTTTCGTTATTTAAAATAGTTTTGGGTCATACCAAAACTCAAAATGAATAAATTTTTTTATCCACGACTACCAAAGAATATATGCATTCCATGCGTATATCTTTCATTGTAATTGTAGTCATTCCACAACTAGTGAATTTGATTAAATTCTTTAACAGTTCTATAGAAATACATATAAAAAATCCCAGCGGCAGGTATATCCGCTAGAAATAGGTAGATTTCGGGGTCAGACGGTTTTGTGTCCAAATAAAATTAGATAAGTCAGATTAGTTTAAATAAAAAATATAAGTAGAAACAGAATAATTCAAAAAAATTATCGAACCAAATTAAATACATTATCCGAACTAACTCCATCAATACAATTTCGGAACGGTTTTATTTAAGTTGGTTTAAACTACTTTTAATAACATATTAAATCCACCAAAGATCAAATGAACTACGTCACAACTACAATTATACCATCATACATAATTTATAACATTATCAAACCATTTTATTTCAAAATCATCTTTTGTTGTTGTGTTTTTTTGTTCTTATTTAATCTTTTTTCAAACGGTTACTTAGTAAAAAAAATAAAAACAAAAGAGATTTTGATAATTTTTCTATGGTATTAAATGGGTTGATATTTTTCTTGTAAGGGTTGCATTATAATGCTTATAAAAATGGAACCTTTTGGGTTAGAAAGCTGAAATTTTTTGAGGCTATAGTTGAAAAGTATGTTTAAAAGCTAAGATGAATTTAAATAACATAAACTGAAACATGATGGAAGCATTGCCTTTTGCGTTTGTTTTCATTTCAACAGCCGTAGGGTCTCAACCGTTAGACTTAAACTATTATTTTTGAAAATTTTGGAAAGATTTATATTTTAAGTACGTGAAAAAAAGTTTTCAAATATGAGCTTGGCCATTTCAGCTAGATCAAGGGCAGCAAAGTTTAGTAAATTTTTAAAACAGCTGATTTTTGAGGAACCTGAAACGCCAAAGTGGTCATCTTGATAAAAATGATAAGAAAAGGTTTAAATATTCAATATTTATAAATTTTATTAAAATATTATTATTAAAACGGAAGTTATAGCGCCCTAGATTATTCCACTTTTTAGGCTCTAGCCGCTTAACCGGTACCCGGATATGGCCAGTTCACGAACTTGTCCAAGACATTATTTGCCGAAACATACACAGAAAATTATTTTGGTGTAGGTCGAAAAATGCGACCGTGAGAGTGCCGCTAAATTCCGTTATACCTCATATCGTTATATATATATATATATATATATATATATATATATATATATATATATATATATATATATATATATATATATATATATATATATATATATATATATATATATATAATTTTTTTTTTTTTTGTTTTTCCATCTCCGCTTATCACAAATAGTCGTTTGGCATCAAAATTTTTCCGAAATTCCGAGATGAAGCCCATTGCAATAGGTAGATTTTTATATGAAATCTACCTAAAAATAAAATAAACAAACTTGTTTTTTTTCGATGCTATCTTTGATGAATGTATTTCAATATGGCGATATAAACTTTTACAGGAAAACTGGAAATAAAACGAAATATTTTGAAGTCGTGGATAAAATAGCATCTTGTATTCGCTTAGGATGAAGGCAATTCTTCACTCGGATGATTCCATCCACTCGCTACGCTCGTTCTGGGAAACTTCATCCTCGTGAAGAATTGCCTTCATTCTAAGCTTAAACAAGAATCTACTATTTCTTTATCACAATAATTATATTCTCTATGCTCACTATATTATTTTACTCACAATATATTCTTACAATAACCCAAAAAACATAATAATTGTTTGAAAATTTTCTTAATGATAGACTCAATAATGTCTAACCATATATCTGTTAATGATCTAATATCCAACAGTTACAAAAAAAAACAAGTCACTCTATTGAAAATAAAGTTTCACTTTTCCCTCAAATTTAGAACTTAAGGAAAATCTTACAAGTATTTTATGCTTAACACGATTTATATTTTTTTCAATAACTGTCGTCATCACAAATCAAAACACAATCTAATTATTTGAAAGTTCAAAAATATAATTTACTTTTTAAAAAAAGGTCTGATCGAATTTTTTTTCAAAAATATAGCTTGATGGCGTTTACGACAACTTGAGCAACAAACAAAGAATACAACGAAAATCTTTTGGTAAAAACATTTCAAACTTTATTAATTTTATTTTTATTAACTTTATTATTCTACTTATTTTATCAATCCACAAAATTACAAAAAAAAACTTTCACAATGTTTTCTATTTGGTTGAAATTTACATAATGCCCTCGAATAAATTGAGCATCGTTTTTACAGCGAAGATTTCCTATATTTTGTTTCTTTTTATATACATTGGTCACACACAAATAATTTAACATCTCAATATACAATTCTAATCAAACGAAAAAATGTTTCCTTCTACAACTACAGACCTGCACCATTCTACTTTTTATAAATTTGAACAACAGAATAGTTATCTACATATAATATTATGTCAAAACCTTTACATAAATAAATTTGTATTATTTATGTAGAAAGAAACATATATTACTGCTTGTGTGACGCAACAAAGGGGATATGACTTTTACTTAGGCGCCAAGATCTTTTTTTTATTTGATAAAGGATCACTCACTGAAGCGAATAAAACCAAAACGAGTTGTATCGGGGCCCCGGGGTCCAAGATACAGGCCTTTGAAAAAAGCAAAATCCATACAAAACTACACTGTTTTGACAAGAATTTTTTCTGTTTTTTTAATTTTTGCTTTATTTCCTATGTACTTATTGTTGTATCCTTCCTTAGGTAAGACGGTCCCGGTAGAATAATGATTTATATTATAATAATAAGCCAGAGTGTTAATTGTTAAGCGCTCGAACTAAAAGTGATTTCTTCTTCATTTATTAGTGAAACGTTACTTTCGTAAAATATTAATATTAACTTGATTTACAACATAAAAAATAATGTTCATGCTGGAGAGCAATAAAATAATTCTATAATACAGTTGCACTCCAGTAATGCAGAAATGAATTCTAATATTAAATAATAATTGATTATAATATTCTATATAACATTTTCCCCTTTTTAAATTACACTTCAAATAACTAAATTGAATCCTTTAAAAACGACTATAATTTAACCTTCTCGGAATTTTTTTAATTCTACTTGATTTCCTTATTTGATATTCAGGACTTGAGTCGGTTTCAGACACACTTCGTTTCCTCTTAGATCTGCGTTGATTATCTATAGTTTTAAATTCATTTTCTGTATTTTCGTTAACATTATACTTAACACTAACTATTTTCCAACCTGGATGATATTTATCATCTAAGCTTGAAATTCTTAAGGAATTTTCATGAACAATTCTTACATGATTATTGATATTAATAGCATACACAAATTTACTAATTCTATCTAAAATTCTAGCTGGAATCCATTTTACATAATTCTTTATATGGTTGCGATACATAACTTTTTCTCCCTTTTTAAAATTTTTTACTTTAACTTCCGGATTCCATCTAGAATTTTTACATTTTTGATTACTTTTCCGATTTACTTCTAATAGTTCATTTTCTTTATTAGGTAATTGAAATGAGACCCTTTTTTGGTTGCTCTTAATCAAATCTATTAAGGTTCTTGGTTTGTATGTAAACAATATTTCTGACGGTGTTTTTGAAGTAAACATATTTTTAGCATTTCTTTGTTGAAGTAAAAACTTATGCAACAGTTGATGTGTGGTTAAATGCATTGTGGCGTTGTCTAAAATAAATTTTTTTAATACGCATTTAACACTTTGAACGTTACGTTCGGCTAACCCGTTTGATTGTGGATGATACGGCGGAGATTTTGTTAGCTTAATGCCATGTTTTTCAGAAAAATCCTTGAAGGCGAAGGAACCAAAGGGGGGACCATTGTCAGAAACAATTTCTGAAGGTAGCCCAAAAATTGAAAAAATCTTAATCAGAGCATTTATAATAGCAGTGGCCGTTGTGACATTCAATTGAACAACATCACAATACCTGCTAAAGGCATCAACCAAAATTAAAAAACTATCGTTTTTGAAATAAAACAAATCTAAATGAATTCTTTCAAACGGATATGTAGCCTCAGGCCAAGTTGTTGTTACTACTTCCTTGTCAACGTTGCGGGTTACTTGACATGTTTCACACGCTTGGACAAATTGTTCAATATCTTTATCAATATTATACCACCATACGTAAGATCTGGCCATCATTTTCATTTTAATAATTCCAACGATTCGATCGGTAATCTAGACAAAGCATCTACATGGGACATTTGACTTCCCTTACGATACTCTATCTTATACTTGTACATTGACATAATTACTGCCCACCTTTGCAATCTAGCTGCAGCTACCGATGGAGTTGGTTTTTTAGGATCAAAAATTTCCCTTAGGGCTTGGTGATCTGTTTGAATCACAAACTCATGACCATAAATGTATTTATGGAACTTTTTTACCCCATATATTATTGCTAAAGCTTCCCGATGAATCTGCGAGTAATTTTTTTCAGCAGGCGATAGTGTACTGGAAGCAAATAAGACTGGTTTTTCTACTCCATTGACTAGGTGCGATAATATGGCCCCCACGCCATACGGACTTGCATCGGTCGCAATTATGATCGGTTTGTTGGGATCATATAGTTCTAACACATTGTTTTTGAGAATCAAACTTTTTGATTTCTCAAAAGCAGACTGACATTTCTCATTCCATTCAAACGTAGCATCTTTTCGGAGAAGATTATACAAATGTCTCAGTTCCGTAGACAAATTAGGAATAAATCTTCCGTAATAGTTTAATAAACCTAAATAAGATTGGAGTTGACTTACATTTTCTGGAATGGGAGCTTTCACTATTGCTTGGACTTTTTCTGAATTTGGACTAATACCATTTGCAGATATTGTATGACCTAAGTAGTTGACACTTGACTGAAGTAAAACACATTTACTTAGATTTATTCTCACTTTAAATTTATTTAAACGACTTAAGACTTCCAAAAGAATTTTTTTACAATCCTCAAAATCTGAACCGCCTATTAAAATGTCATCAAGATAACAAGCAACCCCCGTAATCCCTATTAAAATTTGATCCATAATATTTTGAAAAATTGAGGGTGCACTTTTTAATCCAAAAGGCAATCTGGTATACCGAAATAATCCTTTATTGGTTTCAATAATTGGTAAAAAAATTGGTCAATTTTTCAAAATATTATGGATCAAATTTTAATAGGGATTACGGGGGTTGCTTGTTATCTTGATGACATTTTAATAGGCGGTTCAGATTTTGAGGATTGTAAAAAAATTCTTTTGGAAGTAATTGATGGTTAAATACTCGCGAGATTTTTCAGACACTACAACTTGCTGATAAGCTCCTGTTAGATCTATTACACAAAAATATTTACAGTTAGCTAGACCAGCAAATATATCATCCACTCTAGGTAAGGGGTAGTGTTCTGTTTGAACAACCTTATTCACAGTTACCTTACAGTCTATGCATATTCGTAAATCTCCATTTGATTTAGGGACCGAAACAATAGGACTGGCCCAGTTACTATATTTAACAGATTCCATTATGCCTAACTGACATAATCTATTCAACTCAGCTTCTACTTTGTCACGTAACTTATATGGGACTGTGTATGCTCCATGGAAAATAGGGCTAACATTTTTTTCAATCAAAATCTCCGCAGTAAATCCCTCAATCGTTTGGTTGCACGTATCACTCGCGACAGTATATGGAAATTTAAACTTAATTTCTTCTAATACAGAATTTGAAAAACTATTCACGTACCTTAATGTTGAACATCCCGATGTACTCCAGAATTTTATCCTCCATTCAGGCATTAACGCATCTAACCACGTTCTTCCAAGCAACGGTTTAAATTCTCGTTCAGTGTTTATTACAACCAATTCCAAAATATACTGTCTTTCTTCAAAACACACCTGCACAGAAATTTTACCAACCACCTTAATGACTTGCCCTGTAACTGTCGAAAATGAATTACTAGAAGAGTTTAATTCTAAATGACCAAAAGTTTCATTATACTTAACTAAACTAATTATAGATGAACAGGCTCCAGTATCAACTTCCATTTGTAACGGCTGTCCTTCGACTAAAAATGTACATTGAGCAGGAGCGGCTGTCTCTTGTATACAATTAATAACATCCAATCGTTCATTTTCGTTTATAACACTGCCGGATTCTTCTATACACTGGATAAGATCTATATTTTTGTTGCTTCTGCACACCTTAGATGTATGTCCCAATTGATGACACCGATAACATTTCCACCTGATCGCAGGACACTGGGATTCTGGATGGTTATAAACACCACATCTGGTACAACCCGAGTACCTTGTCGGACTAGCACCTCTATATTTACTTGGGCTTCGTTGTGGACTTGGACTTTCCCATGATTTTCTATTTAAACTTTTCGAAAACTTCTTACCCGATGATGACGTGTATCTTGAACGACCTCGATGTTGACTACTCGAGCTACTGTACGATGGTTGACTTTGGTTAATATAGTAGTTTGAATGAGGATTCATTGCTTGTGTTTCCTTCGTTGACATTTCTATATTAAGCGCTATATTGCAACATTCTTCAAAAGATATAGTTGACTTCTTTAATAATTCTTGTTGAATATTTTCGCTGTATATGCCCACAATAAATTTATCGGCTAGGGCGTCATCCAAAAAGGCATCAAACTCACAAGTTTGAGCTAACATTTTTAATCGCACAATAAAATCGGCTATAGGTTCCCCCTGATGCTGATGTGCTTTAGAAAATTTAAATCTCTCCGCACGTTTATTAATTGTTGGTTTAAAATGTATTTTCAATAAATCACTAATTTCTTTATATGACAATGTAGTTGGAGATTTTGGTATCGCTAATGATTTTAAAATTTTGTAACACTCTGCACCCATTACCGTTATGAACAACGGTACTTTTTTTTCTTCAATGACGTCATTTATTATAAAAAATTGTTTAAGTCTGTCTTCATATGCCTCGAAATCTTCTCCTGGTAGGTAAGCCTCCATACTTCCAACAAGCGGCATTTTAACTTTTTGTTCCATCAGTAGAATACCAAATATAATAATTAAGAATCACCACAAAATCACGTACATTAGCACAAGGCACACAACTTTTAAAATTACTTTCACTCAATTTTTTTTATGTTGTAGTTTTTTGGGTGTACACAAATATCACAATTAAGATGCACGCAACTTACGTTTACCGCCGTCGCCAATTTGTTGTATCCTTCCTTAGGTAAGACGGTCCCGGTAGAATAATGATTTATATTATAATAATAAGCCAGAGTGTTAATTGTTAAGCGCTCGAACTAAAAGTGATTTCTTCTTCATTTATTAGTGAAACGTTACTTTCGTAAAATATTAATATTAACTTGATTTACAACATAAAAAATAATGTTCATGCTGGAGAGCAATAAAATAATTCTATAATACAGTTGCACTACAGTAATGCAGAAATGAATTCTAATATTAAATAATAATTGATTATAATATTCTATATAACACTTATAAGATAAACAGATTGAAAATGTCCCTTTTACTAAATTTTCTTAATTTACGATAAAAATAATAAAAAAAAATCCACTTGCGCCTTAGTTCAAGTAATCTTGCCATAACGTGGGCCCCTAAGGTTATAATTTTTTTTTTTTTAAGTTATTCATGTTGATTCTTTGAAATTGTATATCAAAAATAACATTAAACGTCAATTTATTTAATTGCAAGATTTGGTAAAAAAAAGGTGTATTTTTATACGATATTTGGTTTTCAAAGGGCTATATCTTGCTTGGTCCTCGGGACAGATTTTCAAAACAAAATTTTGTAATATGCTTTGGCTGGCGCCTAAGTTAAAGTCATCTTGCCCAACAAAGCAATTAACTGAGAAAATGTTAAAAATTGGTTGATTGACATTTAGCACCCATAAATATTTTTATATTTGATGACCTGGATTATAGGATGATGAATTGTTTTTATGATGTTGTTTTGTAGATAGTTTTGGTTCTTATTTTATGGCAGGAATAGAACTAGATACGTCGTTACTTTTTTATAAAAGTTTTAATAAGTGAAAAGATGTATTTATGCTAAACGGAAAAGTATTGTGAGAAGTTTTTATAAGAAAATCCAGCTTTGTTCACTGATCACTAATGACTAACGAATACAGTTGAAAAATAA
Source organism: Diogma glabrata (assembly GCA_963693315.1). Taxonomy (NCBI): domain Eukaryota; kingdom Metazoa; phylum Arthropoda; class Insecta; order Diptera; family Cylindrotomidae; genus Diogma; species Diogma glabrata. The sequence continues at coordinate 119,023,013 of OY856186.1, read as the reverse complement.
CAGCATGTTGCAGATTAAAGGTCTTAAAAAACAGCTTTAAGAGGTGGAAAATGGAGAGGTTTTCTAAGAAGTTTTCTAGACCGGAACAGTTACGTTCTTTTTTTTTTATAAAATTTGTTGCGTATTAGGAATTACATTATGTGTCACAACAACACATAAAAGCCTTTTACGACCTATGTTCCACAATAACATGCGTTCTAACGTGTTTATGGATGCAAATTTTTGTTTGTTTGTTTTTAATGTTATTTTGAAAGAATGGAAAAATCCTATCAATACTAAAAACAAAAAATCCCGCCATATAATAAAATATGACATTGTTGTATAAATCTCCTTTGGTTTATATTAGATTTAGTTAGTAATAGTATAGAATATAGATTAAGAAATTACTGAAAAATTTAAATCATACAAAATCAACAAAATTAATATATAAAATTAAATTCATAAAATTGTCAATTATGCGAAAATTGCATAAATAATTAAATTTATTAAATTGTTAATTTTGCGAAAATTGCATACATCAAAATAATTGCACAAATCGAAATATTTAAATAATTTAATTTGACTTGCAATAAAATTGTTTTTAATGTTTCGATTTTCAATTAAAACTAGGCCAAATATTTTTTGTTGATTTTGGATAAATAAAATATTATAAATAATTGGATTTTAGTTTTTAAGTTGAGTTCAGTTCGAGTTTTAATAAAGAATAGTCGAGTTAAGTTTTAGTTGTAATAGTTGATTTTTAAGTAATTCTAATTTCAAGTTCAATCTCAGTTCAAGTGATCCTCACCCAGGGCCGAATCTACCATGGGTGCAATGGAGCGACCGCACCCGGCGCCAACACAAAAGGCGCCAAAATTGAGTTTTGTTTTAAATTCGATTAGTTTTTAATTTTGGTTTTTAATAAATTTTAAGGCAAATTAAAATTTATTTTTCTATATAAAAAACAAAAATTTATTTTTGTATATTTGTTTTAATTTTTGATCTACGGACGTGACAGCCCCGTGTACTCTTGTCGCTGCTATTGACATACGATTCAACGTGAAATATTAGATACCACTGGCAATACCAGTGAGATATTACCAGCCAAGGTGATATCATACGGGAGCTGTCGAATGAACTCTATTCATCCAACAGTATTCTCAATTTTATATGCAGTTTTTCTTTTTCTGCAGTTGTCCTTTTTCTATAAATTATTGTTATAAATTATGCGGCGTCATCTTCTGGAGAAACTCTTAATTTTTTTCAACTTTATTTAATTTTCTTCAACTACATATACGCATATTTTTTCGAAAGTTGTTTGTCGTGTCGTTTTGATCTTTTTAGGCAGCAAATGAAAAGCTTAGTTTAGTTAAGGCCAGTAATGAAACTTGTTGGGAAAACTGAAAATCAGATGTAGACTTCTTAGATTTTAAACCGTAGAATTTTAAAACACTAATTGAAATTCCTTTAGACCAGACACGCAAAACTATATAACACAATTTGGAGCAAAATGTTTAGCGAAGATAATGTCCGTCTCTAAATTTAATCGGCAACAACTTGATATTCTCCAACGGTTCCTATGAACTGGGAGGAGGTTAATCTGGATTGAACCATAGTCCATGTTTTTACAGTGCCATTAATTCTTTAAATTGTGGTACTAAATCTTCTATCCCTCCTATCATTGATGGTGACTCAATCATTACTGACCCTGCAAGGAAAGCTACATTGTTTGCGGAACTCTTTGCTTCAAATTCAACAGTTTTAGAAACTCCTAAAGAAATACTCCAAATCCAGTCTTCAGGAGTTAATATGAAACAATTACATTTCAAACCCAAAATTGTCGAAAAACTTTTAAGGGGGTTAAACAACAACAAAGCTTCTGGTCTGGACAACATTCCTCCTGTTATTCTAAAAACATTTTCAAAAGAACTTGCACCAACCCTCACCAAAATATTTTATAAATCCTATAAATCTGGTATTTATCCATCCTGCTGGAAGTTGGCCAATGCCCAGTCTGTCCCAAAAAAAGGAACGAAATGTGATATTTCAAATTATAGACCAATAGCCTTACTCCCAGTCATGTCTAAAATATACGAGCACTATATTAATTCACACATATCTAAATTTTTGGAAGACAACCATTTGATATCTGCAGGCAATTACGGTTTTAGAAACAAAAGATCAACAACCGATCTATTGAACTATGTGGCACATCTTTGGAATAGCATACTTGAGAAAGGTGGTGAAACGTACGTGATCGCATTAGACATCTCAAAAGCATTTGATCGAATTTGGCATGCCAACTTGATCAACAAGCTCGTTGCGTACGGTTTTCATCCCGCAGTCGTGAAGTTGATTCAAAATTTTCTGTCTAACCGATACATCTCGGTATCTATAGATGGCTTTTCTTCTGAGTCTAAATTAATAACCGCTGGTGTACCCCAAGGCTCAGTTTTATCTCCCACTTTATTTTTAATTTATATCAACGAACTGTTGCAAATCACCAGTAACACAATAAATAGTTTTGCAGATGATAGTACACTGCACAAATCATTCGTCCCCCTATCTTCAAAGGGTAAAATGCATGAACGAATAAATCCCGTCCGGAGAGACGCTGCCATAAATGTAAACGAGGACCTAAAAAAAGTCGCTGATTGGGGTGACAAAAATTTGGTCAATTTTAATTCCACCAAAACTCAGCTATTGATTGTTTCCAGATCAAAGACCGAGTTTCCCAACGATATTTCAATTAATATGTGTGACGACCAAATATACGAATGTGAAAGCATTCATTTATTGGGAGTCACAATATCCAATGACTTACTCTGGAACGATCATATAATGGCCATGACAAAGAGCGCGTCAAGAAAACTCGGCCTCCTCAATAGATGTAAAAAATATTTTACTTCGCATCAATTACTCCACATTTATAAGTCCTATATTCGTCCTTGTATGAAGTATTGTTGTCAAGTTTGGGGCGCTGCATCTGTTACTATCCTGGCTCTTTTGGACTCTGTTCAAAAGCGAGCTATACGAATTGTTGGTGATCGAGATTTAACATTAGATCTTGATTCCCTGCAACATTGTCACCAGCAGTGCTCGGATGAAATGAGGTCCATAATGCCTCAGACATATGTTTTTCCCCGTTTTACTCGTCAATCGGTTTGTGCGGGCGGTCGGACTGTCGAGATTACTCACTGTCATAGTAATAGAATGCAAAGGGATTTCTTTGTGCGTACACGTACACATGGAATGCTTTGCCCGAATCAATAGTCTCGAGTGCCTTCAATCCACAAAGATTTAAAAAAAGCGTCCACCTATGCTAAAAAAAAATTAGATTTCATGTCATACAAATAATTCATTTTATTTTTTTCAAAAAACATAAATGAAAACCATTCGTTTGACATACTTACAATACAATAATCAAAGTCCTGGTCTGACATACCAATGCCGACCATCAAGATTTCTCCATATTCAAGGACTGGTTCGTTATTACTTAAATGATCGTTTTATAACAAAAAATGCAAATTTTCTTGTTTTGACACATTTAATGATTTTTGACACACTGCCGGTTCAGTTATCGAACACAGCGTCCTTTCGGCTCTTACCATTAAGTTAACACATTTTTAGAAACAAAAAATTTTGAAATCGCTTTAGAGGTTTTTTCTGTGACAACGGTTGTGACGGCCGGCTGACAGACATACATTTTTTTTACAATTTTAGAATCAGTAGGTAGGACCTACTTCCCGAAACATCGAGAAATGCCGTCAAAGTGGGGGTAAGAGTTTCACTTTTAAATCGAGAATGTTATACTTAGGTTTTTCAAACCGAAGTAATAATAAGTCAAATAGTTTGATCGGAGATTCACACATTTATTTATACTCAACATTTGTATGTTTATTACCTCAGCTGAAGGTAGTACCCCCGATATACCTGCAGTTGATTCTTGCTTTTATACTTTTAATAGTATTATAAGTGAATTTAAGAATTTTATCATTTGATGAATTTTACCTGGAATCAAATGACTTGACTATATTGCATTTTTATACAGATGTATACGAGTAGCTGACCTATAATCCCCAATCCGCCAATCAGCTGATCACTTTTTTTCAATTGTTATGGTGTTGCATCATACAAATTTTTTACATGCATCATACAAATTTTGAAGCGGCATAAAATGACTTTTGGAATTCGTTTTTTTACCTGTTTAAAACTCCCCCACAACCACACCCTACACTACTTTAGCAGTTGACCGCCAGATTTATCATCAGCCGGAGTGAATTAATTATAATTAATAAAAATCAACCGGCATTAAATGACTTTTTCATTTGCAACGCTGCCTTCCGGCCTATATTTGAGACTTTGCTGTAATTTTCGTTAAAAATTTACTAATTTTTCTGTTTCTGTGAATTTTTCCTGTTAATCAAGCTCGAAAACTAGAGGAAGGGACCGTACTTAAAATTGCACTTTTTTGACAGTAACTCAAACACTGTACACTGCAAAATTGTAAAAAATTGCAAAGTTTCTTAAATTAAGTGATCTTTAAATATTAAAAAAGGGCAAAATTCAAAATTATACAGAAAACTGTGTAGTGTAAAATTCTAAAACAAATGTGTAAAGAATACTGAAGTGGAAATCTTTCCTATGATGCCTGCTTGACTCGGCAAAAAGTTTATATTTTTAAAGGTCTCACATCGCAATTCACTTTAAAATAAACGAAAACAACTTTATTATTTTAACCTGTCGTCTTGTGTGAAAATGCTAGTTTGATACGCAAATGAAATTTAAGGTTCATAGGTTTATTAATGTACGAGATATTCGATATAATGAAAAAGACGCTTTACTCTCACCCTTGCATTTCACCCCCTATAAATTATAAATCATTATAATGGGTGCTGGGACCCTGCTGACGTCACAAGAAATAGTCGGATGCAAATATAAGCAACTGTGCGATAAACAAGCAAATTCGACTAAAATTAGATACACTGCAGCGCTCAACAAAACTGATATATTTTTATTAATGGATAATAATGGGCAGCCACTTTAATAAACCTATGTAGCATAGAAAAATTTCACTCATGTTTTTATACCACTATAAACCCTTAAGAAAAATTTTAAAATCAAAAACTGTCTATAAAAACGATTACATGAGTTTTCGTAAAATAAACAAAGCGACTATAATGCGCTATATAGTTATTGAGCAGAAAATTGATATATTTTAAAATTTACATTGATACGCACAAGCCACAAATATAAGACAATCCATATCATTTGGTCAATAATCAGTATTGATTACCGTACACACGCCGTGACGCATTAGCCACGACATTGACCTCTACCTTAGATAAATAAGAATATTTTATATTTTATTATAACTACACATTAATTTAAAGATTATTATAATCGCAGTAAATACGTAAATACCCTGCAAATGTTAATGACATTAAATATTTATGTTATATGTTAAATTAAACATATATTGTTGCATATCAATTATATTAATCATGTGTGTAATAAAATTATCTTAGCAAAACCAATCTACAAGTGAATGTTTAATTTATGCTCAAGTTTTTGATAACAAGAAAAAATTTACAAATAATAAACTGATATAATTGCCGAAGCTTGGTAATAATTTCCGTACTTCTTAAAAATTATTCTTGGTTTTTAAGAAAACGGAAATACAGCTAAGCATATAATATGCTGATTCATTGGAACTATCATAAAAATCAATAAGCGTAAGTTGTAAGCCAGTTACTCACAAACAATACTGTTTAGTGTTTTATATATTTACATTTTCCTTTAAAGTCGAAATAGCTTTCTGTAAAAATTTTGTTCGGTGTAAGATATTGTATTACAGTTTGCTTAAAGTAGGACCTTTTTATAGTAAAGGAGTGAAATTAGGACACGTAGCAACCCTAATCCCAACAGACAGACATATACCAATTTGAATCAAAATCAATTATCATTTGCTTTTCAAGATGGTCGGGTCTACGCCACAGAAAGTACTCGCACCCAAAACCTAATGAAATCTTGCTCATATTGATTGTAACTTTTTACCAACGTTTCATGAAAATCGATTTAAAACTATAGGCTACAGTAGGGAAAACGCTTCAAAAAATTGTAAAACAAATTTTTTACTGGAAGTGATAAACCGAAAATTAAGATGCAGAACTATTTTGAACCGTAGTATCAGGTACAGATGAATTAATAAGCTTTAAAAAAACAGGTGCTCGGGGGACACCCCACAACTTCGTTCAATATCACTAACAAACTAATCAGTTCCTTGCCATACATATTTGCATCTTTTTTTTAAAGTGCCATCAAAATTCATTTACGAACGGATGTTGTATGCTGCCAAAACCATAAAAACATGTAACGACGGACTATTTTCAATTTTTGCTCTAAAATAATAGTTTTCAAATTCCATAATAATTTTATTAATTTTCTTCAATTGTAATAAACGTAGACATCTATTTATACCACTGTATAATTAAACATTTTTTTGATGATTTAAATAAACTCAATTTCAATTAAAAATACAAGTTTTGTATAAATGATTGGTTGTGTTAGTTAAAATTGCTGTTACATGATGGAAAATGAAACAGAAGATCTGGAAGATTGTGTATATAAGCGAACAAATTTGTTTCATCGAGGATCAGTATAAGTTTAAATTCAGTATATAAAATTGAATGTAAGTGATTAGTATTCATTTAAGTTAAAATAAAACAAAGAAAAAATATTCTAAAACACTTGTTGGACTCCCAATCCTTTGTCCAATGTACTCAAACATCTAATTAAATCTTTCTCATATTGATTGTAATCTTTAACCAACGTTTCATGAAAATCGATTTGTAACTGTAGGCTACACCAGCAGTAGGACTAAACACCTGAAAATCAGATATAAATTTTTTAACAGCATGAAAAAATATTGGAAACAGTATTTAGGTGTATCTTCTCTATTAGGGAAGACTGAAAGCCAAAATTAGGAGTTATTGAAGATTCAAACTTACAGGTATTCGGGAGACCCCTCGCTCCTTCCATTTTCAAGCTAACCTGGATCATATACTAAAGTTTCATCAAGATCCCATTCGTTTTTATAAATCACCCACGCACCCACCGACATACTACACCTTTTTTTGGATATTTAGATAGACTATCCCGACTAGCAATTTCTTCAGGTATGCCCTATTATGATCCGGGCCGGATCAGGGTGTAATAAGGTAAATCCTACTAGGGTATTTACATCCGGCCCCTATCAGAAATCATACCTGATTTCACTACTAGGGCGTGCCGTATTTGTCCTGATCCGGGCCGGATTTCAAAGACCTATCTCATCCCTAGTAGTAAATGCCTGACCAGGACCGGATCAGAATCATATCTGATTTTCCAATTAAGGTATGTCCTATTTGTCCTGATCTGAGCCCTATTTCATTTTAATAAATTTCATTTGGTTAAAATTCCCTACAGTATTATCCATTTTAGATATACATAGTTTGCGAAATCTGACATATAGTTTAATTATCGCTTCTCTGCGTTACGAATACATGTAGGTAAGTATAAAGTTAGATTATTTTTATAAACATTTTTTCTAATGTATGTAGTAGTAAATTTTTTAATTTTTCTGATGTATGTTGGAGTAATTTGGCCATTTTAAATAATCCCGTCTTGGTCCGATTCTAGCAGGGCTGCCTGATCTGGCTTGGCTAGTTTGAGGCGTTACATTACTGATCAGGACCTGTTCAGTGTGCCTGGTATGGTCCCTATCAGTAGTAGGGAAAACCGTATCCGGTCCAGATCTGAGCCCTTACATAATGCTAGTCGGGATGGTTTAAAACAAAAGGTAAAATTAAATTTTATGTGTAATGGTGCTATTACACACAAATTAAATTCAGTTCCCATAATCAATTTTGCAGTTAGCATAATGTAAAAAGCTGATGAAAAATATTTTGTATGAGAAAAAGAGGGATAGCATGAGCGAGATAGATATAAAAACTGCAAGAAAAGTTAGCTGATAGCAACTGACTTTTTGAAAAATTATTTGGTTTACTAAATAACTGCTAGAAAATTGTCAAATGATTTCATCTGCAAATTCAACCAGTTTAAAACCGATTATCAAATTAATTGATTTTCATATTCAAATCATAATAAAAATTATATTACATTAGGTATAAAAGGATTAAATACATATTTTCAAGATTTTAATGTCAAAATTTTACGTTTTCTTTAGGTATTTTCGATTCACTTTTTTTTTTTTCAAATCTTAGCGCATTTTCTTCTTGTACGAGCTACAACAATTGCTCTATAATGTGTTGTCGCCAATTTTTCGTTTTATTTACTTTTCTTTTACAGTATATAATTTAGTTACAATTTATTTACCACTAATTTAGATATAATCGATTATATAATATAATATTAATACTAAATAACTAATGATTTTTTTTAGAAATTGTTGTTTAAAAATTACTATTGCTTCGTAAAATTATTTGTATTTTCTTGCAGTTTTGATCTTTTCGCGTTTTTGATCTTCTACAGTCAAAAAAATAAATACTATCATCTGAAAAGTTGATGATAGCAACTGAATTTAATTTGTGTGTAATAGCACCATAAGATTTCTCACTATGATTGCATGACTTCACAGTTCACACAATTGAAAATTACCTGGCAACCTGTTTATGTGTGCATGTGTATGGGTATTGATGTATGTGAACCAAAATTTGACCTTCGCTTCCCCAACGGATGGCTCGATTTTAACGGAAATGGTCAAAACTGATGTACCTTGGCGTAACTTAAAGCCCAGTCCCTTTTCTACCAAAATTGGATCATTTGTTTTGAGTTGTTTCCAAAAAACTGAAAAACATCTCTTACAAATATCATGAGAATAAATAATGATATCACGTTCATTGATCTCCAATTTTGTTTGTCATTATATTAGCCATTTTACATTTATAATGAAATTTGTATAAACAATTGCTATCTTATACTAAGTTTATACCACCGATACTTTAAAAGAATATTAGTTTTTTGCTATTAAACTATCGATACATTGGCGTTTATACCACAAAATAGTATTATTCTTTCAGAGGTATAAACGCTCAGAATAATATTGACAGAAAGAATACGGCTACCGTTTTTCAAATTTGAATATAAAATCTCATCAATCGAAAAGTACCCAACTAGCATTGTGTAAGGGCTCAGATTTGGGTCGGATACCGCCTTCCCGACCACTGATAGGGTCCGGACTAGTAATGTAACGCCTCAAACTATCCAAACCGGATCTGGCAGCCCGGATAGAACCGGATCAGTTCAAATAGGGCATTTATTAGTAAGTAAATAACAAAATGTACAATTTTCGTAAATACGTTAATTTAAAAATGTCCAATTAAAAATGTCCATCAATGTTATAAAATATCCTAGCTTTATACATGTCATCATAACAAAACGCAAAGAAGCGATAACTAAAGTATAAATGAAAGTTTGCAAACTATATATATATATATATATATATATATATATATATATATATATATATATATATATATATATATATATATATATATATATATATATATATATATATATATATATATATATATATATATATATATATATATATATATATATATATATATATATATATATATATATATATATATATATATATATATATATATATATATATATATATATATATATATATATATATATATATATATATATATATATATATATATATATATATATATATATATATATATATATATATATATATATATATATATATATATATATATATATATATATATATATATATATATATATATATATATATATATATATATATATATATATATATATATATATATATATATATATATATATATATATATATATATATATATATATATATATATATATATATATATATATATATATATATTAGGGTGGCCCTTAGATTACACTAGAATTTTTTTTTTCATTGTACAGTTTGCGGCACCCTCCCATTTCGTGTGAATACTCATAAAAATATTATTTGCAAAATCTGATATCTATCGGTCAATTCTAAGACGTGCCTCCGACCACTTAAAGTTGAAAAATTTTGTTCTGGACCCTAAAAAAAAATTTTTTTTTTTTTTGTGCGACACCCTCTCATTTCGTGTCAATACCCATAAAAAAATTATGTGTAAAAATTGAAATCAATCGTTCAACTCTAAGGGGTGCCCCCGGCCACTTGAAGTTGAGAGGTTTGGTTGTGGCCATTACAAAGAAAAATTTAAATTTTTGTACGACACCCTCCCATTTGGTGTCAATACCCATAAAAATATTATGTGTAAAATTTGAAATCAATCGGTCAACTCTAAGGGGTGCCCCTGGCCACTTGGAGTTGAGAGGTTTTGTTGTGGCCATTATAAAGAAAAATTTAAATTTTTTGTACCACACCCTCCGATTTGGTGTCGATACCCATAAAAATTCTATGTGTAAAATTTGTAATCCATCGGTCAACTCTAAGGGGTTCCCCGGCCACTTAAAGTTGAAAGGTTTGGTTGTGGCTATAACAAAGAAAAATTTAAATTTTTTGTACGACACCCTTCCATTTGGTGTCGATACCCATAAAAATATTATTTGTAAAATTTGAAATCAATCGGTCAACTCTAAGGGGTGCCTCCGGCACCTTAAAGTTTAGGGGATTTGTTGTGGCCATTATAAAGAAAAATTTAAATTTTTTGTACGACACCCTCCAATTTGATGTCGATACCCATAAAAATATTATGTTTAAAATTAGAAATCCATCGGTCAACTCTAAGGGGTGCCCCTGACCACTTAAAGTTGAGAGGTTTGGTTGTGGCCATTACAAAGAAAAATTTAAATTTTTTGTACGACACCCTTCCATTTGGTGTCGATACCCGTAAAAATATTATTTGTAAAATTTGAAATCAATCGGTTAACTCTAAGGGGTGCCTCCGGCCACTTAAAGTTGAGGGGTTTTGTTGTGGCCATTATAAAGAAAAATTTAAATTTTTTGTACGACACCCTCCCATTTCATGTCAATACCCGTAAAAATATTATGTGCAAAATTTGAAATCAATCGGTCAATTCTAAGACGTGCCTCCGGCCACTTAAAGTTGAGAAATTTTGTTCTGGACCTTAAAAAAAAATTTTTTATTTTTTGCGCGACACCCTCCCATTTCGTGTCAATACCCATAAAAAAATTATGTGTAAAATTTGAATTCAATCGTTTAACTCTAAGGCGTGCCCCCTGCCACTTAAGCTTGAAACGTTTTATTCTGGCCATTACAAAGAAAAATTTAATTTTTTGTACGACACCCCCATATTGCGTGTGAATACCCTTGAAAATGTTATTTGCAAAATTTGAAATCAATCGTTCAACTCTTAGGCGTGCCGCCGGCCACTTAGTAATAATAGTAATAATAGTTTATTCAGTCAAATAAAGACAGTACATATGTAAATTAAACTTAAATTTATCTTAATTTCTAACCTAAATTATAATACTAAATAATACTACTACATGATTGTATTGATACCATATAATATTATTTATATTTAAATTATGAGGAATTCAAAGTTTTAAATTTAGCTAGAATTTTATTCTTGAATTGATCCCTACTCATATTAGAGTCATAAAAAGCACTATACTTATTAAAATTTCTGATACATTCGTTAAGTGGGTTATAAAAAGAATAATCATGTCTATGAAGTTCTTCAATAAGAGGCCTCCTGTGTCTTGTATTATAAGTATGACAATTAGGAACCATCATTTCACACAATTCAGGACACCTTATATTACCTCTGACTAGGTCGAAACCAAATAAAGCAGAAGCAAGCTCACGTCTTGATTTTAGTGAGACCATATTCAGCAGTAAGAGTCTTTCTTCATATTTAGGCAGTCTGTATCCAGTAAAACCGAGAGGTTTTAATGCAAAGAGTAAGAATTGTTTTTGTACCGATTCAATAGAGCTTGCGAATAACTCGGTATAAGGCGACCAAATTATACTAGCATATTCCATTTTTGATTGAACTAATGAACAGTACAAAGTTTTTGTCAAGGTGATGTCGTTGAATTCTTTTGCTCTACGTTTAATAAAGCCGAGAATAGCATGCCCACTTGTGCAGATTTGGTTGATATGCTGTTTGTATGTCAAGGAACTATCTAACATAACACCCAAATCCCTAATAATATTAACCCTTGATAGATTAGATCCATTTACATTATATGTATATTTTATTTTATGGCTGCTTCTGGCGAATGTAATTGTCATACATTTTTCAATGTTTAAATGCATTCCATTTAGTAGACACCAGTTGTATAAAGTTGAGAGATTGTGTTGCAGTGTATATGCATCGGACATTGACCTAATGACTTTATATATTTTCAAGTCGTCAGCATATAAAGAAAATTCACAATCTCGGAATAATAATGTGAGATCGTTAATGAACAGTAAAAATAAGAAAGGACCCAAATGACTGCCTTGAGGTACAGAGGATGTAACCTTGATTGCCCGTGAATGTTTACCTTGAAATTTTACGACCTGATGTCTATTTGTCAAATAAGATTCTATCCACTGCAAGAGTTTGCCCCTAATTCCATATTTTTTAAGCTTACAAATTAATAGAGCATGATTTACCTTATCAAAGGCCTTAGAAAAGTCTGTGTAATTAGCATCAACTTGGAGACCAGATGCAAATTGACGTCTAATGAAAGAAGTATATTGTACCAAATTAGAAATTGTTGATTTACCCGAATCAAATCCATGTTGATTAGGGTGGATCAAGTCTCTAAGAACTATGTACAATTTTTGACTTATAATTTTTTCGAAGAGTTTAGGAATGGTGGATAGAATGGCAATACCTCGGTAGTTAGAAATCTTACGCTTATCTCCATTTTTAAAAATAGGAGTTATAAATGATGATTTCCAGATATCAGGAAAGATACCCTGACTTAGAGTAAGATTAAATAAATATTGAAGATGCTTTGCTATACTAGTTACTGTCCTTTTAATCAATTTTGGAGGAATTAAATCTGGTCCCGGTCCTTTTTTAATGTCCAAAGACTGAATTGAATTAAAAACTTCTTCAAGCGTAAGCTCGATTTCTAGTATTCTGTCAGCTGAGGGCAAAATATGTGACTGGTCAGTTTCTTTAAAGATAATAGGTGGTTGATAAACACTCTCAAAATGATGTGCAAACATATCAGCTATTAAAATCGGTACTGAAGAAGAATTACCCATGTGAGTCATAGAAGGTGGATATCCTTTATTACTACGTCTATCCTTAATAAAGTTCCAGAACTGTTTAGGATCATCGATCAGTTTTAAAGCAGTTTTTTCCTTATGTAGAACTAGAGCATGTTGTTCCTCAATTTTAAATTGTTCGCTAAGTCTAACGAATGTATCAAAATCAGATAATCTTTTTGTTCGTTTGTATTTTTTATGCGCCTTATTTCTTTTATTTCTTAGTATTCTAAGTGCTTTATCAAAGTGAGCAGGGCATGAAAGTGTTGATACGATTTTCTTTGGTGTATGCTTACCGATAGTTTCACATAAAAATTCATTAAACAAAGATGCAGCACTATTTACACAGGTTGAATTTAATATATAAGAATTTAGTTCACGGTTAATTGCTTCATAATTTTCTTTGTCAAAGTTATAAGAAATTATAGTGTCAATTATATTTTTCCTTCTTTCCTCAGTAAAAAAATAGGTTAATTGAAGTATTTGATGGTGAACACTGGTTTTTGATGTCAATTTTAGTGAAGCTATAGCCAGATCAAAATTAGATGTGACATTTGTAAAGATAACATCTAGAAGGTTTCCACTATTATTCTTAAAATTATTAATTTGGCACAAACCTAATGAAAAACTTTTAATTAGAAAATCATAATAAGTGACATCAATATTAACGGGGTCATATATATTTTCCTGTAAATCATTGGCAACCCAATATATATATATATATATATATATATATATATATATATATATATATATATATATATATATATATATATATATATATATATATATATATATATATATATATATATATATATATATATATATATATATATATATATATATATATATATATATATATAAAATAGATAATACTCTAGTCAAGTTTAACCAAATGAAATTTATTAAAATGAAATAGGGCTCAGATCAGGACAAATAGGGAGGGCACACCTTAATTGAAAAATCAAATATTATTTTGATCCGGCTCAGATCCGGCATTTACTACTAAGGATGAGATAGGTTACCGCAGTCCGGGAGGGATCGGGACAAAGAGGGCGTGCCCTATTAGTGAAATCATGTATGATTTCTGATAGAGGCAGGATGCAAATGCCCTATTAGGTCATACCTTATTACACCCTGATCCGGGCCGGATCATAATAAGGCATGCCTGAACAAAATGCTAGTCGGGCATTTCAACAAAAAACTATACTAATATTAATTTAAAATTAAAACTAAATTTTGAGAGATGAAACTTGAAAGGTTTTGTTCTGGTCATTAAGTGGCCGGAGGCACGTTTTAGAATTGACCGATTGATTTCAAATTTTGCACATAATATTTTTACGGGTATTGACATGAAATGGGAGGGTGTCGTACAAAAAATTTAAATTTTTCTTTATAATGGCCACAACAAAACCCCTCAACTTTAAGTGGCCGGAGGCACCCCTTAGAGTTGACCGATTGATTTCAAATTTTACAAATAATATTTTTATGGGTATCGACACCAAATGGGAGGGTGTCGTACAAAAAATTTAAATTTTACGTTTTACGTTTGTCTCATCTTCTATCTCTTGATGCGTCCTATCTGTCAAAACTTCACTGGTAAAAAAATTCTACTATAGATTTTTATTTTAAAAGTTCTAAACTGTAACAAGATATTTAAATAATAATAAAAAAATAAGCGCCTTATTCTTGTTAAATTGACTTTTATTCATTGAATAAATATCTAAGGAAAAGTAACTAGACTTTTTGAGTGAAGCATCTAATTTGTAGTATTGGTGCGTTTGATGGTGTTTGTATTTAATCGTAGGGTGGTACAGTGTATAATTTGTATATAGTCACACAAACATAACTTAGGTGGCAGCATGAACTGTTCTTTGAAATAAGTAGATTTTATTCAAAATTTTATTTATTTCTCGTTTAAACTAATCGTTATTTTAGGAAAAATTTGTCTTAAAATGTATTTTTACCCGTTTCCTACTTAAATAAAAGATAATGAATAAGTTATATATTTTGTTGATTTTATTTTAATAATTTTTTTCTCGATATTTTTAAACATTAAATACATAAAAGCAAAATTGTGTGCCATCATCTTCAGCAATATTATCACACTAACAACAGTCTAACATCATTACCAGCAATACAAATGAACCCATCTTTACGAATGCAGATTTGTAAAGCTGTCCTCTCTCTAAGCAAATATTTTTATTTAACTACAAAACTTCTATGAACTAACTTCTATAAAAAAACTTATCTAAAATCTCTATCGTATTCAGTTTTTTCTAACAGTTGCCATTTTTTGAATATAACGACATTGGCATAGGTTGAAAATACTCCAAAGTACCTTTAAACCCACTTTAAAAGATGACTGTTCCTAAATATTGATGAAATTAGCTTATACTGTCTATTGGTTTAAAAATTCGATTTTAATTTATGTTTATAACCATACTTTTTTTTTTTTTTTTTTATTTTTACATATTTATTTGGTTTTTGGGCATGTCAAGTAACTTGACACTGGTTTTATAATCATACTTCGACTAATAAACTAATAATAAATGTATAAACATCGTAGATAAATTGAAAATCCTTATGGTTATACATGTTTGAACAAAATATTTCACTATTAAAAATTTTAGATCAAATCCGTTTAAACTTTAAATCATATTCAAAAATTTATATTTTTTACACACATTTTTCATAACAAACAGTAACTTTATACAATCCCTGTGAATGGGCGTGTCTAACAAAATTGTTTTGACATTTTGGCAAACTTGCATTTGAGAAATTAAGTAAAAAATTAAATTAGAAAATAATTAATTTTGTGACACAAACTTATTATAAATATATTAAAAATATATACTAAATTGTTTTTTTAACATTTTTTATCAAAATATCCTTATCTGATAATTGTAATTTTAGCAGCAAAATGCTTTGGAATGTTGACAATTTTTTTACAGGTTTTGATGCAGTACGCCATTTTTATGAATAAATAACTGTATAAACACAATTAATTGTTGTAAAAAAAACAGTTTAAATACTAATTTGTATAAAACTGAATTACAATTCAATACTTTAAGAACAAAATACAGAAAAAAACTCTTTAGTTTGTTTTGAAATACGACGTAAACAAATGAAATGACATTGACAGATTGGCAAACTTAACAAAAAATTAAAAAAAAAAATGCTTCACCGATTATTTGTGTACGTACACGTAGCGACACTTCCTTATATATTTATTCAATGCTTTTATTTCACTAAATACGTATTTCGAAAGCTAAGCTTTCATCGACAGTAGTATCTAAAAACTGAAGTTTTTAGATACTACTGTCGAACTGGAGTTTTTAAATACTACTGTCGATGAAAGCATAGCTTTCGAAATACGTATTTAGTGAAATAAAACTCAATTTAACAAGAATAAGGCGTTTATTTTTTTATTATTATATAGATTTTTGTAATGTTTATACTATAGTAATTTTGCAACTTCCGGTTTGTTACTTTCTGAGAAGTATCTCCTTTTATTCTTTTAATGATATCACAACAACAGTCGACAGTTAATTTTTTAACCGACCAATATTCCAGTTTTAAATCCAATATCGATAACAAACGTTATTGATGTTGTTCTCGACCAGCAGAACAAATGAAAAACTATAAATTGTTATCTGGGTGTACTGTCCCACTTTTATAAGCAAAAGTAAGACATTTTGTTAAATTTCAAAAGAGAGGATAGTTGCATTTTTTTCATTCGGGTCAAGATCAAGGTTGAAAAAAACGATGTGGGTCACGCAAAGAAAAAAAAATATTATCTTTTAAATTGTTGGCAACACTGAGCTGAGAAGAAAAAAAATCGTGAACTTGTAGCGCCATTTTTAAATTGAAACTCAATATAAAAAAAATTCAAAACATATTTAACGTCTCTTGAAAAATAAAACTTCATATAAAAAACTTCAAAAAAATTTAATCAGAAACACTAATCCATTTTTTTACATATGGTAATGTCGTTACCGGCCCATTTAACTAAAGTAATTCAACTAAAAACAATTCGTCTAAAAATCAATTCTACTGTAACAATTCAACTAACTACAATTTGACTAAAACTCAATTCGACTAGAGCAATTTAACTAAAGCAATTCAACGTTTGAAACAAATTATTTTGGAACTCTTCGACCTGATGGGGTACGTAGAGATGCACGATTTGAAAGAGAATTGTGGAATTTTTACGAAGAGGCTCGAACCAAAGGACATAAAACAAACAATATTTCAGAGGGCTTCAACAATGCACTAAACAAAATTATAAAAATTAGTAATCCAGATATATGGCAACTAATCGAAGGGCTTAAGAAAAAACAGGGTGAAATGGAGTTCCAAAAGGAACAACTTTTAAGCCAAAAAGAAACCGGGGTGCCTCAAAGAAAAAAATATAAAAACGCTTCTGAATATTTATCTCGTTTAGTAGCTAATTTTGATAAAATGGATCCTTTCGAATATATGAAACTAATTGCAGTTGTAACTAAAATTGATTTTGTAAATTAAAATTTAAAATTTATGTCTTTTCTGTTATTTTCATATTGACGTGTTACTTTTTATGTTCTTTATATTAAATAAACCTATAATATTTTATTTGATTATATTTTTTACAATGATTATAGGTTAAATAAATTCAACGTTTGTAGAAGAATCTACTCCCAGTGAACACAAAAAGTAAATATGACATCACACGAACGTCATATATATGTGATGTAGCTGTTACGTAAATTTGACATAAAAATGACACTCGTCATGACTATATCCTGGTATCATTTATAGGATGCTTTCATGACATCACACTGGTCTTAAATTTGACTTCGATATGATGTCATAATTTGGACTTAAATATGACCTTATTATGATTTTGTTAAATTTCACTAGAGGTTATTGTAATTGGACCTTTGTTAACTAAAAAAAGAATTTACACGGGATGCATGCAAAAAAAAAAAACTAAACCAACCGGGAAACGGTATTGTCTCCAAGACGAACGAGAATTGGAAATCTCTTAAAAAAAAATAATTAACCTATCATCGCTGGATGACTATCTTTGCCAATATTAATGTACAGATAATATATATATATATATGTTCATATAGTAAAATTTCAATAAATAAAAGAAAATAATATGTGACTTAACTTATAGTAAATGTTGATCGAGGCTGCAGAGACGGCTTTGACCTTGTATATCGTCCTTCCCAATTTGGTTCAACTTGTTTAATATGCTCTTTATCTTTGTTTCCTCCTCTGGATATACGTTTGACCAAGGTGATTGCGACACAGCACTATACTTTCCCTTTTCTTTTATATTTCCCAGTATCAAAAAGGAACACCGTAGGCAAAATTTTAGTTCACTCCCTTTTTTTCTTCAGATATTCCTCCACCAATACAATAGCTACTATATCCACGATGCCATATAAAATCTCACAGCACGTATTAATTGTTGATAACAACACGAAATGTATTGTGATCTTAAGTAAGAATAATAATTTTCCTAGCCGAATTCCAGCCACTGTGCAATGCAACAAAACTTCACAATATGTATAGTATATTAATAACGAGCACACAAAATTTAGTGTGATCTAAAATAGAAGAAATAATTATCAGCCATGTTTGGTAAAAATAAACATTTCTCTTGAGGTATCCACATATATATATTTATTGACATATCTTTGTTCTTTATAATTTCATAAAAAAACTTTAAACTTTTTCGTCAAAAAACAAAAACTTATACTTATTTTCTGTATTGAACTTTGCTCATCTTAAATATTGAAATGAAATTTTACTAATGAAAATTTTTTTTAATGTTTTACTTTTCAAAATTGAACATGGAATGAATTTTTATTTTAAATCAAAATCTTAACATCGGAAAATTCATCAACCAAAAAAAATGTGTTTTAGTTGTTACATCTTCCGATGTCAAAACAAATCGTGTAATCCTAAAAATTCAACAAAGATTTAGTAACGACATCTGTTCTTTAGAATTGGAAATAAAATTGAGTACGTTCGTTTGCTTTTTATAGTACATTCGAAATTTAACTAGCAGTTAAGTATTAGCAAATTTTAAAATTATTAGTAATGTAAAAGTGAACTGAAACTATTGAAATATATTTTTATTGAATTAGAAAGAGAAGATGAATTTGGTTTTATTATTGTTTTGCGATTATTGCGATCGTTACACCATGAATTCAAGGTAAAAATCAAGATTTCTACTCTTGAAATCACAAAAACGTCGCCATCCCCTCCATGACAGAAAACCACCGAACTACTTCCACTTATTAAATTGTATCTGGGATCGAGATACCCACAGTCACTGGCGTCAAGACCGATGACCGGTTCCAACACTCATGAAGTCCTTAAGAACTTCACTGAGCATTGAGACCGACCATCCATCCGAACGTCAGCACCATGGACACCCCGATACAACCAGTAAGTATGACACGGGAGGTGTGAACCACAGCGAAGACAACTAGCCAGAGGAACGACCCTACCTAACGAAAAGACATCATTCTCTGATGTCCTTCGCATGATGGACTCCAAGATTCTTACCGCTCATATCTGTGCACTCGTAGAGTACATTTCCAATCTTAGTCTTAATCATTGCAGGTAAGAACTTTGGAGCCAATTTTGCCGAGAATTTTTTTGTAGCGTCACTCAAATGATGTTGCCGTACAAACACACGTTGTTGTGGTTGAAAAGTCCGTAGTTTAGATCGCAGGTTGTACTGATGTTGCGATTTTTTGAAAGCTGCTTTTAAATTTTGTTGAACCCGGTTCCTGAGCAGAGTCAAATGATCAGAGCGTTCTATTTCCTCACCAGCATCTTCACCAAGCTTGTGTAGTGATCTCAACAAATGGTAAGTATTTCCATCCGAGATTGGATGTTGACCAAATAATAAATAGTACGGTGAGTACTTGGTAGCAGAATGTACTGCAGCCCGCAGTGCATATGCGATTTCACCAATTTGTGAGTCCCACTTGGTGTGTTGACCTTTTATGAACGCTCGAATTGCTGCTAGAACTGACCTATTGACCCGCTCTGACGCGTTGCTTTGAGGACTATAAACACCGGTCCTAATGTGTTTAATGCCGAAATCTGACAAAAGACTTTGAAAGTTCCTACTAGTGAACTGTTTGCCATTGTCACTGTGTAGAAACTCTGGTACCCCATATGTAAGAAACACTTCGTTCCTTAGAAAAGCATTCACCTTCGGTGAAGTTGCGTTTCTAAGTGGTTTCAGTAGTACAAACTTCGTAGCATGATCCAGAACTATCAATAACACCGTATTCCCAAGTGTAGAACGAGGATACGGTCCCAAAAAATCTATATAGACTCTCTGCCATGGACGTGCTGTTTCGAATTGATATTGCATCGGAGGACGCAATATCTGATTCGTGGCTTTTGTTTGTTTACATGTGTCGCAGGACACAACATAGTTGTGTACCTGTGACGCCATGCCCGGCCAATAATAAAGACGTCGAAGTAATTCTAAAGTCTTTTTAACACCTCCATGAGCAGCAGTACTATCATCATGATGTTTCTGAATCATGTTGGAAGTCATCGGTTTTGGTACCCAGAGTTTCCACACAGGAACATCGTTGGGTATTGCATCAGGTCTTGGCTCAATACGTATGTATAGCTTATCATCCACGACTTTAACAGATGGAAAGTCCTTGGGTGATGATTGAACTTTAGCTATCATATCCGTATATTCGTTGTGCCGATAACCTTCATTGTCGATTTTAATGTCGTTAATGTGATGTGTTAATGCTTCCGTCAATTCCTCGTGTGTATCGTCATAAAGACGAGATAGAGCATCAGGGACTATATTTTGGGTACCTTTTTGGTGGACAATGGTAAAATCCATATGTTGGAGTTTTAGGCTCCACCTAGCCAGACGGCCACTCAAGTCTTTCTGTGACATAAGCCACTTCAGACTTGAGTGATCAGTCACAATTGTAAATCGGTGACCTTCAACATAGCCCCTGAATTTCTTCACACTCAGAATTGCCGCAAGACATTCAAGCTCAGAAACAGAATAATTTCTCTGAGCTTTATTAAGTTTTTTCGACATGAAGGCTATCGGACACTCTTGTCCGTCTTCGTCGATCTGATACAGTACACTACCTATCCCTGTCAGACTCGCATCGCATCTAATAAAGAACTCTTTATTATAATCAGGGTTTACTAATACCGGTGCTGTAGTCAGCAATCGTTTTAAATTTTCGAAAGCAGCTTGCGCTTCTAATGTCCATTTCAATTTACCAGAACTTTTCTTTAATAAATCCGTAATCGGTGATACCACGCTTGCATAATTTGGTATGAAACGTTGGTACCAACCAGCCATTCCCAATAGTCTACGTATTTGTTTTACTGTAGATGGAGCTGGATACTCTGCTACAGCTCTTACCTTGTCAGGGTCTGTTCGAAGACCATCTTCACCAACCAAAAATCCCAAGTATTTCACCTCTCTCAGAACAAATTTACTTTTCTTGAGGTTTATTGTTAACCCAGCCGCTCTTAACAATGAAGAGACTTTGGACAGCAATTCCATATGTTCCTGGAACGTGGAAGAGACTACCAATAGATCATCTAAATAAACAAAGACATTTTCGTGATATTGATGTGGTATCACTTTGTGCATTAGCCGACACATTGTCTGGGGAGCATTGCACAATCCAAAGGGCATAACCCGGAATTGATACAATGGACGACCAGGCACTGTGAAGGCTGTCTTGTCTCTAGATGCTTCTGCCAGAGGAATCTGCCAGAAAGCATCTTTGAGATCAATACTGGAAATGTACTTTGTGCTATTTAGACGACCTAGTAAGCCATCAATCAAGGGAAGTGGGTAAGCGTCCTTTTTAGTCAGTGAATTGACACGACGGCTATCAATACATAATCTGTTTTTACCAGATTCTTTTTGTACCAAAACCACTGGCGAGCACCAAGAACTGTTAGACTCTTCGATCACGCCCATTTGAAGCATTCGGTCAAGTTCGGCATAGACCTTTAGTTGAACAGCCGGCGATGTGGGATAGTGTCTCTGTTTAACAGGTGCACTATCACCAACATCGATGACATGTTCAACCAAAGAAGTCTTTCCGAGCCCAGACACTTCAAATGACGGGAAAGAATCCTTGATCATATCCAGTTCATGTTGCTGATCAGTGGTGAGGTTATGTGTATTAAAAGTTTGTAGCTCTGTGCGAGTCAGTTCACTAACAAAAGAAGGAACAATACCGAATTTCTCCCAGAAATCTATGCCCAGGTAGAGCTCTTCTCGTAATCCAGGGACTATATGGAACCGCATTGGTTTAGTGGAGCCATTCACAGTTATTGGAATTTCGATGTAACCCAAAATTTTTGTTGCAGTACCATCTGCCGTACGAATACACGAAGTGTACTTACGGTAAGTTGTACCTGCTGATTCCAATAATTCCAAGGAATTTCTTCCAAGTATTGTGATTGACGCTCCACTATCCAATAGACCTGAAATATGTTTGTCCAAAATCTTGATTGTCAATCGCGGCCGAGGATCCTTTGTTTCTGAAAGGATAGATGAAATACAAGCTTTACGAAATAATTTCCTCATCCTCCAATATCTAATGTTACGTTCAAGACGTCTAAAATATGTTCGATGTAATGATGGGAAATTAAATGTACTACACTGAAAAAAATATATAGGTAATTGTCACCAAAAACTATACTTAACATAAACCAAGCAAATCGGTTGTTTTTCAACCAGCTAAGCGCAAGTTTAATTTTAATAATTTTGCTAGAGTTAATTTAAACGTTACTTTTGCTAAGTAGATTTTAACCTTGCATCTAGTCCATTTTAACTAATGGCATCAACTATTACCTGCAGGTTGTATTGACCTTTGCTAATCATTTAAACCAAACCAATTTTTCAGTTATTTTCACCCATATAGTAAAAAACGTTAGTTTGTATTAAACTACGTTTCTAACGTTCACATAACGAAGCATGTATGTAAATTTAACAAAATTTCAAAAGAATTGCTAAGTTAAGGTATCTTTTGAAAATTATGAAACAACTATTCACAAAGGTCATTTTTAACGAAGTTGCCTGTTTAAACTAACCATTCTTCAACTTTGCGTAATAGTTGAATTCAACCATATGTTAAACTGCCTCTTAGTTAAGTAAACATTGCGACATTGGTCAAAACCAGACAATTCGTTACATCGTTTTGCCACACATTCTTTGATTTGCTTAAAGTTTTTTACAGTGGAAGAAAAAAAACACATTCCTTAGACTAAGAATTTTTTTACCGCGAACTGTTTTTCCTTTATAGGTTTTTTTATATATCCATACTAGGGATATTTTTAAAAACTACGGATTTCATGTATGTTCAAATTTATGTATTTAATGAACTACTTGAAGGATATTAAAAATGTTTATTTGTCTTAAAAGTAAATGTGAGTTTTGTCTGAGGTCAAAATAACAAATTTTGGTAATTTTTATAAAAAATCATAAAATAATAAGAGTTCGACGGTTTGATATACCTGTTTTTTTTTCTCCACAATTATAAGACTTCATTATTTTTCTACATAATACCAAAATGTTGAATTTTGATCATTTTTAAAAATTATGTAGAAAAACAATGATATAACTTCAGTTGACTCAAAAGAATATATCAACATCCTTTATTATTTTGTAATAATAAATTATAAAAAATTGTAACTTTTAATTTTTTTTGGAAAGAACTCACTTTTACCTTTAAAACAAAATACAAATTACAATTAGTTCTTGAGATACATTAAATTGAACAAATATGAAAGCCGTAATTTTTAAAACTACCCCTATCTATAATAGGAGAACCGCTCGTGATAGTAAACCATTGAAATACACAACAACCAATCCTTTTTGTAAATTTTAAAAAAAATTTATGTGTTTTGTGAACTTTTGAAAATAAAAAAACCAAAAACTTTTTGTTATTTAATTCATTTATTACAAATTTATATTTAAAAAATATGTACATTATATAGATTATAATAAAATTTTAAAATTATATTGAAATATTGAGTATTAAATTATTACTGTTTAATATATATATATTACATTATAAATAATATTACGCTGACTCTTTTAGATCGTGGCATAAAGTCAGTACTGCTGGAATATGATCATCATATTTTGTTGCAATATTATAAAAAAACATTTGAATGAACATCCACGGATTATAAGCAGCTTTGGGGTATTCCAGATAAAAAATGTGGAATATTTTGAAGCATATATCGAGAGCCTCTAAAAAACTTCCAAACTTAAATTTATGATTGTCCAAAATTACGAAAAATTGGTGGAAGTCTAAATCATCTCCAATGACACCTAGTAGTGGTGGCACTTTTTGCTTTTTCAATTTGCTGTCTTTACGTATCAAGTAAAATTTTTTGTTAAATCAGAACTATCTTCTGCTTTAATTATAAAATTGGTTTGTGAATCAGAAATAGTAGGCCTTTTGTAGATCACTTTTTGATTCATTTTTTGAAGGGCTGGAGGCATAATAGCTGGTAGGAGATATATTATTTGTAAATTGTATGTATCTAAATTTGAAAAGCAAACATTAAGTGTAACCACTCACTCATTATGATAAATTAAAACAAATAAAAATTAAGGTTACAAAATATGTTGTTAGTTCCTCCATATATTGTTAGTTC
>OY856186.1:118825319-118997893 GCA_963693315.1 Diogma glabrata | reverse complement strand
AACAAGTACATCTTCTTCTTCTATTATTTGTGTGCTGATATAATCTTTAAATTTAAAAGAGTTTTGTATGTTAAATGGGCTATTATATATAAGTTTTTTTAAAATTGTGTTGCAGAATTGTGATAAATGGTAGCACGGAGATTCTAATGTAGATACTATGGGGCGTAATGGGTTTCCTGGTTTATGGAGTTTTGGCAATCCATATATTTTGGGGGTGACTGGGTACTTCACTATTAATTTCTTTGCTTCTTTTTCTTCTATTACGTTTTTATTTAAAATGATTTTTTCCACTAAAGTCTTACATCTGTTGTTGAGAGACGTGGTTGGGTCTTTATTTAATTTAGTGTATGTTGTTGCATCATTTAAAAGATTTTCCATTTTTTCGTTATAATCGTCTTTGTATAATATTACTGTCTTATTGCTTTTGTCTGAATTGGTTATGTTAATGTTTGGGTTGTTCGACTGAAACTTTCTGGTTTGGTTTTGCGCTTTGTGCAAAAATGCATCAATGTATGTAAGGGGTTTGTTTGTTTGCGTAATGTATTCTTTAATTTTTTGTGTGATAATGGTTCTATCTTCTTGTGCGACGTTTTCGTTTTCATATCCGTTCAGAATATTTTCTACTTCTGACAGAACTGTGAGAACTGGGCAATCGGTTCTTTTCGTAGGGATAGCAAATTTGGGCCCAAAGCTCAAAAGAATTTCTACTTCGTTGGGAATTATGGTATCTGTGAGATTTTTAACACATTGTTTGTCAACATAGAATGTAGGTAAGTAGTTTTGTTTTTCACATATTTGGTTGTATTTGTGTATAAGTGTATTCTTTTTAATATTCATGTGTTTCTTCATTTCTTGTGCTAGATTTAGGAAAAAATTGGTTTGGTCTTCATAGGATAATATCTCTAAAACGCTATCCTGTGTTTTAGCTACGTTTTGGCTTATAATATTATATGTGTCAATACAAATCTTAATTTCTAAGTTAATATAATCTTTACTTAGTCTGTGTTTGGCTTTGTTGATTTCATTGCTTCGGGTTGTTGTTTCTTCTTCCATTGTTTTAAACAATTTTTTTATTTTGTCCTCAATAAATCTTGGTATGATTCCGTTCTTTCTGCATCTTAGTAGATACGTTTTTCTACTTTTACTATTTATTAGTTTAATGTTGTTTGTAATATGTTGTTTTAATATTGTAATATTCCCATCGCTATACCTTTCAATGTTAATGTTGTAACAATTGATTAATTGACATCGACTCATGCATTTGAATTTCAACCCAAACCAAAAAAAAATTAGTATTAAAACAAAGTAAGGGTACCAAGACAAAGTAATACACCTTCTCTATAAAAGCCTTACCACAAAAATAATGGACTTTAGTTATAATCAGTCGTTCTCATTAAATTGAAAACATTAAACATCTGTATCGCAATTACTCATTTGTTTTATTGAAAGGAAAAATCTTTCCATGTATTCATACAGGGTTATGCTCTCATCGACCTTCTATAGATAGTTTGACTACCGTCTGACTAGATTTTTTTTTGAATTTTATTCCAAAATGGGCCAAAGATCCTGGGTGTTGTTTACGTGTACCTGGAAATGTATCGATTTTTTTTAATGAAACAGGAACCAATGATACTGACTGGATCTATGAACATTAACTTACCGATTGTTACAATCATTCTCTATAGTTAGAAGTACAGAAGTTTTATACTCTGTAATTTTTGTCAATGTGTCTTTTACATTTTTTTTGAATTATCTAAGATAAAGAAACGAAATTAATATTAAGAATTATATATGTTACTAGATATTATTTACGTTTTCAAAAACAACTAACACAACTTGATGTCACAGAAATCAGGAATATGAAGAGAGAAGACTTTGTAAAATGTAGAAAGTCAAACTTTAATCATTGATGTTGTTGCTTTGGTTTGACAGTTCCCATTGCTCAAAATATACGATTAGATCTACAACAGTCGATCATGTAACTGCTTGATATTTTTTGCTGATTTTTGTTTCTGAAAAAGTAATAGAAGATTTTTCTAGAATGTTCTGACCCGGAAGTCGATGCATATTAGAAACCAAAAGTAATGATTTTCTTTGACTATAAATAACCAAATTTTCTTCCAAAAAATTCTCTTTTTTTTTTACCTCGGTCGTCGTGATAGACAGTTGTGGACGCATCACTTAGTGTTTTTTGTTTGGAATTGTTACTGTGATATACTGTGCTAAATTATTAGAGTTAGTTGTTTTTCGAAACGAAATTTTAAAAAAAAAATATATATAATATTTTTAAGGAAAAGAAATAGTAAAATAAAAGGATAATGAGATTTAAAAAGAAAAAAAATATTGTGATTACAAAATATATTCTAAATAAGATAACCGTTATTCATAATGATGGATAACAGTTGAATTGAAATAAACTAAATGTAAATAAAAATTAAATTCCTGTACATAATTGTAAATACTGTACATAACAAATAGTGATAACTTATTGAATTGAAATAAACTAAATGTAAATAAAAATTAAATTCCTGTACATAATTGTAAACACTGTACATAACAAATAGTGATAACTTATTGAATTGAAATAAACTAAATGTAAATAAAAATTAAATTCCTGTACATAATTGTAAATACTGTACATAACAAATAGTGATAACTTATTGAATTGAAATAAATTAAACGTAAATAAAAACTAATTTCCTGTAAATAACTGTAAATGTTGTACATAAAAGGTAGTGATAACATATCGAATTCAAATAATTAAATGTGAATGAAAATTCATATCACGGATACGACTGTAAATATTGAATTTAAACATTAGTGATAAAACACTGAACTGTAACGAACGAATGTAAACAAAAGTTTCTGTCAGTGTATATTAAAACTTGGGGCAAAATATTAAATTGGCATAGATAAAACAAACCCATGCAAACTATTTCGTTTGTTTTTTTTTTAAGCTAAAGTTTGCCTGAAATTAAGGATATATATAATTTGATTCAAACGTGTACCGATGGGGATTAGACAAGATCAGTTGTTAAGCATACCGGAATAATTATGATCATGAAATATGCGGAGTATCGTTTTGGATGAGTGGTGATAGAAAAGAAGTGAAAAATGGCGGGCAGTACATTCAGTGTACTAGGCGTATAATGGTTTTGATTTAATAGAAACTTGGGCAATTTTGTATAATGGCACTTCATGAGAGACGGAATTATTTTCAAATTTTCAAACACTACCAGTGATTTTTTTGAAATACTGAAGAGCAGAGGGACTGAAAGGAACTAAATCGCAGGGAAATTGAAGGAAAACTAGAGTAAGCTCAAATAATTTCTTATTATATTTTTTTGATAACTTAATTATACTTTTAGTCTTGTGAACATTGTATAATCTTTTCTTCAAGTTTTCAAGTATGACGAACTCTTGTTTGTGCCCTGAATAAATTACAGGGTTAATGGAATAATTATTTTAGTCGGGAAGTGTTCAGATTCGTTGAGATTCGTGAACTGCGGAGACATTCTTTGTTTATTTTTCTGTCTGCACTCCTAAATATTCTTGATGTACACTTGCGATCACCAAAACAAATCCTGGAGGCTGAGCAAACCCAAGTAATTGATTTATAAAGTGATCCCGATTGGGAAAAAGTTATCCCGATGAGAGTGGTACAGAAATGGCGCCGAAACAGGGACCAGAAAGGGGAGAAGTATCTCTGGAATTATCTCTGATACCTTAAGATGTAGTATAATTAACGATTTAAATCCAGCACATGCAGAGGTGGAAAATCATATATTAGCGGACATTCCATCGGGCTTTACGCACCCGCATACCTCAGTTCAGTAGTATGATTGATTAGGGCAGATAGCTAACATTGTCAGCACTGATTGGGCCTAGGATTCTGGGATGATGGTTAAGTATACTATCGCCAGCCCAGCCAATTAGGACTGATTGTGCACACTGTCATGTCCGAGTCATTTACAATCACTTAAACTCGCTTCTTTTCTCAAAAAAAAAAAAAAAACTTACACCGATCACGTAGAATCCAGGAGCTGGATGACCTGACACTTGGCTAGTAAGTAAAAGCTATAGTCAGACTACCCTGCCTTCATCGTGTAACAGAAGCCGAGTCAATTCCGCCTTACAATTTCAGCTTCCATCGTTAAATATATTTTTTTTCTTTTCGCATTTAGATCCGCATAGCAGCGACACGAATCTCGGGAATTTGAACACTTGCTTGAAATCGAAATATTTGTTTTTCAATACATTTTTGGTGATTGAATTTTTAGGTGAGTTAATCGAACAAAGCTATTTATATGCCATTTGATTAATTAGAATTCAATTATTTTCATACGATATAAATTTAATTAAAAATAATTTTTTTATAAGTAGTATTCAGAAGACTTGAATTGAATAAAATACAACCTAGATAGTAAAAGATAGTAAATTTCAATAGAAAATTTTTCGTTAACATAAATAATATTCAAACGAGCTTGAATTTAATAAAACATAACGTAGATAGTAAATAGAAATAGAAAATTTTGTTTTATTATTTTCATAAATAATATCTAACGAACTTAAATATATTAAAATAATATATAAACAAATACGTAAATGAACTCGAATTTAATTACTTGCATGTCATATAAGATTAAATACAATCAAAATAATTAATTACTGAATAATTTAAATACAATATATATAGGCTAATTTACCTAACCTTGATATATAAAATTAAGTTAACTTCATTGAAGATATATAAAAACAAAATAAAAACTTGAATACACTCAAATATAATTAAATAATATAAATAAATTAATTCAAATTTTATATGAAATTTGAAATATTTTCACTATTATTGTAAAGATCCAGTCAGAATCATAAATTTTCTTCGGTATTGAGTGGTTGAAACACTATAGATTTTTCCTATTGTAATAGGAAAACAAACAAAATTTGAAAAACGAGAAAAAGTTTTATTTTTGCAAATCTGAGTAGATAGGTAGTACACGCCGCACAGAATTTTTATGTTCAACTTCAGCTGAAACGAACGTCGGTGTAGAACCCACATTCAACTTTATAACTATAGTAATTAGTATTGTCATTTGGGAATTTTAGAGTCTTTGTCCCTAAATAAAGCTCAAGTGTTGTTCGCAGCACGACTTATCGGTTTGTACTCTTAAGTAAAACCATCTTAAAATTTATCCCCGCTTTGCCATAGCATAGTATACTTTTTTTATCTTCAAATTTCATAACACAAAACAAAAAAAAAAAGGAAAAAAGGATCTAGTAAAGTAATACGTAGTGATTAATCTGTCATTCGGGAATTTTAGAGTCTTTGTCCCTAAATAAAGCTCGAGTGTTGTTTACAGCACGACTTATCGGTTTACACTCTTAAGTGAAACCATTTTAAAATTTATCCCTCGCTTTGCAATAGAGTAGTTTACTTATTTTATTTCACAAATCCAAACAATGTCGGTCCAGAAAGGAGCTACGGTGAACGAGCGACAAGGAGTGTGCTCCATTTGTCAAGAGGAACTTAGCTCTTCTCGTCCAATTGTTACCACCCCATGTCAACATTTGTTCCACGAAAACTGTGTATCAGGCTGGCTTGAAAGCAACCGAACCTGTCCAAATTGTCAACAGAGACTGCGAATACTAGACTTACGTATAGTTGGTAATTCAACAGGTGCGGTTTCGAAGCCTAAAACACGTTCTCAAACGGCAAACAAGCGTCTTAACCTGGGTGGAGCGGCTAGTGCCAACATCATCATTCCAAGCGAATCCCCATTTAATGTACCCAGACAGCCCGCCTTCGAGTCAACGAATATCAATCAACACCATCAAGTCAGTACGGAGGATCAATTCCACCAAACTTTGAAAGAGATTATGAGAGCAGACGTTGATATGTCGACACATAACAGCAAATTGCATTCACCTCCACGCCAACGGTTAAATTTTGCTTCTCTACCAAGTCCACCTAATCAGAATCGGAACAGCAATAATTCATTTTCAGTTCACAACCCAGTAGTTTCGAGAACCCATGCAATCAATGAACGAAATGCAAAAACCATCTGCAATTGGCATGTAACCTTCAGTGGGAAGTCTGATAGGCTTACTATTGAAGAATTCATCTATAGAATACGGGTGTTGAACAATTTATCATTCATTGGTGAAGATATTCTGGTCTCACACGCACACTTACTTTTCAAGGATAAAGCAGCAGATTGGTACTGGCGGTATCACCATCGAACACCTCGAATATCATGGGAAGCATTGTGTGCAGCAGCAAGGCTTGAGTTTGGTGAGCAAGACACGGATGACGAAGTGCTCGATAAAATCAGGGCTAGAAAACAGCGAACCTCCGAAACCTTCGACGTAATGTATGATGATATACGTCGCCTCATTGATAAACTCAGCATACCATTAACTGATCAGAGCTTATTGAATATTCTTCTCAACAATCTCAAGCTTGAAATTCGCAAAGAACTGTTGTATGTGAATGTGCACTCCATAGACCAACTCCGAGAGTTGTGTAGACGTCGTGAGAAGTTGTGGTCCTCAGTTTCAACACCTTGTACTTTTGCAGGTAAATCGGGAGTGGCCGAAATACTTACATCCGATGATTTGCAGGGAGATGAACCATTGATAGACGAACTTCCTATTGAATTAGCACATTTAGGGATTCCAAAAGCAGAACTCCATGCATACCAAGGTGTACCTGATACTACAAAGAAAATTCTCTCTTGCTGGAATTGTAAAATGCAAGGACATGGATTCCGCCAGTGCAAACAGCCTCTGCGACTCTTCTGTTTTGGCTGTGGCATGGACGATACATACTTATTCAAATGCGACAAGTGTCGTTTAAATGTGAAAGGGAGCGTGGTCAACAAAGACTCGCGCTCCCAGAAATAATTCCTAACCAATGTGATCCAGTAGAAATACTGAGTCCGTCACCTGACATCTCTGACGAAGATGCCACTATCAGAACGGATGTGCCGCGTGGCGCTGATATGAATTGCTCTCCCAGTTCTAATACATCAGTGCAAATTCTTAAGCGTAGTGTAACCCTAAATTCGTCTAAAATTGATCCTGTTGTGAAAACTCCTTTTCAACGTCTACAGGAATACACCGCCGTGAAAACTCGTCTTGGAATTAGTGAAATACGGAAGACTCACCGTCGTGCTCGTTCTGTCTCTAGATTACAATGTTATCGTAAAAATCGTCGTATGATCCAATCACATTTTGTGTCATCTATTGTTTCGATTGAAAATGATCCTAGACCATATGCTGAAATTGAAATTCTAAACTCGAAACGACTTGGTCTCCTTGACAGTGGAGCGTCTCTGAGCGCAATAGGCGGGTCATTTGCTCACGAGCTAGTAAAAACACCAGGGTGTGTAATTCGCACTACAGGACAAGTGAAGACGGCGGATGGCAACAATCAGGAAATTTATGGTTACTTCACTACCGTTGTCTCATTTTTAGGTATGCAAAAGAACATGGAGTTGGTAGTAGTTCTTTCTCTTTCACAAAACCTATACCTGGGTATTGATTTCTTCAGGCTTTTTAAGCTTTATCAACCTTTGACCCAACAGCTGGTAATAAAAACCGAAGATCACATACTATCCTGTCTCACGGTAGATCAACAACAGCGACTGGATAAAGTAATTCAACTCATTCCGTCATTCTCGAAGCTAGGTTTAGGCAGGACTCATTTATTAGAGCACGTTATCGATACTGGTGCAGCACTACCAGTGAAACAGAGACATTACCCGATATCACCTGCAATTGAGAAGTTGATAAGAGAGGAGTTAGACCGAATGTTATCCTTAGGAATAATTGAGAAATCAACCAGTTCGTGGAGTTCACCAGTCGTGCTTGTTAGGAAGCCAGGGAAGGTGCGCTTATGCTTGGACTCACGTAAGGTGAATAAAGTCACGAAACCATTAGCCTACCCTCTTCCTCAAATAGAAGGTATATTGAGTCGTCTACCTAAATCACGATACATATCCAGCTTGGACCTCAAAGACGCGTTCTGGCAGATACCCATGGAAGTCAGCTCTCGCGAAAAAACGGCATTTACGGTACCAGGACGACCTCTGTATCAGTATGTACGAATGCCTTTTGGTCTCTGCAATGCTGCACAGACAATGTCGATGCTTATGGATCAAGTAATTCCTCCAAATCTGAAAACTCAAGTATTCGTATATTTGGATGATTTGCTAATTGTAACGCCCACATTCGAATCCCATCTCCACACCTTAGAAGAGATTGCCGGACATTTAAAGCGAGCGAATCTTACGATCAACATAGAAAAGAGCAAATTTTTGGTACCTGAGGTGAAGTACTTGGGTTACGTCATAGATAAGGACGGAATCAGGGTTGATTCAGACAAAGTGGTAGCTATAGCAGAATTTCCGATCCCAACTTCGATTAGACAAGTCAGACGTTTCCTAGGCATGTCTGGGTACTACAGACGATTTATATCAGATTTTGCATCAATCACTTCTCCAATTTCGAATCTATTAAAAACGACTCCAAAAAAATTTCAATGGACCGATGAAGCTGATGTAGCGTTCAACACTATCAAGAGAGCATTGACATCTGCCCCAATATTAGCCAACCCAGATTTTACCAGGCCCTTCACCTTACAATGTGATGCAAGCAATGAGGGTATTGGTTGTGTGTTGACTCAACTTGATGATGAAAACGTGGAACACCCCATAGCGTTTATGTCAAAAAAGTTGAACGCAGCACAGCGTAATTATTCAGTGAGCGAGAAGGAGTGTTTAGCAGTTATCTTGGGAATCAAGAAGTTTAGGCCATATATTGAAGCTCACCCCTTCAAAGTTATTACTGACCACGCATCATTGAAGTGGTTAATGCAGCAAACCGATTTGACAGGCCGGTTGGCGCGATGGAGCCTGAAACTGCAAGGGTATCCATTTGAAGTCGAGTACAGGAGAGGGAGTCTAAATATTGTTCCAGACGCGCTTTCTCGTATCCCTTGTGTGGATGCGCTGACTGCATACGATCGTCAAGAAATAGACCTGAACTCATCTTCCTTTCAGTCTGCAGAATACCTTAAATTAATTCATATTGTGAAAGATGGAAATTTCTCCTTGCCAGATATAAAAATAGTGAACGAAAAAGTATACAAAAAGGTCACCTTTTCTTCTTGTATGGAGGGCGAACAATGGAAACTATGGGTCCCAGAAGAGTTAACTGATGATTTAGTGACTAAAGCACATGAACTCCCTACTTCTGCTCACCCAGGCGTCGTGAAAACCCTACACCATCTAAGGCGATTTTATTATTGGCCTAGGATGCTTGCGCAGGTTCAATCTCGAATAGCTAGTTGTAAAGTCTGTAAACAGGTCAAAGCTTCAAACCAAATTCTTAGGGCTCCAATGTTCTCACAAACTCAATCTGAGCGTCCTATGCAGAGATTGTACGTTGACATATTGGGTCCATATCCGCGATCCAAATCCGGAAATATTGCAATCCTCGTAGTTCTGGATCACCTAACGAAATTCTCTTTCCTTTTTCCACTTCGTAGTTTAAGTTCAGAACCTATATGCAGGCTGATACAAACGTACGTAATACACACATTTGGATGTCCTGAAATAATTATTACTGATAATGGTACGCAATTCACTTCGCGATGCTTCAAGCATTTCTTGTCTAGTTTCGGAATTCAACATCTTCGAACAGCCTTATACTCTCCGCAAGCGAATGCATCTGAGAGGGTGAATAGAACTGTTCTGTCTGGGATAAGGGCGTACCTAAAAGAAGATCATGCTAAATGGGACCTTCACCTAAATGATATTAACGCCGCTCTCCGCAGCATGATTCACACCTCAGTTAATTGTTCCCCTTACTATGCATTATTCGGATTAAGCATGATCTCTCATGGATCGACTTACGCTTTATTAAAGAATCTAAATTGTCTACAGGAACCTGTTGAAGAAGTATCTCAGAATGATCATCTTTCTGTCGTTAGAGAAAAATTGAAAGAGCAAATAACGAAAGCGTTTAAAAACAATGCAAACCGTTACAACTTGAGATCGAGAGAACCCAAATTTAAGGTCGGAGATGTCGTTTATCGCAGAAACTTTATCTTGAGCGATGCTGGGAAGAAAGTATCTGCAAAATTGTCACCGAAATTCCTTGAAGCTAAAATAATTCGATTGGTAGGCCACGCGCTCGTGGAATTAGAGGATGTAGTGACTAGACGAAAAGGAATCTATAACGTAAAGGATGTGCGTGAATGATCACGTGAAAAATTCAGTATAATTGTTAGGATGCTTTTCCTATTCTCTTGTCTTACGGCTGTCTTTTCAAGTTCATTATAAACGATGTTTCTAAGGAACTTGTCCTGTAACAATTGATTAATTGACATCGACTCATGCATTTGAATTTCAACCCAAACCAAAAAAAAATTAGTATTAAAACAAAGTAAGGGTACCAAGACAAAGTAATACACCTTCTCTATAAAAGCCTTACCACAAAAATAATGGACTTTAGTTATAATCAGTCGTTCTCATTAAATTGAAAACATTAAACATCTGTATCGCAATTACTCATTTGTTTTATTGAAAGGAAAAATCTTTCCATGTATTCATACAGGGTTATGCTCTCATCGACCTTCTATAGATAGTTTGACTACCGTCTGACTAGATTTTTTTTTGAATTTTATTCCAAAATGGGCCAAAGATCCTGGGTGTTGTTTACGTGTACCTGGAAATGTATCGATTTTTTTTAATGAAACAGGAACCAATGATACTGACTGGATCTATGAACATTAACTTACCGATTGTTACAATCATTCTCTATAGTTAGAAGTACAGAAGTTTTATACTCTGTAATTTTTGTCAATGTGTCTTTTACATTTTTTTTGAATTATCTAAGATAAAGAAACGAAATTAATATTAAGAATTATATATGTTACTAGATATTATTTACGTTTTCAAAAACAACTAACACAACTTGATGTCACAGAAATCAGGAATATGAAGAGAGAAGACTTTGTAAAATGTAGAAAGTCAAACTTTAATCATTGATGTTGTTGCTTTGGTTTGACAGTTCCCATTGCTCAAAATATACGATTAGATCTACAACAGTCGATCATGTAACTGCTTGATATTTTTTGCTGATTTTTGTTTCTGAAAAAGTAATAGAAGATTTTTCTAGAATGTTCTGACCCGGAAGTCGATGCATATTAGAAACCAAAAGTAATGATTTTCTTTGACTATAAATAACCAAATTTTCTTCCAAAAAATTCTCTTTTTTTTTTACCTCGGTCGTCGTGATAGACAGTTGTGGACGCATCACTTAGTGTTTTTTGTTTGGAATTGTTACTGTGATATACTGTGCTAAATTATTAGAGTTAGTTGTTTTTCGAAACGAAATTTTAAAAAAAAAATATATATAATATTTTTAAGGAAAAGAAATAGTAAAATAAAAGGATAATGAGATTTAAAAAGAAAAAAAATATTGTGATTACAAAATATATTCTAAATAAGATAACCGTTATTCATAATGATGGATAACAGTTGAATTGAAATAAACTAAATGTAAATAAAAATTAAATTCCTGTACATAATTGTAAATACTGTACATAACAAATAGTGATAACTTATTGAATTGAAATAAACTAAATGTAAATAAAAATTAAATTCCTGTACATAATTGTAAACACTGTACATAACAAATAGTGATAACTTATTGAATTGAAATAAACTAAATGTAAATAAAAATTAAATTCCTGTACATAATTGTAAATACTGTACATAACAAATAGTGATAACTTATTGAATTGAAATAAATTAAACGTAAATAAAAACTAATTTCCTGTAAATAACTGTAAATGTTGTACATAAAAGGTAGTGATAACATATCGAATTCAAATAATTAAATGTGAATGAAAATTCATATCACGGATACGACTGTAAATATTGAATTTAAACATTAGTGATAAAACACTGAACTGTAACGAACGAATGTAAACAAAAGTTTCTGTCAGTGTATATTAAAACTTGGGGCAAAATATTAAATTGGCATAGATAAAACAAACCCATGCAAACTATTTCGTTTGTTTTTTTTTTAAGCTAAAGTTTGCCTGAAATTAAGGATATATATAATTTGATTCAAAAGTGTACCGATGGGGATTAGACAAGATCAGTTGTTAAGCATACCGGAATAATTATGATCATGAAATATGCGGAGTATCGTTTTGGATGAGTGGTGATAGAAAAGAAGTGAAAAATGGCGGGCAGTACATTCAGTGTACTAGGCGTATAATGGTTTTGATTTAATAGAAACTTGGGCAATTTTGTATAATGGCACTTCATGAGAGACGGAATTATTTTCAAATTTTCAAACACTACCAGTGATTTTTTTGAAATACTGAAGAGCAGAGGGACTGAAAGGAACTAAATCGCAGGGAAATTGAAGGAAAACTAGAGTAAGCTCAAATAATTTCTTATTATATTTTTTTGATAACTTAATTATACTTTTAGTCTTGTGAACATTGTATAATCTTTTCTTCAAGTTTTCAAGTATGACGAACTCTTGTTTGTGCCCTGAATAAATTACAGGGTTAATGGAATAATTATTTTAGTCGGGAAGTGTTCAGATTCGTTGAGATTCGTGAACTGCGGAGACATTCTTTGTTTATTTTTCTGTCTGCACTCCTAAATATTCTTGATGTACACTTGCGATCACCAAAACAAATCCTGGAGGCTGAGCAAACCCAAGTAATTGATTTATAAAGTGATCCCGATTGGGAAAAAGTTATCCCGATGAGAGTGGTACAATGTTATAGTATGATTGTAAGAAATTATTGTATGCTTCCATTTTGTAACTTAATGCTCAAATTTGTATATTTAGATTTGGAGTTTTATACGACCAACTTTTTATTATATTTTGATTAGATTAACACGAGCTTTTGGTCTAAATAATTAATTAGTTTATTATTATGTTTTCATTTAATTTTGCTTCTTTATTTTACTAACGTCAATATTTCGGCTCATGCCATCTTCATAGACCTACAAATTACAATAATTTAACCATTATTCTATAAATTGATTGCCAGGTATTAGTTTAAAAAATGGTTTTTTTACATTTACATATCATAACTTGACTATTTTATAATAAATTAGGTAAAAACTTACATTATTATTTTAAAAAAGAACACTAATTATTAACTACACACGAATTATTAGCTAAACATTAATAAATAAATAAATAAATAAATTTGGTTTTACGAAACCTCGTCACTTCAACATATTAAAACTTTGTACTAAATTATAATCTACTAACGAAGGACAGAATATTTTGATTAATTTATAAAACGTAACCGTTACCAGATAATGATTGCGATATATTTCTCCTACTTTGTGTATGTTTTTTAAATTTAAATTTTCGTTTTTATTTTGGACAGAACGGTGACTCTAAAATTAATATAACTAACCTTTGACAAGGTAAATGAACTTGAAAAATCCACACATAAAAAATTAGTAAAATACAACCAAATAATGCAAACATGAGAGTTAATCAGAAAATTGCAAAAAAAAAAATTAAATTAACAGAAGATTAACACGAATTTGAATTTAACTATAAGACAATATTAGAACATGAAAATGAAAACGATTTGCACAAAAAACAATCAACTATTATTTTCTATTAACTATTATTTTCTTAATTAAGGATTGGGGTTTTGGGTTTGAAAACTTTCTTATAGGTCGTAATTAGGTTTCTGTAAGATGCATTTAAATTCCTGACGTCCGTTCTAGTGTTTACTGTTTTCGTTTCATTTAACCAGATGTGACCGGCTTCTTTAAACTCTCTCTTAAATTTGTTTTTCTCTCGGTCTATGATTTTGACGCGAGTAAAGTCAAACTCATGAATTTCATCATCCGTTTGACTGCCGAGAGTATGTTGGTTGATTGCCGTTTTGTTAGGATTTAAGTGTCTGAGTTTAAAATCACTTCTGTGTTGAGTAAGTCGGTCAGTTAGAGTTTGTTGGGTCTGTCCTATGTACACTTTATCACATATGCATGGGATTTGGTAAATGATACCGTGCGCGGTTTCTGGTTTATTTCTATCTTTAAGTTTTGTGAATTGTTTGTTTAAGGTGTTGTATGGTTTATTGGCTATATGTGAATTCGGGTTGTTTTTTGATATTTGTTTTTTTATGAAATCTGTTAACTGTGGTATGTATGTTAATGATGACATAATTTTTGTAGGTGGAGTTTGTGAGTTAATACTAGTTGTTGTGGATGGTTGGTTATTGTTCGGAGGTTGATTTTTGATTTGGTTGATACTGTTTTTAATAATGGTTTCGGTAATTGATGAAGGGTAATTATTTTTTAGAAGAATGTTTTTAGCTATTGATTTATTTGTTTGCCAGTGTTTTTCGTCACTTAAATGGAAAATCCTTTTAACAAATGCTGTTGCTACATTAATTTTCATATTTTTTGGGTGGGCGGATAAGAAATTTAGCAATCTGTTAGAAGAGGTGTCTTTATTGTGCCAGTCCAAAGAGATTTTGTTGTTTTCCCGTGTTAATTTCATATCAAGAAACGTTATTTGTTTTTCTTTTTCAATTTCTACGGTGAATGTAATGTTTTGGTTAAAGCTATTGAAAATGTTGAGGGTGTGTGGAATATTTGCTGCCGGAATTGCCATGATGACGTCATCCACATATTTTTTGATGAATGTGGGTTGGCGTTCAAGTTTTTTTAGTGAGTCCTGGAAAAGTTCTTCCAAGACGATATCGGCTAAAACCGGAGGTAGTGGATTTCCCATAGCAAGGCCTTTTATTTGTTTGTAGTGTTGGTTGTTATAGTGAGTTTTTTTAGTGAGTCCTGGAAAAGTTCTTCCAAGACGATATCGGCTAAAACCGGAGGTAGTGGATTTCCCATAGCAAGGCCTTTTATTTGTTTGTAGTGTTGGTTGTTATAAATAAAGTAGCTGTTTTCTTTTGTGCAGTATTCTAAAATAGTTAAAAAATCTACTTTGCAGATATTTACTGAGCTTTCAATCTCGTCCCATCTTTTGTTTATTATCTCCATCGCTGTATCTATAGGGATATTAGTAAATAAGGATACTACATCAAAAGAAACAAGTACATCTTCTTCTTCTATTATTTGTGTGCTGATATAATCTTTGAATTTAAAAGAGTTTTGTATGTTAAATGGGCTATTATATATAAGTTTTTTTAAAATTGTGTTGCAGAATTGTGATAAATGGTAGCACGGAGATTCTAATGTAGATACTATGGGGCGTAATGGGTTTCCTGGTTTATGGAGTTTTGGCAATCCATATATTTTGGGGGTGACTGGGTACTTCACTATTAATTTCTTTGCTTCTTTTTCTTCTATTACGTTTTTATTTAAAATGATTTTTTCCACTAAAGTCTTACATCTGTTGTTGAGAGACGTGGTTGGGTCTTTATTTAATTTAGTGTATGTTGTTGCATCATTTAAAAGATTTTCCATTTTTTCGTTATAATCGTCTTTGTATAATATTACTGTCTTATTGCTTTTGTCTGAATTGGTTATGTTAATGTTTGGGTTGTTCGACAGAAACTTTCTGGTTTGGTTTTGCGCTTTGTGCAAAAATGCATCAATGTATGTAAGGGGTTTGTTTGTTTGCGTAATGTATTCTTTGATTTTTTGTGTGATAATGGTTCTATCTTCTTGTGCGACGTTTTCGTTTTCATATCCGTTCAGAATATTTTCTACTTCTGACAGAACTGTGAGAACTGGGCAATCGGTTCTTTTCGTAGGGATAGCGAATTTGGGCCCAAAGCTCAAAAGAATTTCTACTTCGTTGGGAATTATGGTATCTGTGAGATTTTTAACACATTGTTTGTCAACATAGAATGTAGGTAAGTAGTTTTGTTTTTCACATATTTGGTTGTATTTGTGTATAAGTGTATTCTTTTTAATATTCATGTGTTTCTTCATTTCTTGTGCTAGATTTAGGAAAAAATTGGTTTGGTCTTCATAGGATAATATCTCTAAAACGCTATCCTGTGTTTTAGCTACGTTTTGGCTTATAATATTATATGTGTCAATACAAATCTTAATTTCTAAGTTAATATAATCTTTACTTAGTCTGTGTTTGGCTTTGTTGATTTCATTGCTTCGGGTTGTTGTTTCTTCTTCCATTGTTTTAAACAATTTTTTTATTTTGTCCTCAATAAATCTTGGTATGATTCCGTTCTTTCTGCATCTTAGTAGATACGTTTTTCTACTTTTACTATTTATTAGTTTAATTTTTTATGAACGAATTTCAAAAACAAAATCATATTATACGTTTTATACGTTATATACGTTTTATACGTTTTATACGTTACGTATTATACGTGTAACGTATAAAACGTTTTATACGTGTATATTAACAATTCTGATATATATATATATATATATATATATATATATATATATATATATATATATATATATATATATATATATATATATATATATATATATATATATATATATATATATATATATATATATATATGTTTATATATATATATATATATATATATATATATATATATATATATATATATATATATATATATATATATATATATATATATATATATATATATATATATATATATATATATATTTATATCCACATGATAGTTCTTCCATTGTATTGATTGCATGACGTGATAAGGCTTTGGCAGATCAGTCTGCACTAATATCTGTAAAAGCTAAGAGTCTTTCAAAAACTTCTTCTGTTTTAGTTACAAATCGTCCTATTGTTGACAACTGCGACTTATAAGATCTATCTGATGTTTCATCAAGATGTAGGGCAATAAATAAACAAACTTTGATTTCTAAAAAATTTGAGTTTTTTAAATCAACATCTATTGATTCACTCAAATCATTTTGTATATGATTGAAAATGGCTAAAAATACTTTGGATTCCTATAAAAATGTGTCCAATTCTTGATCATATATTGATAACACTTTCAACATTATAACACTACCGAATAATTTGAAAAAAATTGATTGATTTAATATAATATGGCTTTTTGTTTACTAACGGCATTAAAAAAATTATTTAAATTATGATAACCATCGTAGGTTTAAATACCCTTTTCTTTAGAAAATAAAATAAACATTTTTAAAAAAAAATGAAACAGACTTCAGAAACAACAAAGGAGGCACACAAAAGTGAAAAATATTTCAATTGTGGCTTTTAGAGACAGAAATACATATAAATTTTGATTAATTTAATTTAATTATACTTAAATACAAAAAACTTACACTTTTAAACAAAGATGTTATATTATCAAACTTATATTTTATTATAATTATTATAGTTGTTGTAATAGTTATTATATTATAAGATTTATTTGTAGTACAAAACTGTAATCGATGCCAAGCATGAGATGTCAATGGTGGTACCGACTTCGAACATTTTGTATTGAAAATAAATTTCATAATATAAAAGCTATTATAAAAAAATAACTTTTACAATATACTATCTTTGTTTAAAAGCGTAATTTTTTGTATGTAACTAACTATAATTAAATTAAATTAATCAAAATTTATACGTTTTTTGTCTCTAAAAGGCACAATTGAGTTATTTTCCACTTTTTTGTGCCTCTTTTGTTTTTTCTGAAGTCGGTTTTATTTTTTTAAAAAAGTTAATTTATTATTTCATTTTGTGTAGTCATAAAATCAAAAGGCGGCTAAGAATGTGCTTTTGAAGTAATAACTTAAAATCGCGGCAAGCATTCATTGATGAAAATCTAACAAACATGATTTTATCATATTTTTGAAAAAGGGGATATTTTCTCTCATAGAAAGGAATTTAGGACCATTTCGGCATCTATATCAATTGAATACAACTCAAACCGTCCAAATAGATCCAAATAGACTAAGCTGTTTCAAAGAAATCGACGAAAATACATGCAAAATATAGTTTTTTTCAATTTCCTGAACAACGACCGTTTGCCACGTAATATAAAAAATATGGGACCACCTCGGCATCTATCTTAATAGAATACATTTAAACCATCCAAATCAAGTGAGCTGTTTTCGATAAATCGGCGAAAATACATAAAAAAATATAGTTTTTCCAATTTTCTGAAAATAGTACATTTTGCTACAAGAAATGAAAACGCTGCTTTTTCGTAAGTGAAAATTTGTTCACGAGAGCCGTTAACGTCCAGTTGGACAATTTCACGAACGCAAAATGTTTTTATCTCACGTAGGAAATACACTTTTTTCTATGATAGTAAATACATAAACGATATTTATTAGAATTTATTAAATTAGAAATCGACAAAATAACATTCAAAATTCATATTTTTTTCTTACATATGGTTGCTTTGTTTTAAAATTATATGAAAATACCATAGCAACTAGAATTTGTTATTCTTTTTACAATAGAGGGAAA
The DNA here is from genome assembly GCA_963693315.1 of Diogma glabrata. NCBI lineage: Eukaryota > Metazoa > Arthropoda > Insecta > Diptera > Cylindrotomidae > Diogma > Diogma glabrata. The sequence goes on along the minus strand of OY856186.1, from coordinate 118,979,464 downwards.
AATCCATTTTCACAGGGGATTAAGCCTGCTTGAAAATAAAACTTTCCTCTGCTATCATAAAAAAACGGTATTTTTCACGTCATAAAAAAATGGACCACTTGCTTGGGAGTCTACCTTAACAGAATACAATTTAAATCATCCAAATCGAATGAGCCGTTTTCAAGAAACATACATAAAAAACCTTCAATGAAAGATCCAATAATTTCATCTCATTTAAATCACTGGAAACTATATTATATAATGGTTGCACCATTTTAATAAACGAAATATTACACCCATTAAAACTATAAATAAATCATGTTATTAATTTTAATAATACAACAAATAGATTATAATAATTTCTATCTTACCAGGAAAAAACTAACAAACAATTTTCTTTATATTCGCTCATACGACAAAACCAAAAAACTTGTGTTCAAAATGTGATATGACAAATAGTCCAGTAACTTTGTCGCCTGAGTGTATGGGGTAGTATGCGTCAAATCCGGTAGTTCTGATTTTTTGCAGACTTGTTTATGATGTTGGCCTAATGAATAATCCAAGTTTGTGACCTCGAGCGCCGAACGCAACTTCGTCAAAAATCGCAAAAACCGCGAAAAAATCGTTAGTTTTTCAAATTTTGGTGATTATAACCCTAAAGGGCTAGTTTTTTCTTTAACCTTTCTTAGGCTGTTTTTAAAGGAGACTAAATTTTCTACAACATGATACTAGAACCGTCTCTGGAGACCCATTAGTTTCCGAGATTAAGCCTTTCAAAGTTTATCACTTTTTTCGAACTTCGCAATTGCTTGCAATATACCTTTGTAAAGTTTTCTACATCCCTGTCCTAATAATTGTATTAATAGATATATGTGTGTGGTGGCCGATGAGAAAAGAAGATTATGTAACTGTACCTGATCATTTTTGTAGTTGCAGTAGCAGATATCGCAGAAGGTGACGATCTGTCCGATGTCGAAATGGAGGATGACTTGTGGGCACACGACGTCGACGATTCATCACCATTCCCTGATAAAGATATGCCATCCCAATACGTCGATCCAGATATGGACGAACCTCAAGCGGAACCTTCCAAAGGGGTAAATTAATTTAATTTTTTGATGTAGTCCAGTAACTTTGTCGCCTGAGAGTATGGGGTCTAATCCGGTAGTTCTCATAGTATGCGTCAAATCCGGTAGTTCTGATTTTTTGCAGACTTGTTTATAATGTTGGCCTAGTGAATAATCCAAGTTTGTGGCCTCGAGCGCTGAACGCAACTTTGTCAAAAATCGAAAAAACCGCGAAAAAATCGTTTTTTTTTTTTTCAAGTTTTGGCGATTATAACCCTAAAGGACTAGTTTTTTCTTTAAAATTTTTTAAATGTTTTTAAAGTAGACTAAATTTGCTACAATATGACACCAAAATTGTCTCTGCAGACCCAATAGTTTCCGAGATTAAGCCTTTCAAAGTTTATCATTTTTTTCGAACTTCGCAATTTTTTGTAATTTATACCTTTGTAGAGTTTTGTACTTCCCTGTCCTAATAATTGTATTAATAAATACATGTGTGTGTGGTGCTAAATGAGAAATAGTAGATTGTTTACTAGTGCGAATGTGTTTTCCAAACAAGAGTTAGTTTGCAGCATGACCGTAGGGAGTGCTGCAATAACTCGCGTTTGGAAAACGCATTCGCACTAGTTATACACACCATTTTTTGTAACCAATGGAAAAAAATTATTAAATACTGATTTAATTGTTAATTTAATCATTTATTTCCTTTTGCTGAGCAACTGTATGGAGAATATCAGTGTGGTTTCCGGCGGGGCCGAGGAACTACCGATGCACTTTTCTCGATAAGGATGATTTTGGAAAAGTATCGAGGGTTCAACATACCTGTGCATACTGTTCACACTTCTCATTTTTTTTTAACATCCCATCATAAAAGTACAGGGCTTCGATAGTACATTCAGGGTCAAAGTTCATTTAGAACGACAGAATTGCAAAAAATTGCGAAGTTCGAAAAAAATGATAAACTTTGAAAGGCTTAATCTCGGAAACTAGTGGGTCTGCAGAGACAGTTCTAGTATCATATTGTAGCAAATTTAGTCTACTTTAAAAACGGCCTAAGAAAGGTTAAAGAAAAAACTAGTCCTTTAGGGTTATAATCGCCAAAATTTGAAAAAATAACGATTTTTTCGCGGTTTTTGCGATTTTTGACGAAGTTGCGTTCGGCGCTCGAGGTCACAAACTTGGATTATTCATTAGGCCAACATCATAAACAAGTCTGCAAAAAATCAGAACTACCGGATTTGACGCATACGGTAATGTATAAAGTTACTGGACTAAAAAGGAAAGAAAGAAAAAACTTTAAAAGCAGAATTATCTTCTGCTTATTTTCACACATTTTATTGGGACTTTAATTGTTTGTTTTTCAATACAACTTCTAAGGAATACATAGTGCTTGAAAGCAGAAATTTTACTGATGACCAAAGAACAAAGAATAGATAAAATCTGCTTAGATTTGGAGTGTTGAAAATTCAAAAAGGCTGACATGTAAATATAGATTTTTGGAATATTAGAATAATCGTTAATAAATAAATGATATTAATAATCAATTTAGAATGTTTTTATATTCTTTAATTAATTAAAATTTTTGTTAAGAAGACTATTTTAAATTTTGTATGGGTAAGCAGGTATGACCCTGCTTTCTTCGTACCGCCCGCCAGTGATATATATATATATATATATATATATATATATATATATATATATATATATATATATATATATATATATATATATATATATATATATATATATATATATATATATATATATATATATATATATATATATATATATATATATATATATATATATATATATATATATATATATATAATGTTATAATAAATATATTATGAATTAATTTTTTTTGTGATATATATGAAATTGATACTATATTAAATTATTTAAATTTTTATTATTTTCAATTTTTTTTATTATTTAAAGTACATATATGTGATTAAAATTTGTGATATATAAAACATATTTGATTTTATTTATTTTGGATTTTTTTTTATTTTGGATAAATTTTGTTTATAGAAATATTTTAGTTTAAACTTCTGTATCCAACAGCAGTTAGTTACATTTCTTTTAGAAAAAACTTCTTTTAGAAAAAAATCACACGAGATCCATTAGATGTAACCTCAGAGACACTCAAAACCCATTTGAGATCCAAGAAGAACTATAAATAGTGTTAAAAACCGTTGTAAATTAATTTGAATCTATTTACTATGATTAGTTTCAGAGAAATATACAGGATACCATAACAGTTAGTACTCCGTTTAATAAGCGAAATTGAGCCATTTGTGACTGAACTGTGAAACGGATTGGCTCCACTTCATCTTCGAGTAGGTGTTTAAATGTGTTTAAGCGTGTTTAAGTTTAAGTTAAATTTGTTATTTATAGGTAATGTGTGCATTAAATTTTTTGGCTTGTAACTTAGATACCTTTGCTAATTTAATCCAGTTATGGGTTCTAAATGTGTAAAGGAAATAACAAACGTAATCTATACAAAAATTGCTGAAAAATACATTTGTTTCCCTTCAGTTCAACAATTTGAAACATTGAAAGCAAAGTATATAAAATAATTTGAATTATATTTTACTATCTATGTATTTTGTACAATATTTAGGTTTCAAGAAAAGTTTGGTTTTCCAAATGTGATTGAATTAATTGACGGCACACATATTGCAGTTACTGGACTACCAAAATCTGAGGAGCACGCTTTTATAAATAGAAAGGGGTTTCATTCTATTAACACCCAAATAGTAAGAAATTATTGTAAGTAATTATTTAAACCGAATTTGGGGAATTTTTTTTTAGATTTGTGACGTGATAAACGTTAACGCTCGATTTCCTGGATCTACACATGACGCATATTTTTTTGGTGAAAGTAGTAAAGTACCATCAAATCGTTTTTAGAATTGTCTTGTTTGGGTATGCATTTTGTTATATCTTTCAGCCATGGTTGCAATGGATATCAGAATCACCCCATTTAGCACATTAATTATTATAATAATTTTTTTTAACGAATCAAAATATTACCAAAACAAATAAAAGTCTTGTTCAGTGTTGTACGTGTCAAACGAGACACGTACAACACTGAACAAGACTTTTATTTGTTTTGGTAATATTTTGATTCGTTAAAAAAAAATTATTATAATAATCAAAGTGCTAAATGGGGTGATTCTGATATCCATTGCAACCATGGCTGAAAGATATAACAAAATGCATACCCAAACAAGACAATGCGTACTCAAACCATCTACAGGAAGGTAAAAATGAACAACTATTTCTACAAACAAAATTAATTCAAATATCTACAAATATATATAATAATATGTCTTAATTGAAATTATTAACTATAAGCTGTTGAACACGTTTGCCTTCCTGTAGATGGTTATTTGACATTATTCTAGGTGGTAAAATTTCGCTTGCCGGCACTTCCAAAATATCTTGATTTTCCGGTAATTCTTCGATATTATGATTGTTTATCAAAAGAAAATTATGCAAAACAACACAGCTGATTATAATTTTAGCAGCTGTTTCAAAATTGTAGTGTAATTTTCTTGATCCCATGAGACATCTTAATAAAATTATCAAAATTAATTTATAGTTGCAAGTTATTATTTTGTAATAATAACTTACCTAAATCGATTCTTTAGTAAACCGATACATCGTTCTACAGCACTTCTTATTTCGGTATGCATTTTATTATATCTTTTTTCAGCATCCGTTACTGGACATCTTAGAGGAGTCATCAGCCATGGTTGCAATGGATTTCCAGAATCACCTAAATATATTTTTAGCCTTATTATTATATTAATTTTTTATTTAATTAAACAACATATTACCAAGCAAACAAAAGTCTTGCTGAGTGTTGTACGTGTCTTCTAAAAATGATTTGATGGTACTTCCACCCCAAATATATGCGTCATGTGTAGATCCAGGAAATCGAGCGTTAACGTTTATTATTTTAAAGTCGGCATCACCAATCTAAAAAAAAATTCCCCAAATTCGGTTTAAATAATTACTTACAATAATTTCTTACTATTTGGGTGTTAATAGAATGAAATCCCTTTCTATTTATAAAAGCGTGCTCCTCAGATTTTGGTAGTCCGGTAACTGCAATATGTGTGCCGTCAATCAATCCAATCACATTTGGAAACCCAAACTTTTCTTGAAACCTAAATATTGTACAAAATACATAGATAGTAAAATGTCATGCAAATTAAATTATATATGTTTACCTTGCTTTCAATGTTTCAAACTGTTGAACTGAAGGGAAACAAATGTATTTTTCAGCAAGTTTTGTGTAGATTACGTTTGTTATTTCCTTTACACATTTAGAAACCATAGCCTGACTTAAATTGGCAAAGTTATCTAAGCCAACTCGTCGTTGATAGCTTCCACTAGCCAAAAAATTTAATGTACACAATACCTATAACAAATTTTAAATAAACTAATTTTAAACATACTTATACACATACTCGAAGATGAAGTGGAACGCATCCTCTCCTCAGTTCAGTCACAAATGGTTCAATTTCGCCTTTTAAACGAAGTACTAACTGTTGTGGTATCCTGTATATTTCTCTGAAACTAATCATAGTTTATAGATTCAAATTAATTTACAACGGTTTTTAACACTGTTTACGTTCTTCTGGAATCTCAAATGGGTTTTGAGTGTCTCTGAGGTTACGTCTGATGCATCTCATGTGATTTTTTTCTGAAAGAGCTATTTGTAAGTATGCCATTTCTATAGATTAAACAAATGGTTAGTTTTTAATTAACATTTAATATAATTGGACGCATGGAGGGATAAGTTTTTGTTGATTTGTACATTGTTTTTAATTTTTTGTCTGTGGATGTTACAACCCCGCGTAATCCAGTCCCGCCTACACAGTCGAAAAGGTTACTGCAAATTTCAATACAAGCTTTGCTATATGGGTTATGTAAAGCAAGTTATTAAATTGCAAAGCAAATTTTGCATTAAAACTTATTCTAACGCAAAACTACAAATTTTGGTACAACTCTAACAACATAATTTATTTGTTATAAAAATGGTAGCAGTTTTAAAACATATTGCTACGCTACAAGTTTGAAAACAACTTGCTAATGCAAAGAGCATTACATTTATTTTTAAAGCAAGCTTTGCATTGTTTTATAATGGTGACTTTCGTAGGACCTATATGTGTAGCAAATTGCATTACATATTCAGCCATTTTCAACTGTGTATTGACAAATCAGTTAACGTCATATATCCATGACACAGTGATGTGTGCTCATAATTTGACACAAAAGAAACAACAGCTAGAGCTATCGAGGAAAAACCAACTAGTAATAAATCAATACAACCATTTACCAAGCGGCATTATTTTACGTTTGGTGGTGGCGGATGGACTTACTATACAGACATAACAAGAACTAAAGACGTTCGAGAAAGTTTAAGGTTTCGAGGGTTTGAGTCACCTAAATCTGAGAATACAATTAGTATAATCATTAGCCCTAGGCTGCTCCTATATGGACAGCACAAGTCGCTGACTCCCACTGAAATAAGTTACAAATAACACAGAACGCAGCTTTGCGTACAGCAACTGGATGTTGATTTAATGGCCCACCTACGGTACGGATGGAAACTATTCGTTTTCATACCCAAGCCAGGAAAAAAAATAACGCCAAATGATGCAGACCTATAAGTCTTACATCTGGTACACAGATTGGTCTCGAATCGATGTGGGCACATAAGCAGTAGCGTCTGATCCTCGAATAAAAAACGGTTAGGTACTACAACAACAATATTTCAAGCCGACATTTTTGGCATTATTGGTTGCGCTCTTCTAAATGTCTTAAGAAAATACGAAACAAATTTCCAAGAGATAAGATTCTGCTATTCGTATGCAGAAACGATGGAACACGTCCACTGCAACTGTCCTGAACTCTCACAGATACAACCAACTTGGTCGTAGAAGACTAACACTTCCACTACCATAACACATCACTACAGTCGAGCTAATTAATTTTATTGAAAGTCTCAACTTGAATTACAGAAAACAACCAGGGTAAGAATAATAGACCATCAGGTTACAGTGCTTCGACTGTAAGCCTCAAGGCACTCAAATAAAAAAACAAATAATAATTACCTTTGAAAATAATAAAGAATTGGAAATGAATTATAATTACAAATTGAGAAAGCAAAATAATCACGAGCCTATGATGAATGGACGAACCTCAGAAATCGGCGACACTTAAACGTAAATTTAAAAAGTTCAAACAAAAATTCTGTTGAACTTTATCGTCTTAAGAAACTCGTCCAAATTGACTTAGAAAAATGTGGTGAACAATTTTTTTAGGACGGGAGGATCCTAATTACAGCAGAAACCATAATTATTCGTACGGTTAAGGAAATTAAAAATTTTAATTCAAATTTTGGACTAAAACAAAAACAATTTTAGCGATACGATTTTGCATTAAGATAACATATTTAATTTAAATGAATTGTACATTTTATAAAGTCTATCGAACGTCAGCAATTCTTGAAATTATACTCTTTACTCAAAAAGTCTAGCAACTATTCCTTAGATACTTATCAATGTGTAGAAACTAGGTCTCAAACAGTTTTAATGTACTTTTTGTGCAATTTGCATTTTAAATACAATGGATATTCAAATTAATATATACAATGGTTTCTACATTAATAAAATATGATTAGTAATAATTTAACAGAAATTCAAAATTTTAAAATCATATAATATCTAAGAATGAATAAAGCTGAGGAAAACATTTCAAAAGTTGTTAGAATATGTGGTCTTAGGACATAAAGTTAGTCATTTTTCAAATTAATTTCGAATATAATTATTATCAAAAAAACTATATAATCACTTTATTATTTTTTTAAACTAAAACTTTACACTTAGCACTTTGAAATTATAATTGACACTTTAATTAATTTTAAGTTTTACCGTGAAAGGAATTAAAGCTTTCGCTGCAAAAAAATGTATGAACTGTCAAATGAATTTTGTTTTTATCAATCATTTTAAAAAAGTAATAGAAACGTAATAGATTTTAGACGAAAATCGTTACTAATACACATACCAAAACCCCCGATATATCATAGCCATACCATTTCACGCAATTTGCAATAAACAATGAACATTGCCATATGCAAAAAATTGGATTAGTGTTTTTGATTAAATATTTTTGAATTTTTTTTATATGGAGTTTTATTTTTCCAGATGGCGTTATGAGCGTTATGGCGATTTTTTGAATTTTTTTTATATTGAGTTTTAATTTCAAAATGGCGCTACAAGTTCACGATTTTTATTGTGCTAAAAAATGTAGATGGCTTCTATACCGGGGGTTTTGCACATACACAAAATATTAAGCAAAATCGCTTTCAAAGCGAATCGCATTCCATAATCGGCGTCCTGGTCACCCTAGTAAAACGGCCGTTGGTGGTGTTGGTACTACCGTTTGTACGAAAACCTAAACTAAATAATTTGTGTTAATATTTACATGCTTTTGTTATACTAAAAATCGTACTTGATGTTACGGTTCAGACATTTCACTTAGAATGGTATGACCATAGTGCATTGAGTAGACTAGATTACCAGATGTTTCGGACATCAATGGACTTGAAACATCCTCATTAAATTGAACCGGGGTCGTTTGATCAGCTGGTGTACTTCCAACTGTACGACGTGGTACACAACTTGGTAAAGTTCTTCTTCTCTAGAAAACAACAAAATTTGTAAAAACATCACTTTACTGAGTATTCTGAATACTTACTGAAGGTCCTTGCTCAATACCGACGCAGCCATCTAATTGATTTTTGGTGATGACGCTGACCAATTGTCCCAAGACTCAAGCTCATATGGAAGCGGTTCACCACCCCAGTTCTGTTGGCGTCCCTCCTCAACCCTCGACTTTTTGTTTTCAATGCACATCGTATATCAGAAAACGACTAAATTTGTAGAAAAAAGTAAATGCTATTAGAATGTTTAATAAAATTTAACTAGTTACCTTTTGCCATTCAACTACATTCTTAATGGCTACACAGAAAAAAAAGTATATTAGTCTAAAGATTTTTACAATTAAAAGCAAAAGTTTTTCTTTATCGATTTTTAGTTCTAAAAGCTTGTTTTAATTTTATTGCAAAATGAAGGTAATTTAAATTGAAAACTTTTTTATTTCATAATAAGCAGTTGCATTTTAATTCAAATTACTAAAATTTTCAAATAAACGAGCCCATACACTTTGCTGGGAAGTTATAAATTTTCTTTTTAAACTGTATTTTTACGAAAAAGTTGAATTTATTTTGTTTGAAAATATGAGTAAATTTTAAAATTTAAATCAAAGACTTTATAGTTTAATTCAAGTTTTAAGTATTTTTGTTTTAATATTTATAACTTTTGTAAAACATTAATAGTAGTTTATGTAACAAGTACGCAAAATATGGTTTTAGCGGACGAATCGTAATGTTTCCGGACGAGGCGCTAGCCGAGTCTGTAATATGAAGATGAGTCTGCTAGAGCCATTTGCGTACGTGTTGCATACAACGTTTTTTTGTATTAGCTCTTAGGATTTTTTTTCTAATTTATTGCTTAATTTGTATTTTTGCGTACCTAAAAATTTGATTTTTGAACAAAACTTATTAAAGCAATTGTGATTATAATTTGAAAATAATTATAATATAAAATGAAAACAAATTTTGAATCCGCTAAAGTGTTGTCATAACGACTTTAAGTACTAGGCTAAAATACAATTTTGCGGACTCTAAACAGTTCGAAAAGTAATCATTTTCCGGAGCTAATACTAAAAATGAAATTTAGAAGAAACTTATTACACTTTTGAACCAAATAAAACACAATTTTGTTTTAAAAATTTTGCAATTTTACTACAAAAAAATCTAAATTTTGTACACATGTTGCTTAAACGAAATACTTTTTTTTTTAAATTAAATATTTATTTATTCAATACCATATATTGAGTTTGGTATTGAATAAATAAATATTTAATTTAAAAAAAAATTTAAAATTAAAAATTTATTAAATTTTAAAATTAAATTCAAATTCAATACAAAAAATTTATAAAATAGTATTTCAAATTATCATTATAACCAAACTACAAATGTAAACAATTTTAAAATAAAAAAACCAATAAAATAACATTTATAATACATATATTTATAATTGTTTCATAATATATAAATCAATAATATTTCTTTAGTCTTATAACCCGTTTTGCGGAATTTATATTATGTAAATTCACGTGAGAACCATCAATTTCAGTAAGGTTACGTATGTCATGACCACTTGGAATTCCAAGTGCATACGCGGCATAATGTGGTAAAAAAATCAAATTATACTTTTAAAATATTCCATTACATTTGTTTCCATTACATTTGTCCATTATATGTTCCATTACATTTGTCATTTTTTATTATAATATCTACCTTTAATTTAATACGCAGTAACTGTTCTAAATGCTGTGATACTTAACAAAAATCAGTTTTATAAGTTGTTCCCTTGAATATTACGCAAACAGTGTAAAGACATTCCTTATAAGGAAATTGTTCACCACATAGTGAAAAATATTTTGAATCTTTCTCAGTAGATCTAAATTTGTTTTCTGTAAAAATTTTATTAACAAAAAAATTATCTACTTAATTAAATAATCTACACCTTTTTCCACATACCAATAAAGCCACGGTTCCTTATTTTTTTAACTTGCACAAATTAAACTTGTTCACTTCACTGCACAAATGAAAATGTTTCTCGTTTACGAATTACGAATCTTGTTTTTACGAAACTTTATAAAACCAAAATGTTTTAATTTTCAAACAAAATCGAAACATAGAGTAACGGTATATTCCCAGCGAATAAAATGCTATCGAATCGTTCATGAATCGTTGAAGAAACTTCTTCTCTGACCAGCAGAATCGTGATGGAAAAGGAATAGAAATTTGTATGAAAAAAATTAAAATGTCCGCTAGATTCGTGAACGAATGCTCTAGTGCGATTCATCATGTAATACTACCAGTTGAATCTATATGGAATATTCTCCAACGATTCTATAGCGAAATTTTGTTAGTTTTACTTAACGATTCAATATAGAAATTTTGTTAGTTTTCATCAACGATTCTGTAGTGCATAAATCGAAATTAAATTCATAAAACATTGGAATAATTAAAAATTTTTTTGGTTAAATTTCTTTTACATTTCATGTAAATATTTATTTGAATAAAAATAAAAAATAAAATAAAAGATAATATAAACATATAAAAAAAGGAAAAATTAATTTTTACATATAAAAAAGAAAGAAAAAATTAATTTTTATTTTGTTTTCTTTTTTTTGAAATGGCGTTGTTTTGCAGCTTTAACTTGATCTCTAACCGTTTTTACACATTCGTCATAAGTTGGATAAGTTTTTTTTCCAGGCATCTGAAAATTTAAAAAGAAATTTCTTTATTAATACTAATTATTTTACTTTATTAAAATATAATTTTAATTTTGAAATATTGTTTTTAAATATGTATATATACTTTTCTAAAGTTTTAACACTATATATATTAAATTTCGCACTACAAATTGTTTTTAATTAAATGGATTATCGTTTAAATAACTTCACTATAATTCTCTATCAAATAAAACTTTATTTTTGACACCGAAAAAATATGAACATTTTCGTCTAGATTTTCAATAACAAATGAATTTTTTTAACTAATTTCAGTTGTAACCCCAGCAAAAAAATTCCATAGCAATAAAACTATATGAATAATCTTAAAACAATAAAATAATTCTGTTGTCACATTATTTTTCTTTGTGTGCTTATTATTTTTTTTTCATTTTTTTGTTTTTCTTTTGTAATTCAAACCAAATTAACCAATCAAAAGTCTTTAAATTTTTATGTAGAGAATCGAGGTAGAATCGTATAGTGTATTCTTTTCGGCTGTACCGAACAAGTTCCAACACCAAATTATCGAATTTTGTATTCTTTTGGAATGAATTTCAATACAAAAAAAATAATTCGGTGTTGGAACTGTACTGAAATTTGTTCGGTACAGCCGAAAAGAATACACTAGTAGTGTAGCCTTCCTATGGAAAAGGTGTAGAAACTTTCTCCTGTAGAAACGAAATTCGTTGGGAATTACAATACATAATAAAAATTTGACAACCTTATATTGAAATACTACACACTTTATTAGTACATTTTTGTCAATTGAAACAAAGCAGAATCTGAAAAAAAATTTCTAAATGTTTTTACATTTCGGTCAAAATTGTAGTAATATTGAAGCAAAATATTATTAAAATATTTATGCCAATAAATTTCTAGCTTTTCTAGTATTTGATTTGAAATTTTTTTAAGCTTTATATTAATACGTGTATTTTTTAGTTGGAAATTGTACAAAAAATTGCAAGAAAATGTAAATACATTAAGTAAAATTTTTTTCAATTAATATTGAAACAAAACATTTTAGGTGAAAGGTTTTTGAAAAAATTTAGAATCAAAGTTTACAAAATTTCAAATTGAAATTCATGCTTTTTTCTCTGTGTACCTCCATTTTGTTGAGATCAACAATTAATTCGTTCCAAAAACGATCTCTTGATTGGGGTCCGTTGAGTGTTTGAAACCTCCCTGCGGCTAGAAAGTAGTCCCAAGTAGCAAAAATTGGTATTGCTTTGGGATGTCATTTCTTTATTGCAACTTAATTCATTCTTTTTTTGGTATGTTGAATGTTTACTACTTTAATGCTTCTTAAATCGTTCTTAAAATGGCATGCTCTGGTCAGCTTGGTTTTAAATCAGTATGTAACATCTCTTTTTAAGTATTCTTAAAGGCTTCTTAAATTGGTATTCATATATATAGATTAAATCGGAATGTACGAGCTCGAGTAAAGAATTCTTAAAGGCTTCTTAATTTGGTACGTATATTTGAAGTTGTATACCGATTTACAACTTCAAATATACAATATAATCCGAATATTATTTAATACTCCGAATTTTTTACTTCAATTGGTATGATATTTTATGATATCTTTGTATACGTATAGTAGAATTTTTTTGCCAGCGAACACAAAATTTGTTTGTTATGCGAATATTGTTTGCACATGCGCATATTGTTTGCACATTCAGTGTCTCGATTAAAATATTAAAAAAAACTATTGGGGTCCCATTGAAATGGACAAAAAAAACGCATAAAATTTATAAATTACTATTGAAATTCAACCAATTATAATAGAAACCCAAAAACTAGTAGAAATATTAATGATTTTGTAGGAAATATAACAAAATTTTGATAATTAAAAATAATTATAATAAAAATAACGACGCCTATGGAAACAAATATCACAACAAACAAATGGTACGAACTAGAAGTAGAAATTTAACTAATATAATTGTTTTGAAAACAAATTTATCCCAAAATAAATAATACATCTCTGTTTTACTTTTTGTCTCATCTTTTATCTCTTGCTGCGTCGTAGCTGTCAGAAATTCGCTGGCAAAAAAATTCTACTATACATACGTGTCAACATTTGACAGTTTTTATTGTTTGTTTGTTACGTTTATTTCTTTTGATTACTATAGGTGTTTTGTTAAAATGAAACAAAATAATTTATTAAATTTATGGAGAGAGAAAAAACGAACCGGCTTTTATAAGAGATCAAAGTATATGAAAATTCAAGAAATATTTAATCAGCAGTTAAAAAGAAATTATGTCTAGTCTAGTTTCGATACATCTGATACCATGAGCGATGTTGAGTCGATTCAAACAAGAGATATTCTGGCAGTCAATTCTAGTGTTTCTTCTGCAATACATTTCAATTCAAGTGATTTTCATTGAACCACAACAACAACCATTGTAAACGAAAATGAAAGTGCAGTAGAATTCACTGACTCTGAATATGAGCAACCATTTGATAAGGAAAAATTGATATCCAATTTGGTGTGCTGGGCAGTTCAAAATCGAATAAACCATATTCAACTGAAAGGTCTACTTGATATTTGGAACGAAAGTGTTCCTTTGCCGCATTTGCCTCGTGATCCAAAAACTTTATTAAAAACATCACAAATTGTGTCAATTTTTCGAGATCCGGATGCAGAAAATCAAAAGTATTGGTACTATGGACTGCAGAAAGCATTAGTAAACAAACCACACCGTAGTTTTACCGAAGTTCAACGAAATGAAAAAAACTGATAATGGGCTTAGATCGGATGACTATCCAAATTATAGACGAGGTGACACACCACTCACTGAATTGAAAATCGATATGATTGAGAATTTCCCAGTCGGAGATGAATTGCATTTGATTGATTTGGGTGTGACAAAAAAAATGGTAATAGGTTGGAAAGACGTACGGTGCTCTTGGAAACACAATAGGATGGTCTACTGCACGAATGAAAATTGAGATATCTGCATATTTAAAAAGGTTAAGCGACCTTTCGAAATTCACCGTGCTATTCGTGGCATCGATGAATTAGCACATTGGAAAGGTACTGAATATCGTGCCTTTTTACTTTATATACAAGTATAGTTGTCTTGCGAAAATATTTACCGAAAAATTATTATGAAAATTTTTTGTTATATTTCTGCTCGATTACAATATGTACGTTCAATTTTCATTTGGTAGACCGTTTGGAATTTGGATACTGCCAAAGAAATGTTAAAAACTTTTCTCGTTTTTTTGTAAAATTATACGGGCGTGAACATATAGTAAGCAATATCCATAATTTATGTCACTTTATCGACGAAGTTCGACGGTTCGGACCATTATTAACATTAGTGCATAAGGGCATATTAACATTTAGTGCACAAAAAAAAAATTTCACTTCATACCCAATTGTTTCATGTTTATAAGTCCTATATTCGTCTCTGTATGGAGTACTGTTGTCAAGTTTGGGGTGCTGCTTCTGTTCCCATCTTGGCCCTGGACTCTGTTCAAAAGCGGGCTATACGAATTGTGGGTGATCGAGCTTTGACATCAAAACTTGATTCCCTACAACATCGTCGTACTGTTGCTGACCTCGTTGTTTTTTACAAATATCGTCATCAGCAGTGCTCAGATGAAATCAGCGGCATCATGCCTCAAACTTATTCTTACCCCCGTTCCACTCGGCAATCGGCTACCGCAACCAGTGAAATGGTCAAGATCTCGCGGTGTCATACTGGCAGATCGCAGAAAGGCTTCTTTGTACGAACTGCATACAAATGGAATAGTTTGCCCGAATCCTTAGTCTCAGGTGGCGGATAGTAGAACTCCCGAGAGTTGGTTCTGTGGAACTATAAAAATACACTTATATGACCAAAATCCGTTTTATAATGATATTCATTTCGATACAGATTTTATTACGATACAGATTTTTAATCAATAGAAAGAAACCCATAGTTTTTCAATCAAACATGCTATGCATTTGGCGTTTGTTGAAATTTTCGTATGGGAAAAAAATTGAACTTTGAAATTTGAAATTTGAAAATTGAAATTTTCGTTGTAATATTCGTTCTCGTTATTTACCTAGTGTAGAAAAAATAGCGTATGCCACTTTCATGTAATGGTTATTAATACACTCGCATATACCATACGAAACTCGCCTACGGCTCGTTTCGTATCCCGGTTAATGCTCGTGTATTAATAACCGTCATTACATGATCGTAGCATAATATACTATTATATAATTGTCATAAAAGGCTACGGCCTTATATAGTAGACTAGGTTAATATTTGACCTTGACCTAGTTATCTACATTGGTAATTTCCAGAATTGGAATGTGGGGTTATTGGTTTATTGTGGTCTTTTTTTGTTATGTGTGTCCCAAGCCGGTCGCTAAAGGTCTTGGAAGGTCGTCAGGAAAACTATGTTAGTATTTGAACTAGTTCTGGTTATCTGTATTGGTAATTTCTCGATTTAAAGTGTTGGTTAGTGGTTTATTGTTGTTATTGTGGGTTTATTGTTGTTGCTAAAGGCCTTGGAAGGTCGTCAGGTAAACTAGGTTAGTATTTTGACCTAGTTCTAGTTATCTGTATTGGTAATTTCCTGAATTTAAATGTAGGTTACTGGTTTATTGTTGTTATTGTGGGTTTATTGTTGTTTGCTGTTATTGTGTGATATTTGAATTTGAAAATAAAACAATAAAACTAATGATACAAATAACAAAGACAATGAGTTTTCTAGAATCCTCGCACTACTTCTACTACTACTTGATTCCAGTTTTGAAAACGAAAACACGATGCCGTTTTTGTTAAATTGTTGATGTAGTTTTTCAATATTTTTTTCGTCTGTGAATTTTATGTCAACATGAATAAATCAAAAGTTTTTAACAAAATACTATATAGTATTCTATCAGTCTTAAAAACGTAAAGTATATTGTAAATACGCAAACTTTCATCATTAATACAACAATAAGTTTTGTAGGCTCGGTTTACAATTGTATCTAAAAAGTCTTCTGCCCCTCCATGAGGGCGGGTCTTACAATATATTTTATTTTGCTAAGACACGATACCCAGAAACTTAAACTGTTTTCACAGTGTTTTTAATTAAAAACTTTGTGAAATGCATTTTGGATAAGAATATTTTACGAATGCATTTTTTAATTTTATTTGTTCTTGTTAACAAGAAAAAAATAAATTTGAATAGACTTTACTCATAGAGAAATGATGTTTTGAGATAATCTTTCAAAGGAAACTTGTTTCGGTTTTGTAAAAAAAATCAATTTCAAGTTCACTCTTCGTCTAGATCAGAGACCCTGAACAACTTTTTAACATTTTTACAATGTTTAACAAATTTGTCATCACATATAACCAAATTAAAACAATTAACAGCTATAAACAACAAAAAACTCACATAGTATAAAAATTGTTTAGTAAACAAATATTCATATTTCATATAAATATGAATTGCATTGTTTTTAAACGAATATCAATATTTAGGCTTTATACAAAATAAATGTAAATAAATGTAATTCTCTAAATATTTCCGGATAATAAACTTCCTCATTATCTTGTATATAACGTGGAAGTTTAATTCACCAGTTGCACCTGATCCAGGGTACAATCATTGATCTTTCGAGCCGGATAGACGTTACCAGCACCTAATCAACATATCCACACGAGATATAGCAGATTACAGCCATCAACATATCCACAGGAGATATAGCAGATTACAGCCGCCAACATATCCACACGAGATATAACAGATTACAGCGACCAACATATCCACACGAGATATAACCGATTACAGCCACCAACATATCCACACGAGATATAGCAGATTACAGCCGCCAACATATCCACACGAGATATAGCCGATTACAGCCTCAACACATCCAACCGAGTTAACCAACGATTACAACTGCACCATTGGTCTAACTACAAGTTCAAATAGCAGCACTAGCACACGACTATATATCCCGACGAGGTATATTACAACCACTTCAACTTCATCATTGGTCTGAATACATAAATACAATCAGCAGCACAAAAGTTGGTCTTACAAACCAATTTACAACAAGCATATCAGTCAGCAGACAAAAACGGTCAGCCAACTAATCATACAAAAAAGCCACCAGACGCATATTAAACAGAAAAATGGAAACCCCAGAACAACTAATAAACTGCCAGCAAACCTTATTGAAACAAATAACCAACTTAAAAACGAATTTTGGTAAGGACTCCGCCAGTAGAAAAACATCTGATTATTACAATAAAAAAATAATCGAGCTAAACTCGCATTGGGAAAAGTTTGGCAAGATCCACAACCAGCTGGAAACTATTCTACCGCAAACGAATCAGCATACGCAATACGAACACTTCATGATACCACAAAGGAATGTATCTACGCACTAAACAGCAGTGACATCGATACAAAAAATTGGGATCCAATAATAGCTCACATTTTGCTTAAAAAATTGGACAACGAATCTAGAAGGCTTTATGAAACATTACTTTCAAGGAAAAGTATACGAGCAAGCTGAAGAATTATACAATCAAACTGTACGTTTGTATACACCACCAACACCACCAGACCTAGAACCAGAGATGACACCCGGACCAACCGCAAAGCTTTACAAAAGGCAAAATCTTAAAATGAACCAGCTTTACAAACAAATTCAGGAGTCAAGGCTACTCATAGACGCAGATTCAAATAATATTCATCTCGAAATAAAAAGAAAGCAGCTCAACGAATTAATGAACAAAATCAGCGAACTGCATGATGAACTCAGCGTAGAAGTCGAACTTGGCGAACAAAAAACCAAAAAATACTTTATAGAAGATCATTATGGGGTTTTATCAAAACAATATGAAAACACCACCATCAAAATGAAACAATTGATAGAGGCTTCAACACCACGCCAAGAAGGAAAATCACATCGTACAACGAAAATCGTCTACCACCAATAGAAAATCGTCTACCACCTGACTTCAGCGGAGACTACACGAAATGGGTTTCTTTTCGAGATCTGTTCACGTCATTCATACTTGAAGATAGCAATATACCAAAAGCTCACAAAATGAGCTATCTAAAATCGAAACTAACGGGAGCCGCAGCCAAATTAATTAGTCATTTGCAACCAACTGCAGCAAACTATGACCCTGCCTGGGAAACCATCAACAGCAGATACAATAACAAAAGGTTATTGGTAGCAGCAACGCTCGACACATTTTTGTCGCAACCTTCGATAACAGGAGAATCAGCATACGCAATACGAACACTTCATGATACCACAAAGGAATGTATCTACGCACTAAACAGCAGTGACATCGATACAAAAAATTGGGATCCAATAATAGCTCACATTTTGCTTAAAAAATTGGACAACGAATCTAGAAGGCTTTATGAAACATCACTAGACCAACCGAGAGAAATACCACCGCTAAAAACGCTACTCAACTTTTTCGAAGTCAGATTTCAGAGCCTAGAAACTATAAACAATGGAAGAACATCCTTCCAGATATTCAATCAACCTAGACAACAATCCAAAGTGACACCGTTCAGGTCCTACGTAACAAATCATGCGCCAAATTCACAAATAAAGCATGCAACAACTCAAGTTACAAATCATGCAACAAACCAAGCAATAAAGCATGCAACAACTCAAGTTGCAAGGCAAGTAACAAACCAACCAACAAACTATTCTAGAAACCAAGCTGGAAATCAGCAAAATATAAGATGCTATCACTGCAACAAACCACACATCATATTTAACTGCGACGAGTTTTTTAGACTGCTAGCACCAGCCAGACTAGCCAGAATAACAGAACTTAAAATATGTCAGAATTGCCTCAATCATCCAATCAACGAAACATGTAGAACAAGAAGATCCTGCAGAATCTGTAACCAAAACCACCATACCTTACTGCATTCACCAATGACAAAGCAACCAGAAACGTCACCACAAACGAAAAGAAACTTTACGACATACATAT
Organism: Diogma glabrata; assembly: GCA_963693315.1. Taxonomy (NCBI): domain Eukaryota; kingdom Metazoa; phylum Arthropoda; class Insecta; order Diptera; family Cylindrotomidae; genus Diogma; species Diogma glabrata. The sequence continues at coordinate 118,960,007 of OY856186.1, read as the reverse complement.
CAAACAGCGAAGGGGAGGTTCTGCTAGCAACAGCCTTAGTAAAAATTACAAGTTGGAACGGACAACCAGAATTACTACGAGCTTTAATCGATCCTTGTTCAACATCCTCATTTATAACCGAAAATGCTGCCCAATTTCTAAGATTAACAAAACACAAGGGACACGCTGAAATAGCAGGTGTATGTGAAACCAAGGCCGGTCACTCGAAACACTACGTAGAGCTAGAAATTAGACATCGATTCTCGTCTAATTTTCGATTACACTGCCGAGCTAGCATTCTACCAACCATAACAAAAACAATGCCACATGGATACCATGAAGTCATATCAAATGAAGGCGAACACAGCATGATGTTAGCAGATCCAAACTATCTAACACCAGCAGCCATTGACCTTTTAATTGGAGCAGACAGCTATGGTCCAATAATGTTAAATGGTATCAAAAAATGGTGACAGATGACAGATCTATAGCACAAAACACAGCATTTGGATGGATAGTTACAGGAGCTACAACAACAACCCGTAATACGTCCAAAATAACAACATTAATCGTACGAAACGATATAGACTCCCAACTTAGAAAATGTTGGGAAGTCGAAGAATTGCATCCAGACAGACAAACCACACCCGAAGAAACAAAATGCGAAGAATCATTTAAAGTCACATGCACAAGGCAGCTAAATGGTAAATATGAAGTCAGTTTACCACTAAAAACATGTAACACTGGAAATTTAGGCGACTCACGCCAACAAGCCCTCAACAGATTTTTCCAAGTAGAGGAAAAACTAAACGTCAATCCAGAATTTAAAAAACAATATGAAAAATTCATGTTCGAATACTCACTACTGGATCACATGGAACCACTTTCATGAAAAGACCTACAAACTCCAGAAGAACAAATTTATTACCTACCACATCATGCAGTGTTCAAGAAAGACAGCACAACAACAAAGCTCCGAGTTGTATTTGACGCCTCATCAAAAACAACATCAGGACTCTCACTCAATGATATAATGTTAAACGGTCCAAAACTTCAGGATGACCTTATATATATCCTAATTAGATGGAGGAAATATCCATATGTCTATAAATCAGGTATCGAAAAAATGTTTAAACAGATCATGCTCAACCCAGAGCACCAAAACTTTCACAGAATTCTCTGGAGAAGCAAATCGAACTTACCAGTCAGAGAATTCAAATTAAAAACTGTAACTTACGGAACGACTTCTTCATCTGCAGCATCTTATTTAGCAGTTCGAGTACTACATCAGCTGGCAGATGACGAAGCTAGCAATTATCCACAAGCCTCCAAAATAATAAAACGCGATTTATATATGGACGACCTCCTTAGCGGCAACTACAGCCTTATCGACACACTAAACGATATTAGACAGTTATTAGAAAGGGGTGGACTCAACATCAGAAAATGGATGTCTAATAACCCACTCTCATTACAACAAGTACCACCCGAATTACAAGAAAAAGTATCACTAGAAATAGATGCAAATGAAACTCCAATTTGAGTGTGTAACAAATACTTTATTTTTCTTTTGCTATTTTTATAAGCAAGAAGAGCAACGATATATGTTTAAAATAAACTTAAAAAGTACAAATTTTTATTCGAGATGCAAACAGCTGATATTTGGAAATATCTTTTTCAGCTTTGTTTAATTAATTTAAATTTTAAAATAAATATTTAAGTTTGTTAGATTTCCAAAACCTAATTTAGTTAATAAATTAGATTTTGATATTTTACTTGGATTGGAATATTCATTTATTTATCAGAAAAATTCAATATTTTTTTGTAAAAACTTAAAATATATTTAAAATAAAAATAAAATAGCCTTTATTTTAGTCAATTTAATTAATTTTAAAAATGTATTTTACATACATCGTTGTATCTCATGGTAAAATGAAAATAAGGTATTCTCACTAGAGTGACAGCGATGCCATTTTGATTTTAATTGACGTCATTCAGAGTTTTATATAATACGTTTGTTGTTATTATCAATGAGAAAAGTTATTGTTTTTAAATTAAAAATATATTTAGTATGATTTATAAATTAATTTATTAGTTAATGAAATGATTGAAATTAATTCATTCATTAATTAATGAACTTTAGTATTTGTTTTACTATTAAAACATATACAAATTTAAATGCCGAACTACGTTAAAACCAAAAGTTTTCAACAAATGTGAAAAATCATACTCAAAACATAAGGTTTTTTAATTTCCAGAAAAATAAATCAATTTGTAGTGGATAGAATCATGTGGAAAAGGAAAATGTTTGTATTTATTATAAGATAGTTTGTTCCTTACACTTCACTGAAAATGATTGGACTTTAAAAGACAAACTTTTAAATACTCTAATGAGTAAAAGATCGTTGAAAGTGGAACCTTATCTTAGAAGATACAAGGAAGTGGTTACTTCCAATATTTGCACATATAAAGGAACGGTTTAAAATCGGTTTAAAAACATAAGTCTGCTTATGAATCGATCGATGCGAAAAGAAAGTACTGGCATTTCTCAAATTATTTGATAATGCAAACTCAGTCATTCTCTCACCATTATCATTGTTGGTGTTGATTTCATAACCTCCTCTAGTGCTATGTAGAAAATATTGACGGTCTTAGCTTCAGTAGGTGCATGCAAGGCAATAAGAGAAATATTGTTTTATGTACCGCGTACCCCTAAGTAGCAAATCCTCTCATTGACCAGGATGAATTTCAACACGGCTTCTTGTATGCGTGCACCAACAAGGAAACCAGTACTAAATTCATTTCGAGAAGAATGACCACTACTGCATAAAGAGTGACTATTCGAGTTTTGTTTTCCGATTATTGGCTGTCTAATTTCTTGCAGAGAAATGATATCCATCCTATGCCTCTCAGTCTCTGTCTCTAGGCTTATTAAAGCATCATGAGCGATCAGGCTGCACACGTTCCGATTCGGTAGTTTGGTTCTTTCTCACGTCCAGGTAAAACTTCTGTTGTTTTGTTAGTGTCTGGTATTCTTTTTTTGGTTATCAAATTTAACAAAGCTTTTTTTTTGGAGTGATGGTATTAACCTCAGTCCCAACCCAAATTTTCGTTAATGGTTCTGTTATGATGTTAAGGTTTTAAGGCGCCAATTCGCGGTAATGTAGCGTAATAGACTAAGCAGTTTTTCTCTGCTTGTCTCCGATACGCCAACCTAATTCTGTCTGCATTACCCCTGCAGCATGGCGTGGACGTCGAATTAACTACCCTGCAAAATGTTCTTTAGAGTAAGAAAACTTAATAAACAAATTGTTAATGATAAAAATAAGGAAAACCATAACGTAAAAATTATGTTTTCTCTAATTTTCAAATTAAAACATTTTTTGTTTCTTTATATTTACGCCGGATGACGTCACACAAAATTTTCGATTATCTGTCAAGAATACCTTTTATTCGTTATACCATGGTTGTATCTTATTATCAAATGTAATGAGTATTGAGTACTGACAGTAATCATACAAAAGTAATCATATCCAGTGTTGCCACTTCTACTACTATAGTAGTAGATCTACTACTATTTGACTTCAAAATTATCTACTTCGGACTTTTTTAAAAAAAGCCAAATCTACTACTATTTTATACATTTCAACAAATCTACTTCTTTTTTAAAATTTCTACTCCAAGGAATTTTTGAACCGTACCAAGATCTTTTAAATTTTGCAAATTGGATGGTGAAACTAAAAAAATCAAGTTAATGATCAAAATTTAATAATAAAAATTTTTCATATTATTTTTAAACCATTTATTTTGTTCTTAAAAAATGAATAAATTTAAAAAATTTATTTTATCTTTTTCTAACTTTGAATTTTTTAAGATCTTAAGATTATTTTGTAAAACAAATCAGAAATAAAGTGATGGTAAATCGGAAACAAATTGGAAACAAATATTGTTCTGCTGATATTTTCTATATTTTAGCCAAAATTTCTCCTACTACTTTTCCACTACAATTTTTCGGAAAATATACTACTATTTGAAGTTCGGGAAGTGGCAAAACTGATCATATCATTTTAAATATGTACTGTATTCGGATTTCGGATATGATTACTTTGTAACGAATAAAAAGTAACGAGCATTTGCTTGAAAAGTAACGAGTACTCATGATTACTCAAAGTACCGAATCTGCACATCTCTGACTTGTGATGTGAATTCACTTATTTACTTTTGTATATGCTCTTCTCTTCTAATGAATGTTTCAATGAAAACCATGCTGAACTTCATTATGAATATCAGTATTATGGAACGCATGAAGTTATTGATGAATATCAGTATTATGGAACGCATGAAGTTATTGATGAATATCTATCGGACACTCATGAATGATAAAACAGTGAGTTCATAAATGAATTTCATCAGGAATTTCACTACCAACAAACCGACGAAATAATTAGTGAATTTTCATAAAAGATTCATCACTGATGAAAATATAGAATTCATTTGCAAATTTCAGCAGACACTTCACTACTATAGAATAGTCGAACTCATTGATTACTTATTTATTATAATCGAAATCAATTATGGAGTTAGTGAAATCAATGTGAACATAGAGCGTAAAACCCGTACAGAATATTTAGAATAAAATAGTATAGAATACAGAATTAAATATAGAACAAATGAAAATTGTGGTATTTTAAAAGCCGTTTTCATTTTTTAAATTAGAATATAATTAATTATAAATTTTTTGAGGCATTAAAATTAATTTAATATAGCATTAATATTTTTTAAAGCGATGGTTCTTCCTTCTTCCTCTATGATTTAGACGCGCCAATTTTTTCCTGAAATTAAAAATTATTATAACAAAAAATTATTGTAATGCAGCTTCTTCGATTTTCTGTACCGTTAATCACTGATTTGTATATTGTTTTTCCACACAATATTTCGCTTTTAACAAAAAACTGACAAAAATCACAAAGTTGGAGCTCGAAACGTAAGAACAAAACTAGAAAAAATTTGTTGACTATTACTAGTTTCCCACCGCAGAAATTTGCTATGTAGTATAGCAAATATTTGATATTAGTTTGATTTCTCACCGTTCATATTATATTAAGATAATGTTTCGGTGGGAAACCAAACCTAACTTGACACTAGAATAAAATTGATATATCAAAATACCGTACTGTCAATTTTATATTTGATATTATCGTTATAGTTTTTAAAATGAAATTTATAACCCAGAGAAAATCAAACTAGATTTAGACCAGCCCTGCCACTGTTTTTGAACAGCATAAAATACATATAAGTTTTATTCTATAACGTCTTTTTTAAATAATTCTCTCACGAAAACCAAACGTCTACGTTGACTACGTTTTTCATGTCCTATTCCTTTATAATGCTATACTAAACATATCCATATCATAATCAACAATTAATACATACACTTTAATTTATTAAATATCAGAAATGAATCTTATAAGCTAAAAATCGCAAGAAAACACAATGTTTACAAATTTCATAAAATGACATTTAACCTATAAAATAATAATTACGTTTCACACCGTCGATATTATACTTTATTTGATAAGTATTATATTTACTAGCTAGCAAATGAAAATAGCAAATTTAAAATAATTGTTGTGATAGTTTGCTTTCACACCGTTGCTATTATACTTTATTAAACTATACTAGCTAGCAAATTGCTACGGTGGGAAACTAGTATTAGTTTACAAGATATATCAAAAAGAATCATAAAATGCAATGAGAGTAAAGAGAGGGAGTGAAAAATGTTAGTTGCTGATAATTATCATGAAAGTAATTAAGAACTTCATCAAAATACGCATCGCAGGATCACTTATTTATTTCTTTTAAGAAATACAATGAAAATATCATCAATACTTCAATATTTTTTGCTTATCTGTAGCAAAACTATCTCTACTTTACAAGCCATGAAACAAAATTTTGACTTGACCCCTTTTAATTTTGATTATTTTTTGTTTATGGATAGTCTTTCATAAATAAAAAATACAAGTTCTCTTACGGTGCTATTACACACAAATTAAATTCATACTAAGTTTACACCAGGATCTAATAGGTACATATAGTAGAATTTTTTTGCCAGCGAATTTCTGACAGCTACGACGCAGCAAGAGATAAAAGATGAGACAAAAAGTAAAACAGAGATGTATTATTTATTTTGGGATAAATTTGTTTTCAAAACAATTATATTAGTTAAATTTCTACTTCTAGTTCGTACCATTTGTTTGTTGTGATATTTGTTTCCATAGGCGTCGTTATTTTTATTATAATTATTTTTAATTATCAAAATTTTGTTATATTTCCTACAAAATCATTAATATTTCTACTAGTTTTTGGGTTTCTATTATAATTGGTTGAATTTCAATAGTAATTTATAAATTTTATGCGTTTTTTTTTGTCCATTTCAATGGGACCCCAATAGCTTTTTTAATATTTTAATCGAGACACTGAATGTGCAAACAATATGCGCATGTGCAAGCGCATGTGCAAACAATATGCGCATAACAAACAAATTTTGTGTTCGCTGGCAAAAAAATTCTACTATACTATACTTATTAGGTCAACTACGGTCGATGTAAACAGTTATCAAAAAAGTACGTACCAAATATTTGGTACGATGATTTGCTACGTATCAAATTAGGTACGTAGCAAATAGGTATTATTTTTACGGTGTGAACACTAAAATTAGGTATGACATTTAAAATAAAAACAAATCAACTTATTTTATAAATATATATTTATGTTTGATGTGATTTTTTTGCTGAAATTAAAAGTAAAATAAATTTTAGCATTTATGTAATAAATGTTTTCAGTTTTTTATAAAAAATATATATGGAAATTATTTTTTCCTAACCAAAAAATTAACAATGAAAAAGACGCGCTAAAAATTAATATGTCATACCTAATTAATAAGAGTTTACATCACCGTATCAAATTTAAAAAGTATGGTGGTGAAAATGGCTAGCAAATTTGATACGTAGCAAATTAGATACTGGTGTAAACTTAGTATCAGTTGCTATCATCAACTTTTCAGATGATAGTATTTATTATTTTTGACTGTAGATGGCGAAAAGATCAAAAACTGCAAGAAAATACAAATAACTTTACGAAGTAATATTAATTTTTAAACAACAATTTCTACAAAAATCATTAGTTATTTAGTATTGATATTATGTTATATAATCGATTATATCTAAATGAGTGGTATATAAATTGTAAATAAATTATAAACTGTAAAAGCAAATCAAACGTCAAAATGGTTACAAAACATTATGGAGCAATTGTTGTAGCTTGTACAAGAAGAAAATGCGCTAAGATTTGAAAAAAAATGTGAATAGAAAATACGTAAAGAAAACGTAAAATTTTTACATTAAAATCTTGAAAATATGTATTTAATTATTTTATACCTAATATAATATAGTTATTATTATGATATTAATATGAAAATCAATTAATGTGATAATCGGTTTTAAACCGGTAGAATTTGCAGATGAAATCATCTGACAATTTTCTAGCAGTTAATTAGTAAGCCAAATAATTTTTCAAAAAGTCAGTTGCTATCAGCTAACTTTTTTTTGCAGTTTTTATATCTATCTCGCGCATGCTATCCCTCTTTTTCTCATACAAAATATTTTTCATCAACTTTTCAGATTATGGTAACTGCAAAATTGATTATGGGAGCTGAATTTAATTTGTGTGTAATAGCACCATTAGAATATTTTTTTTCGACCAGGGGTCTTCACAGGGTGCCCCTCAATTTTTTGTTATTTTGTGATGTGAGTGCATTTTGACGAGCGATTGTAGAAAAACTACTGAATCGATTTTCATAAATGATATGTCGTTGACAAGGTATTAAAACAAAGTTTTTAAAAATGTACACTGTTAATTTTTTGAAATAATTTTTAACGGTGTAACATAAGAAAAAAACGGTGTAATTGAAAAAAAGATGGCATAGCCATTTTTTTAACTAAATTGAAGCTTATAAATTGAAGCTTATATGTTAAATATCAAATATTTTATTATTAAATGAACTTTTTAAAAAGCAATTTCAGTCAAGTTCAGCAAAATTTTGCGACATTTTGACTCGACCTTTTTTAATTTGGTTTATTTTTAGTTTATAGATAGCCTTTGATAAATGAAAAATACGACTTCAAGTAGAATTTTTTTAAATATAATAATATAAATTATTATATTTTTAAATATAATAATATAATTATAATAACAATATAATTATAATAACAAACAACAGTAATGCTACGCGTCATTTGGTTGAAAAAAGTAAAACTCTACATAAAAATAATTTTCAGCATTCATCTGCGACGGATAAAAGAGGTGTATCCACAACAGATATAAATGTTGTGGAGCAGTTCTATAAAAGTGATGAAATCAGTAGATTATTGCCAGGAAAACGGATGCAATATCTTTTAAAAAAGGAGATGAGCGCATAAAAACACAAAAGTGCTTATTGCTATGTACATTAAATGAAGCTTATGTGGAGTTTAAAAATAAGTTTCCTGATGTGAAAATAGGATTTACTAAATTCACGTCCTTTCGACCACAAGAATGTATAAAATTATCCCAAGGAGTTCATAATGTGTGCGTGTGTACCATACATCAAAATATGAAACTAATGATTCAACACTCTAAGATATCTTGAATTACTGACGCTGCTTTCCAGAATTATAAAACGTTAATTGACTTTGTTTCAAGTGGTGAATTAACAGAAGATTGTCATGCTTTGAAGTGCAATGAATGTTCAAAAAAACTTCAACAACTGGAAGAAAAATTACTAAATGATTTTGACGTTAAAGGAATCCTTCAAGTCAAATATCAACAATGGAATACCACTGATCGATGCAATTTGGATACTTTAATAGAAACTGTAGAAGAATTTAAAAAAAAATTTATTTACCGTTTACAAATTTTGATACCACACAACTTTATAGCAAAACAGCAATCTACATTCATTGAGGAAAAAAAAATTAGAAGCAGGAAGTGCTTCGTTCAAGGGGATTTTTCTGAAAACTACGGCTTCATAATTCAGGATGCGGTTCAAGACCATTATAATAATAATTCACAAGCTACTATTCATCCATTTGTCATTTATTTTAAAAGTGCCGCAAGTGAATATATACAGCACCGAAGTTTTATACTCATTTCGGATAGAAACGATCACAACAGTACTACAGTCCATCTTTTCATCACAAAACTTATTGAATTCATCAAAACGCATATAAATTCTAATATTACGAAAATAATTTGTAACACTGACAGTGCACCTTCTCAATACAAAAATACACATAGCCTAAATAACTTATGCCACCACAAAAAAGACTTTAAGGTTGATGCAGAATGGCATTTTCATGCTACCAGCCATGGAAAGGGACCTTGTGATGGAATTGGTGGTACACTGAAGCGTGCTGCACACCGTTATAGTATGGCGAGCGAAGATAATATTATTGATACATCAAAAAAACTTTTCGAATGGGCTTTAAAATGGGAATCTACCATGAACTTTGGATACGCCGATAAAAATGAATATCAATTAACAAAAAAAAAATACAAAATCGATATAAAAATGTGATTACTATAAGTGGAACTCAAAAATTTCATTCTTTTGTACCATTAGATACTAAAACAATAAATGCAAAAATGTTTTCCAACTCAAAAGAAACTTTTAAATGTAAAATAAGTAAATAATTTTTAATAACTATATTTATTTTCTTTAACCTACATATATAATTTGTATGATACTTAAAAAAGTTTATTCAATAATAAAATATTTGTAATTTAATGTTAAAATACAATCTTTTACTTTATGATTAGATAATAACATAATACGAACATAATACTTCTCCAGTCAAAAGTTCCTAAATAGATTTTGTTATTTATACGGTTTTTTTGTTTGCAGTCGAGACTGTCAAATTATTTTTTATAAGAGTGACAAGTGATTACTAAAAGTGACAAATAAACATTTCATTTTGTTATGCCATCTAATACAAAGAAAATAATTGCAGAAGTGTTTTCCTATTCAAAAGAAACTTCTGTTTGTAAAATAAGTAAATCATTTTTAACAATTGTATTTATTTTATTTATTGCACTACATATATAATTTTTATAATGTTTTAAAAAGTTCATCTAATAGTAAAATATTTGATATTTAACATTAAAAAAAAATCTCTTAGTTTATAACGCCATTTTTATAATTTTTCTTCAGAACAAAAAAAACTGATTCCCGACAGTCATATGCACAACGAATTTTATCTTTAAAACAAAAAATAATGCAAGTGCCAAACTTTCACAAGTGGTTAGATATAAAATAAGCTTCAATTTAGTTTTAAAAAAAAATGGCTATGCCATCTTTTTTTCAATTACACCGTTTTTTTCTTATGTTACACCGTTAAAAATTATTTCAAAAAACTAACAGTGTACATTTTTAAAAACTTTGTTCTAATACCTATTCAACGACATATCATTTATGAAAATCGATTGAGTAGTTTTTCTACAATCGCTCGTCAAAATGCACTCACATCACAAAATAACAAAAAATTGAGGGGCACCCTGTGAAGACCCCTGGTCGAAAAAAAAAATTCTAAGAGAACTTGTATTTTTTATTTATCAAAGACTATCTAAAAACAAAAAATAATCAAAATTAAAAGGGGTCAAGTCAAAACGTTGTTGAATCTTCGTGAAATTGCTTATATATTAAATAAGTTTATTAATATACATTTATTAATTATTTTATATAAAACTAAAGTGATTAAAGTAAATAGTGATTAAAGTGAACATAACCACCAAATTTGATTTTTGCGTGAAAACATTCCTGTGAAATATTAAATTTTATCTATTCAACCTATAACAGTAGATCAAAGTTTCGGGAAATTTTGTCTGGAGGACTTGTTATAATGTTTTCTAAACATTAGTTGGTAAGACTTCCATTACATAATTCCATTATTTTTCGTTCTAGCAGATACCCGTATTGGAACAAGCAGTATTAAATTAACACAAGAAATAACTCCCTGCATATTTTCCAAAATATTCTGAAGATTTCAATAATATTATTGTATAATTAAAGATAGTACAAGTAGTAATCTCAAACGTGATTCCACTTTAGCTGAAATATTAGGATCAGTTTCAGTGGATGGGTATCAAACTGGCAAATGTGTTAATTGTTATATGATTTTTCCCTGTCATGTTATATATTTATAGGTCATAGCAGGAACCTCAAACGCAATCCAAAGTTCATATTATACAAAGGGGATTAGCATCAGTTAAATGTTTAATAAGAATGTCGATGAATTTAATAAAAATTTATGATTAATTGATTTAGTAACACATTTAGTTACTTTTAGATTAGTAAATGTAAGTAGAATTAGTCAGTATGCTTCTTATGATTTTGATGCAAATATATATATATATATATATATATATTTGTTTTTTTTAGGAACATTAAAATAATCTTGATGTCGTCGTTATATTATTAGCATGAAAACACGAACGTTGCAGTATGAAACGTATACCGTCGCTGATGATCCAGTTTACGATCTCCTAGAGATGCATTACGAACAACAGTGATTCAACAAAGGGCTAAAACATTACAAATAGACGATTTTTAAAGATAAGTAGACCGTCATCTTTGTAAAGAAATTGTGTGCAAATGCGAGGTCAAAAGTTATAGGGTGTCAAGCATTCAATTTTAGCCATTTGAGTTTTATAAAATTATAAAGCCGGACACCCCGCTTTTAATCTGAATGATTAATTATCTGGTTCAGCTGTAACTTACACATAATACTTATTATATATTTTTGGTTAACACGAAACGAGATGCAACCTTTAACGAAATATTCAGAAATTTTGCTTTTTTAAAAATAACGTACGGTATTGAAAATTGAAAGTTTGACTGCCAACAAATTTTAACCGCTGAGTTTCTGTATTTTTTTTCATATTTATGAAAAAAAATTGTAATATGTATATATTAAATATTTTTAAATAAAGTATATACTACACTTTTTATTTAAAAGTTAAAATTTTTCTATTGGTAATGTTACTCTTCTTATGTTCCAAATCTTTAACCGCTTTACAAAAGTTATTCAAAATAATATTCGCAAAGCATTTGCAAATCTTGAAATAAATACTAAATGCGGAGGTACCACAGTGACATTCATAATCTAAATCTATGTCCAGGAATTCGCTTTATCTAAGACTATCAATAGTTAGATTAATAAGAATTCCTTTGTGGTTAGTAATTTCTAGAAATTGTCGTTTAAGGTCTACCCTACTACAAATTTCCTGAAATATAGCTGACATGTGAAATAAAATATAATTAGCTTGATCAGATGGTACTGAAAGGCCTCCTCTCTGCAAAAAATGGAAATACTTATAGTTGGAATCACTACCTTTTTCTTTTAGCAATAAATTTTTGCAAGTAATTGCAAAGTGTAGTAAATCTTTGCACGAAATTGTTTTTAAAGCTTTATGAGAAGCATAACCTCCTACATATAAATGAGCTGATTTATCTATTTTGGCATTAACTAAATACATGTCGTTGTCTAAAATCTCTTCAAACTGAGTTAAATCTGGCATTGCCCCTAAAGAGTTGTCACTTGTAGATTGTACTAACTTTTGAAAGTCTTTTATTGTGAGCAAAAACATTGTGTATTCTTGTTTTTTTCTCACATTCTACAGTTTCAGTGTAAGATACTCTATAACTACATCCTGCTAATAATACATCCTGCTAGTCCTGCTAACGATATAATCTAAATCTTCCCTCTAAATCATCTGTTTGGAGTTTGCCTAGTAAAATATAATCAATTTTTAGCTCCGATAATGAAAATTTAACTAAACTAATGATCGATTTCGTACTTAACAAAAGAGCAGAGAAGGTGTCTTTTGTAAGTGTACCAGAATTTTTTGAATTTAAGCTAGCTTCCCAAATTTCTAGTCAAACAATAAATTTTTCTAGAAAATCAAGACTAACACTGTCTGTATCTGCTCTAATTGGATGACAATATTCATTTCTCTTGATAGTACCTTTCAAAATTGTTTTCGTATTGAAAACATCCCACCATTTTCTTACAATTTCGCAAAATTCTGCTGTTTCAATCATTTCATCGTGATCTTTAAGAGACGCAATGGTGGATTGATGAAATATGTTGTCAACTAAGGTAACATTCTGTCTTTCTAAACTGTTAGGATATAGCGTTTTGTGATTCAATTTGTACAATTTTTTATTTGTAAATTGGATTCGATATTATATAATTTCTCAAAATGTTTAAAAGACGCATATTTAATTTCAAACGTATCGAAATCCGAAAAAGCAAATGTATTATCAAATTTCGTAAATTTTACCAATTATTTCTTATATTTTTAAATAAATGAACCGTGCAAATGTATAAAACTTCCCGGGAAATCTGGATTACAAAAATAATATAAATTATCTGAACCGAATTTTTTAAACATAAACTGGTTTATTTTATGATTATCAGTGATAAGACTAATAACTTGGAAATCAAGTATTTGTACAAATTGAATAACATTTTTAGTCAACTCATACATATTTTCACCAGTTGGACGAAGAACTGGTACAAGCCTAACTATCTCCTTAAAACTACCAAAAACAGATTTAATCATAAATGCCACTAAGTTCTAGCTGTTTGAGTAGATTCATTTTCAGCCATTTCATATTGTTACCCTTATATTGAAATTCTTTCTCAATATAAATTTCATCAACTAATAGAGCAACAAATTTTTCCCGATCAGTTAAAGATTTGGAAAAGTGATTTATATAATGTTCGTCATTGGTTGGTGTTTTATAGTTTGGCGATATGTGCATACTCGACGATAGATTTTGTAAATGTCTTCTAGTTGGCAAAATAAAAAATTTTCTTAAAATTTCATAAGTTACAGCCGAATGTGCAAAAATTAAAAAAGACATTACTATTGTTTCCGTAGAATATTTCGGCATCAATTTATTTAATAACTCTATTTGGTTTGTTAAAATATCTATTTTGCCAACGTGAGCAAAATCTTCATCCCAGTTTTGAGCTTTTTTTAAATACAAAATAGCCCGTTGTATACAATACTCGCGATTTTCAAATTCAATTTTTTCAATATTTCTGTATCTCGCGAGTAAATTTTCTAACTGGGACCAAAAATTTAATTTTTTATTAATATTGGACAAAATCCATTGCAAATCTTTATATGGAACTTCGGATCCATGCAAAATTACGCTATCAAATTTTTATTGATACTGATTCGCACAGAAATATTGCATTCCAAATCATCAGAATTTTTGAGTAAAACAAACACACCTTTTTCTTCAGTTTCGAAAAGGTGATATTTATTAAGATTAACCTTATCTTTAAAGCTTTGAATAAAAAAATTGTAATCTGCAATAAATCTCACTCTCTATCTGGCGCATGGAGGGATTTTGCCGTCTGTGCCACCAGCTTCCAATCATCTCGTTCCATGACCAGTTGGCCCCAGTTTCGACATCCTATATCACGAAGGTCTTGGATGATATCATCACGCCAGCGTTGTCTAGGTCTTCCTCTTCGACAAACACCGCTGGTTGTTGTTGGGACGAGCTTTTTATCATTCTATTCAATGGAGCCCTTTCTACATGACCAAACCATCTAATCCGGTTGGATTTAATGAATCCGATTACATCGTAGTCTCCAAGAAGCTGTCTGATTTCATGATTCATTCGGATTCTATACTGATTTTCAGCAACTTTACATGGACCATTAATTGTTCGTTTAACCTTCCTCTCGAATGTTGATAAAATTCTACAATCGGAGGAAGTCAGTGTCCAGCTTTCACTTCCAAATGTAAGCACAGGTCGGATTTATGCTTTGTAAAGTGTGAGTTTACACGACCGCGAAAGATGTTTTGATCGCAAAACTTTTGAGTATGCGTAGAAAACTCTGCATGCGATAGAGACACGGGCTTTGATATCTGCCTGCATGTCATTTGCCGATGTTATTACAGACCCGAGGTATTTGAAGTTTTTCACGCGTTCCACTTTATAGTCGCCAGTATCCAGATTTCCAGGAGGTATGTTCTTAGATGTTGTCAACACTTAATCTGCAATAAGGTCAGACGAAAAAAAATTATCCGATTTTGCTTCTAACAAGGAGTTTATCTTTTCAAACTTTTTAGTGGGATCCCGTCTTGGTACGTTTTCAATTGGAACTAAATATTTGGGAAAATTTGGAAAAATTGAAGGTATCGCGTCTGAGTTTAATTTGAGAAATTTGTTATTTTTTCTTTTAATAAAGTCTGCTTCTCGAAAATGTATTGCACAAACAGCAGAATATTTTGTAGGGTTCCAGTCGCTTGTTCTATGAATTACGCGAATCCACTTCTCAAACAAACCCTTATCTTTTGGGAATTGAGGAATTGATGGTTGAGAATAAACATAGTTCGACTTACAACCTGGAACCACACAATGTCGAGGCATTATATAAAACTATATTTATAATATCAGTACAACTGAGTTTAACTACTACACTACACTACAAGTTGAATTTACTTGTTAAATTTGTATTGCACAAAAACACTAGGAAAACACTAGGAAGAATTAATTAAATAATATTAGAAATGACACTTAATTTTAAAATTAACACAAATTTGTATCACAAATGTATCACTTCCTAGTAACACTTTTTTCTAATAAAATTATTGATCACAGCACAATTGTTTAGTTAATTTATTATAAAAACTATTTATTAACATGCCCTAAACTTATTAAATGTTTTAACTTAATACGTACTGTTACAAAACACTTAAAAATAATTAAAATTGGGCGTCAAGATATTCCGCCATTAAGTTTTATTCATATTTATTATTAAACGTCAAAAAATAAACGACTACTTATGCCCTGTAAATGTATGTGTACTTCATGGCTTGTAAAGTAGTGTTAGTTTTGTCTGTAGTTGTTTAATATTTTTTTTTTAATTCTATTAGTAAACTGGTGAACAGTTTTTACTAGGGCAGTCTTACCTCGAACATAAGAACAGGTTCATATGAACATAGAACAGGTTCACAGGTTCGATTTTGAAAAAAAAGTTGTTTTTTAAAAGTTCTATTGTTTTTCTCGAACAAAAAGCTTTCAAATAAAAGGACCAGTCCTTATAATCGACAAATAAATTAAGTTTTTAAACTTTAATGAAAACCACAAGCATTTTTGACCATAGTCAATATATTATGTAATAAAATATATAGATATATTTAAAGAAAACGGTAATTTAAAAATTATTAATTAATAATAACAATAATTTTTTAGTTTTATTGAAACTGAAGGATCCCTTAACATTTCTTTCAACTTATCCTCCTGACGATACCATTCTTTTAGATTTGCAATAGGAATATGTGTGTTTCTGGATACAGAACCAAAACCACCTCTGCAATTAGGTTTATATATGCTGATTGCTGCCAGTTTTTGTTGAACGGCATAACATTTTCTAGTGTTTAAATTGTTGTAATTTATTCTAAAATTATGAATTTTTATGATTGGAAACAAAATTTTTAGTTAAATAAATGCAAAACACTTTATTACCTTTTAAGAATTTTTCACAAAAGTACATACATACTCACTCGAAAACGATTTGTATATGTTTGAAATAAACAAAAACGTAACTATATTGTGGTACATATATTTAATTTAGCCGTTTACGAATATGGTACTTCACACACAGTTAAAAATTATTTTTGAAGAAAATATGTAATAGAACTTTTAAACACAAAGTGGAAAAGTTATAGAAAAGCATAAAACCAAACATAGAATTTAATAATTTTCAAAATAAGAATATTTTTACTAGATGGCGCTTTAAAAGTTTGCATAAAATTTTCAAATAAAAGAACTGGTTCTTCTAAATGAATAGGTTGACCTGCTATTCTTTTATTCGTTTATAAGAACTGGAGCTTATGTTCGCGGTAAGACGGTAGTGGTCAATACAAAAATTAACTGACTATATAACGTAAATAACTAAACGTAAATAACTAATATTATTGAATTTGAATACATCGTGAAGTACTATATCTAATAAAATGATGACAAATACATGTGATAACAGCGTCACTTCTAAATGTTTGTTATGCAAATCTGCGGTCACCGTTGATTGTAAGGCAATTTCCTGTGAGCTGTGTGATGAATGGTGCCATATTAAGTGTCTGAAAACTTCTGTCAGGGACTACGATAGAATTATTGATTTGAACAAACGTATTGTGCTTATGTGGTTGTGTGATGCTGACAAAGTTAAATTTGAAACATTCAAGGCGAGCATCAACAACACCCCTCAGGGGTCACAAAGCCTTGCATCAAGTGATACTTTGCTGCAAGCTATCCACAGTCTCACCGAAAAGGTGCAAGATATTGAGGCAAAAATTGAGGTGCAGACAAAAACACATTCCTATTCCAGCGTATTGAAGTCTGATGAATTTGGTGAGCAGCCTGAGGCTCATAACAAAACGCTTCTTCAAGGTATCATCATCAAGTCGAAATGTCATCAGGAACCTGAAAATACAAAACTTGACATTAAAAACAAAATTAATCCGAATTCAATAAAAGTCGGTATTTCATCTGTCACTGCTCTACATAATGGCTCAATTCTGATCAAAACAAATAGTGAAGCTGAAAATAAACGTCTGTATGAAGAGGCTAATCTAAAGTTGGCGGATATGTACGACATTTCTATCTCCAAACCTAGAAGTCCAAGACTATTCATAAATGGACTGGATAAAAACTACGATGCGGATGAGCTGCACAAGGAGTTATGTGAGGTTAATCATTTTGTTTGTGAAGAGGATAGATTCAAAATACTGTATTCAAAAAAAAGCAATATAACTAATAAATGGATGATTTCGGCAGAGACTTCGGGTAGTACTTTTCGCAAGGTTGTCAACAGGAATATTAATGTTGGCTGGGATTCACTCCTCGTTAAAGAAGATCTATTTGTACTGAGGTGCTACAAATGTCAATGTTTTCATCATGGCTCTAAAGCATGTAAAAAGGATGTTATCTGTCCAAAGTGCTCAGGTAACCATGGCTTGCGAGATTGCAACTCGGACGTGATCAGATGCAACAACTGTGCTACTTCAAACCGTAACACCGGCGGTTCTCTTTCAACAATGCATCGTGCTGACAGCTATAGATGCCCAATGTATTTGAACAAAATAAGAAAAATTCAACTAACCACTGATTATCAAGCCATACTATTATGACCCATGGTACTAGAATTTTGGATTAGGCTCAGAATTAGTGTCTATTTCTGTGAGTTTACACTTAATTTATATTTTATATTTTTTCTATGCTTGCATATATTTTGTTATTTTCTCCTTGCTCGTCTTAAATTCTTGATAATTATTTTATTTAGCAATTTTAATTTTTTCTTGTCGAAATTAATATATATAATACTTTTTAATTTTAATCACATTTTAACTTTATGTAAATCAGTTGTGTCTTATGTCATTACTTTCTCCATTTTCAATGGTTAATGTAATCAATAATATTCATAATCGTAATTCTAATACAATTGCTCAATCCACGAACAATTTTTCTATACCTAATATTGTGCTTAAATCAACACTTAATTCGCAAAATGGTTTGAACGTTTGTCACCTCAACGCTCAGAGTATTATCAAGAAAATTGATGAAATTAAAATGATCTTTGAAGATGTGAACATACATGTAATTTGTGTCTCTGAAACCTGGTTGAAATCATATATCTCCAATAAAGCAATATCACTTGAAGGTTTCAGTGTATTTCGTAATGATAGAAGTATTCAACGTGGTGGGGGAGTGTGTATATTTGTTCGATCTTTTATTCCAACTCGAGTCGTGTATGAATCAAATAATGCTAGATTCAGTGTCTTATGCATTGAAATGTATATTTCTGGTGAAAAGATTTTGTTGAGTGCTGTTTATAACCCTCCTGATAGCGACTTCATTGCCGAACTAGATAAGATTTTGAATGATTTTTCATTAACCTACTCCGACTTCATTCTGGTCGGTGATTTCAACTACGACATGTTATCGGTTACATCTGATACATCTAAATTCAATGACCTCCTAACCAGATTCTCCATCAAACTATGCAATTCGATTCCGACGCATTTTACGTCAACGTCTTCTACTTTATTAGATCTTGTGCTTTGTAATTCTGACAGAGTCTCTTTTTTCAATCAAATTTCGATCCCAGGTATTTCGCGACATGATCTGGTATTCTTTTCGTATGGTCTCATTGTTCCTGAAGTTTCATGTACTATTGCCCTTAGGGATTTTAATAATATTGATAATGAACAATTGATTGCATATTGCTGCAGTTTACCATGGTTTCAAATTTATGAAATCGCTGATATTGATCAGCAACTTCTATATTTCAACAGCCTAATTATTGATATTTTTGAAAGGTTTGTTCCCGTCAGAACGGCCATAATTAACCCAAAGAAACCCAAGTGGCTTACCACTGAAATTAAAGAGGCTATCAAGAAAAGGGACATTGCCTATAAAAAATGGACAAGATTTCGAGACACGTACAGATGGTTGTCCTACACATGTCTACGGAACAGAGTGACTTCCCTTAAACGTTCTGCTAAAAATGAATTCTTGAAGCATAAGCTTGATCCTAAACAGAACTCGAAGGTTTTCTGGAAAAATGTAAAAAGTCTGGGTGTAGGTAAAAATAAAGTAGATTCGAATATAGTATTCTCTGCTAATGACTTAAATGATTATTACTGTTCTTCTGCAATAAGCGCATCGGGCAATACACAATCTCGAGTCACACCTATTAATGAAGACATCGGCTTTCAGGATACCGATTTTGACCAACCAAATCTTTCTTTTGTTAATATTACTCAGGATGATCTTATAAAAGCCTTGTTTTCTGTCCGTTCTCCTGCTGTAGGCCTAGATAATATATCACTGAAATTTATAAAACTCATTTTTCCTGAAATATCAACTTACCTTCTTTATATATTTAACAACATCTTAACTAAGTCTTATTTTCCCGAAAGTTGGAAAGTAGCTAAGGTGACGCCTATCCCCAAAGTAAAAGATCTGAAGCGGTTGTCCGATTATCGACCAATTATTGTCTTACCTACTCTTTCCAAAACTTTTGAAATTATAGTCAAAAACCAAATTATGACTTATCTTAATCATAATAATCTCCTGAGTGAATTCCAATCAGCGTATCGAACCATGCATAGTACTACTTCTGCGCTTCTTCAAATTACTGATGACATACGCCGTAATGCAGATAAGGACAAATTCACTGTGTTGGTATTACTGGATTTCTCGAAAGCATTTGATTGTATAAATCATAATAAACTGTGCCGGAAACTATCCCAATTTTTCAATTTTTCTCCAACTGCTTGTAAACTTATTCATTCATATCTCTCAAATAGATCCCAAATAGTTGAGGCCGCTGGAATACTATCTGACCGTAAGCCCCTCACGTGTGGAGTACCACAGGGTCTGTTCTTGGGCCGCTGTTGTTCTCATTATTCATCGATGATATTGGAGCGTGCATCAAATTCTGTCAGTTCCATCTGTATGCAGATGATTTACAGATTTACATCTGTGACACTACCCCCAATAAACTAATTTGCATTGATAGATTAAACGAGGATCTTCAGAATATTTTAGATTGGTCTCTTGAAAATGACTTATGGCTGAACGTTAAGAAAACACAAGCTATTATTATATACAAAAGCAAGCTTGATTATACCAGTTTCCCAAGTGTAACCCTGAACAATGAAACCGTTAACTATTCTGAAACTGTAAAAAATCTTGGTCTACTTATGGATCAAACGCTCTCATGGGACGGGCATGTGAATAATGTGTGTAGTCGTGTGCATGGCATCCTGCGAGCTCTGTGGAGTTTGACAAGTTTTGCTGATCCTATACTTAAACATAGATTGTTCATGGCATTCATACTGCCGCACTTTACCTACTGTGATGTGGTTTTATTTGGGATGCAAGAGAATTGTAGGCATAAACTTTTCATGCTGTTTAATACATGCGTCCGATATATCTTTGGGTTACGTAAATTCGATCACATTTCTAGGTTCAGGAACTCGCTGTTGGGATGCAGCATTAATAAATACCTGGAGTTCCGTTGCTGCTTATATGTTCACAACATTTTGCGAAATCAAGCACCAGCTTATCTTTTTAATAAATTGCAGTTATCACAATCGGAGAGAACTAACAATTTAATTTTACCTATCAACAGATACAATGTTCTCAACTCGTCCTTTTTCGTTCTTGGAGTGAGCAAGTATAATGAATTACCAAGTCATATTAAATTAAGTGGTTCCACTAGTTTATTTAAAAAACAATATGAAAGACACTTTCTCTTTGAAAATCGTTTGAATGAATCAAATGATCTTTTTATTTCGATTGAATGAATCTTTTTGTTTTTAAATTTTAAGTCGTTTTTGTGATCTTCAATTCGATTCTTATTTGTTTGAAGATAATATTTTGTATAACTACTGTTATTATTGTAATTGGTATCTTATGTAATACTTTTAGTATATGTGTAGCATAATTTTTATTATACTCTAAATTTATACTTGTACGTCTTTGTTAATGTAATTTGGACAGTGTTGCAAAACGAAAAAAAAAATCGTAACGTTATACGTTTCGTTTTTATAACAGTATATTTATTTTTTCGGTACGTTATTTCGTTATGAAACAGAAAAATATTATATTTTATTATGTTATAACGTTATAATTACGTTATTTTAAAATTAAATGTAATGTTTAACAGATTAGTTTTAAACATTACAATTTAATTTTAAAATAACGTAACTATAAAATTTGACTCATTTCAAATTCTTTAATTTTAATAACGACACCTTTTATTATTCACTATTGTTATATATAAAAAACAATTAAAAAACAATAATTTTAAAATTTTTAAGTATATATATTTTTTATAATTCACACTACTATAGTTTTGATCTCGTGGAGATCATCGACGGGCGTAGATATGTAACTGACGTAATTAAAATTAAAGAATTATACAATGGATTATTCACGTCACTCCGACGAATATTTTGAAATCATTTCATATTAAAAATAATTAATTTTTACCAAAACTAAGCAATCTTATCAGGAGTTTTCACAAATCTGATAGTTTGTTTATAACTATTAGAGTTGCTTTTAATAGATCTTCAGATTGATTTCTCGATTTATAGTCGGTAACTTTAACTTAACGTTAACTTAACGTAAAGTACAAATGTATGAAAATGCACTAGAGCATTTATAGTCGTTAACGCAAACTTAACGTTAACTTAACGTAAAGTTCATTTCATTCTATCTTAAAGATTTTGTTAAGGATTTTTTGACGTTTGGTATAAAAACTGAAGAAAAGTAATATTTAATTGCAAGTGTCCATAAAAATAAAATCCTATTTTTTAAAAAATGCAAAGGATATAAAAAGAGCGACTTTAAAGCCAAATATTAGCAGAAAATTAATATGAAAATAAATTTTTTTATATTTAAATTTTGTATCAAATGTATGTTTCGAATTTTATTATTTTAAATATTGATTTTAAAATCAGTTTATTACTTTTAAAGAATTGATTGATTTGTAACATTGATTACAAAACCATAATATCAAAATTTTTAGATGTCTTAAGTTAGGGTTAAGTTAAAGTTAACGTTAAGTTAACGTTACCGACTGTAAATCGGGCATTAGAACTACCAAAATCTGTAGTTTAAGCGTCCGCAAAAATTGATAAAGAGCAGATACGTTGGATTTTATTCAACCGGTTTTTGCGTTTTGATTTTCATGTACATAATTATAAAAAAAGTCACCCGAAAAACGAAATAAAATATTGAGTTATCGTTACGTTTTACGTTATTGTAACGTAGTTTAATTTTTAAAACGTTATGAACGTAATTCTTACTAATAACGCTATTTCATTTCGTTATTTCGTTTTTGCGTTACGTTACGAGTAACGTTTTGCAACACTGAATTTGGATATTTTAAACCTATAATGTATATATAAGCCTCGGCTTAATTACAGTAATAATAAATAAATAAAAAATAAATAAATAAAAATAAAAATAAATATAAATTTTAAGTTTACAGTTTGTTCATTATTATTATTTGTACTGTGTATATTTTTTGAATCTATACGGTAAACTGTTGAAAGTAATTTTCGTTGCGCACGTCTTCATATTATTACCATTATTTCAGTAAAATGTCTTTAATGAACTGACAAAAATTAAACAAAAAACATTTTATAATAACAAACTAAAATACTTATCGGTATTTGGAAAGATTAAAACATTTCGAAAACGTTTTCAAAATCTCGGTATTGTTTATTATTAAAATAGTCCTAAATATTTAAAAAAAAATTTTAATAATATATTTTGATTTTAAACACCACAGTAAATATATAACAATAAATTAACGACATTTGGAGCCACTAAAATATTCCAAACCTCAATAATGAGAACTAAGATAATTGACTACAATAATTTGAGTTGAAAACATAATTATTGTAGTCTTCAATTATTGTTATATTTTTCGTCTTCACGCATCAATTAATTGTAGTATACGATAATTGCAGTCAATTAATGACTACGTCAAGACATAGTAATCAATTTTTTTTCGTATTCTTTTTATGAAAAAAAAACTTCTTCTGCTCTGGCAAAAAGAAAACGACATTATTTTTACACATAGCTCGCGATCGAAAAATGCGTTGTCATGTGAGCGACGTTCACAAAATGTTGGTCGGGTGATTAATTATTTTTGAATCTAATGTCGTGTTCTTTGGCTTGATCGAAAAAAGATTTATTTATTTGCTTGCCAACGAACAGCATAAAATAAATCAATCTACTTTTGTAAATGTAGTAGTAAATTATTTTGACTTTTTGTTCTATCAGTTGATATGTTTGGTTATGTTTACATTTGAAAATGATAGATTTTACGTTTTATCATTTTATTTGTAATAACTTTATTATTAATTAGTAATTTAAATAATAACAAATTATTTTTAAACAAAATAATAATAATAGTTAAAATGGCGGGTTTTTTTTGTTTACATAAATTTGACAATTAAAAATAATATATCAATGTATTAATAAAATCTACCAAAAACTCTAGATTTTTAAAACTTGATCTAGATCAGAAAATAAATCAATCTTTTTTTGCCAAAGAACACAAACTGACAGCTAATTTGATCTGACAGCTAATTTTTTTGATCTCAGATCAATTTTTTTTGCCAAAGAACACGACATAACGTTTGAAGATTGCGTTGTAAAAGCGAAAATAGAATGCATCGTTTCTAACTTCAGTTTTTATAAAATTTCAATTTTGACGTTTTACGTTAACATTTCATTTATTAACAATTTCATTTATTAACAATTTCATTATTATTATTTATTTCATTTTCATTTATTACTAAATATGTCTTTACAGTTAAATGAAATAGTTTTTCTTTATTTCTTATTTATTTTTGTATTTAAATGAGCCCCAAAATTTATACAGCAAATTTAGCAATATAACTTTATTACAAATGAAACCGAATGTCGTAAACAGCTTATAAAACAGTGACAGTAGGGTCAACGATCTCTAAAAATGAGTTTAGACAGTTGCTTGTGATATACTTTACCTTGGTATGTAATTAATTAATTAATTTCATCAATGTGTTTGTTTTTATTTGAACTTTGATATTGCAATAAATCAACCCAACAACTTGTTGATTAGAACAGAAATAATTTGGTGAAAAGGTTAAGTACTAAGTAGTGAAAATTGTAAAATGGCATTAAAAGGAGTAAAAGTTTTGGAATTGGGCGGGCTTGCGCCTGCACCATTTTGTGGAATGATCCTCTCAGATTTTGGAGCAACAGTTACAAGAATTGACAAGGTATTATGATAGAAATACAATTTTTATGTATAATAAATACTGAAA
The DNA here is from genome assembly GCA_963693315.1 of Diogma glabrata. Classification (NCBI taxonomy): domain Eukaryota; kingdom Metazoa; phylum Arthropoda; class Insecta; order Diptera; family Cylindrotomidae; genus Diogma; species Diogma glabrata. The sequence continues at coordinate 118,935,074 of OY856186.1, read as the reverse complement.
CAATACCACTGTGTCTAGAAACATAATGGAATATTCTTTATATACATATTTAAAATAATATTGTTTTATCTAGAGTTTTGCTTCCAATTATGACGTTCTGATGCAGGGAAAACGAAAAATAGCTATAAACATAAAACAAGTAGCGGGAAAAGACTTGGTTTTAAAATTATGTAAAAATTCTGACGTGTTAATAGATCCATATCGGCCAGGCGTTTTGGAAAAATTAGGACTAGGACCAAACATATTGTTAAAAGAGAATCCTAGACTAATTTACGCTCGTTTGACAGGTAAGAGTTAGTAATTTAATTACCCGACATTGAACTAACCATATAAATTATTATAGGATTTGGACAAACAGGGGTGATGTCCAAAGTAGCAGGTCATGATATTAACTATGTTGCAACATCTGGAATACTATCAATGTTAGGTCGTAAAAATGAAAACCCGTTACCGCCAATAAATTTGTTAGCTGATTTTGCTGGCGGTGGTTTATTATGTGCTTTTGGAATATGTTCTGCATTATTAGAAAGGGAGAGATCCGGCAAAGGTCAAATAGTTGACAATTCGATGGTAGAAGGTTGTGCGTATATTGGCAGTTGGTTATTCAGAGCTCGAGATCAACCTTGGTTTGGAAATACAAGAGGTGAAAATTTTTTGGATACTGGCGCACATTTTTATTATACCTACAAAACGAAGGATAATAAATATATGGCAGTGGGGGCTATAGAACCACAGTTTTATTCTATTCTGTTAGAAAAACTTAATTTAAATCCTGATACTGTTGCGCAATATGGTGACTGGGAAATTAAAAAAAAAATGTTTGAACAAATTTTTATTACCAAAACACAAAAAGAATGGACTGAAATATTTGGTGACTCGGACGCCTGTGTTACTCCAGTATTAGATTGGGAAACGGTCAATGAACATCCAAATCATGCAATGAGACAAACGTTTATTGGTAAAAGTAAGACAAATAATACTATTGTTCCTAATCCTGCTCCTAAACTGTCGAGAACACCAGCTGAAAGTAGCTACCTCAAAAATGAAAAACAAGAGTATGACACCGTTGTTGAAATTCTAAAAGAAATACATTTAGATGAAGATGTGGTAAAGAAATTGTACAAAGACGGTGTAATTTTAATGGAAAATGGTCCTAAGTTGTAAAGTACTGTACATAAAATATTTTTTATCAAATACACAAGCAAAAACAGAAAATATTTGTATATATTTTTTTTGTGGTGTTCATGCTCCATGTAGGAGCGTTACCAAGCTAATCAGCTGCGAATATTTGGCACGGTTACTCGTGGCATAACAGCCAGGTCGTTCGTTTTTAATGTCGTTCTTTACGTCCGTCTCTGATAGTAATCGTGGTCTACCTCGCGGTCGACCACTCGCTGGTGTACTAACGTACATATTTTTTAATCATTCTAGACTGAATCGGCTCGAAGAACATATTCAAACCAAGCAATCCTATTGGAACGGATACAACCTATTATATCAGGACCTTCAAGAAGGTCTCAGGTTTTGATCTCAGAGTTGTATCGGGTTCTGTACTCTCCATCGTCTGTCTTAAGTGGACCAAAAATGCACGTTTGTGACCCAAACATCACCACCGGTCTAATGGATGTCTTATATAACTTGAGTTTGATGTTAGTTGACACATACGGTGATCCAAGGAGAGGTACAATTGAGGAGAATTCGATTACCTGTAGGGATTCAAACTTTTATATCTGTAAGTATGAATGTTGTTGTTTGAGTCAAGCATTGATCCCAAACATTTAAAAGATTCAATTCGTTCATCGCCGCATATCAAACCTTTCTTCTCAGCCTCTCTTGAAACATTCATATGTTTGGTTCTACCGTAGTTAATTTGCAGACCAATTTTTTTTAGCACCACTTTCAAGCAGCTTAAAGTCTAAATAATAACAGCTTCACTTCGGCCGAGGATGACAATATCATCAGTGTAAGCGATCATCTGTACTGAGTTTATTGACAAGATGTTGTTGTTAGTCTGTAGTTTCTTTTGACGGCACACATATTCCAAGGCTAAATTAAAGAGTATAACAATAAAGCACGTGGAATTGAGGCTGTAACATAAGAAATGATTGTACATGGTGGTGAAACTCTGTCTTCAAGGTTGTTTGAACTTCTTCAAATGATCTGTCAAATGACTGAAACCATGCACTGGACTGGAGTTAAGCTACACTGATACCAATCCATAAAAATGATAGTCACCTGCAATGTGCAAACTACGGGGAATCACTCTCCTATGCACAGCATATAAGGTCTTTTTCTGCTGTAGTATCAATTAGAATCCACGGTAAACTGCTATACAAAATGACAATAGAGAACTCGCAATGCCATGTACGTCTAGAAAACGAAATATCAAGGTTTTAAAGTGGACTCCGGTTTAAGATAAGATGATGCTGTATCTCCTATACCCTTCAATTTAGCCTTGGAATATGTGTGCAGTTAAAAGAAACTACCGACTTACAATAATATCTTGTCAATAAACTCAATACAGATGATCGCTTAAACTGATGATGTTGTCATCTTCGGCCGAAGTAAAGCTGTTATAAATGAGACCTTCAAGTCGCTTGAGAGTAGAAAAATTGATCTTCAAATTAACAACAATAAAACCAAAAATAAGAATGTTATAAGAAAGGCTGAGAAGAAAGATTTGATGTGCGGCGATTAACGAATTGAGGGAGTTGAATCTTTTAAATATTTGGGATCAATGCTTAACTCAAACAAGAGCATACTTACAGATATAACAGCTCGAATCGCTGCAAATAGTTGAACTTTCTACTCAATTAAAAGTCTCCTTCGATCATCATATGTGTAAACTAACACCAAACTCAATTTAAACAAGACATTGATTAGACGTGGATCACAAACGTTCACAAACGTGGATCCTTACACAAAATTACGAATCGCATTTATCTGTAGTTGAGCGTAAGATCTACGCTACATTTTTGTTCCACTTAAGACAAACGATGGAAACCAGATATAACTTTGAGTTCAGAAACCGTCTTTAGGGGCCTGATATAATAGGCTGTATCCGTTCCAACAGGATTTGCTTGGTTTGGGCATGTTTTACGAGATGATTGAAGGTCTGGAATGATTAGGAATGGACGTGAAAATATTTGATGTTGATTAGCTTGGCAACGCTCCTACATGGAGCATGAGCTCCAAAAAAAAACAATAACGTCCCATATCAGAAAGCTAAAAAAATTAGGAATTGGGCTTTGCAGAAAATTATTCTTTCATAGTTCAAGATGCAGTTCAAGGTTACCATTGCACAAATAGTCAGTCTACAATTCATTCATATGTTATTATAATTCTGGAGATTGTCAACGCCACATAAGCCATTTTATATTTTCCGACTGGAATACCCATGGTAGTATAGCTGTACATATTTATTAACAGAATGGTTGATTTTATAAAAAAAAATAGATATGGAAATTAAGAAGATTCTCTTCGTATCAGATGGTACCTGATCTCAATACAAAAATAAATCCCTTCTAAAAAAATGATAGAAAACGATAGAACAGTTATTTTATCGCTTCCTATGCGAGTTGAAATCGTTTTTTCCGATAGAAACTGATGCAAACTTTAACGTTTTGCCTTTGCAGCGGATGCAATTTTTATCGTCATTTTCCTTTATATAAAGTCGCTAAACCTATAGTTTTTAATCGTTTTCTATCGTAAATTCCAAAACAATATTTTAAAAAATAACCCTTTTAGAAAAAAAATCCTTCTAATAGAATTTATATATATGTAAAACAGCCTCGAAAAACAGAAAAAATAAAACATATTTTTTTGTGTTTATTTGCAATAACTAACAATCTTTTCATTTAATTTTTGTCGTAGGAAAATATTTTTGATGTGGACCAAAAAATGCGCAATCACATTGTTAATTGCAGATAGTGAAGAAGCCCCTTATTGCAGATGTCTGGTTTTTCAAAAAATGGTAGAAATATGTTCAAATATTTGATATGTTTAAATTTTGTTTCAATATTTGGCCCCGTACGGCCCCTTTAACGGTTTGATTCATACAGTTTTTGGTCTGTAGTCTCTTAACCTGCACCCGGATATAGCCAATTTTCGAAATTGTCCAAAAGATTATTTGCCGCAACTACAACCAGAAAATATTTCTGGCGTGGTTCGAAAAATGCGACCGTAAGTGTGCCACTAAATTCCTTTGTACTTCATACAGTTGATTGCAGATAGCTAAACAGCATTTTATGGTTGTTGTTGTTGTAGCGACGTGTTTGGTGCTAATCCTCCGGCTCCATGTCCAGGTTCAGGAACTCTGCTACTGCCCTTGGGCGGTACCACAAATCTTCCTTCGTCAAGTTGGTTATGTTTATATTTTTAGGACAGTTAAATAGGTGGTCTACATCATGTGGCGTGCCCTCACATGCGGGGCACTTGTCAATAATTTCAGGTTTAACTCTGCTCATGTAGTTGTTTAGAATGCGTGATCAACCGGATCTTAGTTGAGCTAGGATGGATCTGGTGCTACGGGGTAGTTGGGCCTCTTCGGCAGCAACTTTTGGTGGCTTTCTATTTAGAACACGATTTGGAATATAGTTCCTTATTGTATTTTCAACTGTTTTGGTGTGGAGTGTTTTTAAGCCAGTTCTATATGTAGATTCGTCGATGTTACCAGTAACCTGACAATCTCTGACATCTTGCAGAAAGCATCTTGCTGTCTTCCTTATGTCTCTGGGTGGTTCTATTGTAGTTAAGGTGTCATTGCAAGGATGTTGCTCTTTGTGACAGGCCACTAGATATTGTTTGGTTAGCATTTCATTATGTTCACGGACTGGCAATATGTTACTTTCCTCGTGCAGGTGATCACGGTGTGCCATCAGGTGACATCCGGTTGCGGTTCGCAAGGCAGCATTTTGTGTTGTTTGTAGCTTATTCCAGTGAGTGTGGGCAACTTGAGGGGTCGATATGGGTGCAGCATAATTTATAATGGGTCTTCCTATTGCTTTGTACGTTGTTAAGATCGTGTTTTTATCTTTGCCCCATGAACTACCCGCTAGTGCTTTCAATGCGTTATTCCTGTTTTTCAGACTTGAGTTTATTAGTTGTGCATGAGCATTAAATTTAAGCAGTGGGTCGAATGTTACACCCAACAGTCTCGGATTTTTTACTGTAGGAATAAGTATATTGTCTATGCAGATGCTTAGTGTTGAATTTACCTCCTTCGTCTATGTGGTGAAAAGTGTAGAAGTGGACTTTTCAGTGGAAATCAGTTTTCTGGCCTTGAACCAATCATTCAGAGTATTAAGGTATGTATTCAGGATATTTGTGAGTTGCTGCAGGTTATTTCCTGTTGCAAGCACTGTGCAGTCGTCTGCATATGACGTGATAGTTATTCCTTCTGGTGGGGTAGGCAAATTGCTTAGGTAGAGATTGAATAATGACGGTGAAAGAACTCCACCTTGAGGAACTCCTTGTCTTAGCACTCTCATTTTGGACTTGCAGTTACGAAACTCAACATATGTTTGGCGACCTCCGAGGTAATTGCACAACCAGCGTTTCATTAAACCTGGCATATTAGTATTGAAGATGTCATGAAATAGAGCAGCGTGCGACACTGTGTCGAATGCTTTTGACAGGTCAAGTGCAACTAAAATTGTTCTAGCGCATGGTTGTTTTTGATTCAGACCATCACTGATCTGGCTTTGTATTCTGTATAGCGCGGTGGTTGTACTGTGTGCTCGCCGGAAGCCATGTTGATGTGGCGCCAAATTGCAGGATCTTGTCAGCTGAGGGAGCAGAAGTGCTTCGATGAGTTTTGCGACCGATAAAAGGATGGATATTGGTCCGTAAGACTCCCTTTTCTCAGGTTTTCCTGGTTTCAAAATGGGGCTGATTCTGGCCGTTTTCCAGATATTTGGTATCTGAAGAGTATTTAAAGATGTATTAAGTGTAGTAGTGAGGAAGTTCAAACCTTTGGGTCCGATGTGTTTGAGCATGATGGCTGAGATGCCGTCGGGTCCTATAGCTTTTGATGGCTTAATTTTCCGTATTGCATTCTCCACCTCTTCTACGGAAAATATAATATCCTCCAAGTTGTCAGTGTTAAGTTTGCGCATGTGTCTCAACACTGATCTGGTCTCTTTCTCGTGTTTTCGCTGCTTTTCTGTAAACTGAATGTTAAATTTGTTTGCGCATTTCCTGTGGTTATCAATGGGGATATCGTCGAAGGAGATCATGCAATTATTTTGTGGCTGTCGAGGATGAGTTAGGCCCTTAATGACCTTCCAACCTACGACCTTTTACTAGTACCCAGGTTTGATTCTCTCACTAACTCTCTCCATTTGTTGGAGGATGAGTTAGGCCCTTAATGACCTTCCAACCTACGACCTTTTACTAGTACCCAGGTTTGATTCTCTCACTAACTCTCTCCATTTGTTTCTTTTATGGTCCGTGACCGATTTGTTAATTTGCTTGTTCAGGTCCGGAATTCTGGAGTCGGCTGGATCTGTTTTACGGATGTCATCTCTTTGGTTAGAAAGCACACACGCTTCATGTGGAAAGTTTGGTTTTATTTTTTGGATTCTGCCAGCTGGTATGTATCGAGCTCTAGCCTTATTAAAAATTTCTCTGAATTGTTTTTCCCCTGAGAGGGCGTCAAGTGGTAAAAATTGCTTACTGAATTCAATCTCGGTAAAATTTGTAAAGTTTTCCCAGTCAGCTTTATTAAAATTAATGTATGTCTTCTTTTTGGAATTTATTTGATCGGCACGTGGTCTGATCCCAATGCAATTTCAGTTCTCCATTCTGCAACTGGCAATAGGGTCATACTGGCAAGGGAGATATCTGGAGAAGAGTATGAGTTGTTTGTTACCCTTGTCGGTTGTGGTTCGTTGAGGACTCCAAAATTGGAGCCGTCAATTTGATCGGCAATGCTTTCACCTCGTGGATCAGTGTTTAGATGTGAGTGCCATAGATCATGGTGCGCGTTCACATCTCCGAGAATTAGACAGTCTTTGATATAAAATAAATGTCCTATGGACGGTTCATAACCTGTATCACAGCTGCTTACTGGTGGTATATAAATATTGACTAGTGTTATTTCCGTATTTCCGGATTTTATTATAATTCCTTGTTGTTCTAGGTGTTTGTCGGTCTCCGGTACTGTAGGTAGTGTGGTTGTACGGTAAATAACGCTTTTGTGAATGATAAAGGCAAGACCACCACCTTTGTCTTTACCTCTATCCAGTCTTATAATTTTATAATCACAGATACTATCACTAATCTTAGATCTAACATTTAATTTTGTTTCTTGGAGAAACGTGACTAGAATATTGTTATTGCACATATAGTTTATTATATTGTCGATCTTATTCGTGAGACCGTTGCAATTTAGTTGCATAATTTTTACATCACTCGGAGTTTCCGGTAGCGTGTTCACTCGTAATGTATTTTGTTGTGGGCTCGTGTTGGTATTTAAACTTGATATTTGACAACATGGCGCTATGTAGTTCTTGGTCCATTGCTTATGTGTGACAAGACCTGAGCAGTTCTTGAGGTGGCACCATTCCTTGCAGGTATTACACTGAATAGATGTTGTGTTTGCCCTTAAGATGTTTTTACATATTGTACAGTGCCATGTTTTAGTTGGTCCTGGATTTGTTTCAATACCAGCCATGACGAGGAGTACTTGAAGCAGTGAGGCCAGTGACAGCTGCTTCTTTACCAAAAAAAATGGAGCGTCGGATTTGCACCTTCCGTCGAAATTGTTGTGATGGTCCTTGGTCAGAATTGAGTTTCGAGTGCTTCTGGGGCGTAGACCCGTCCATCTTGAGAAGTACAGCCTTTTATTGCAGATTGTTGGCTCGTCAAAAAATGATAGAAATATGTTCAAGTAATTAATATACCTAAATAAAATTAATAATTAATATTTTTTTTTTTTTTTTTTTAATAAGAAGTGTTGTGTAGTAGGAATTACAAAATGTGTCACAACAACACATAGATACCTTTTAAGACGTAGGTCCCACAACAACATGCGTCTTGAGGTATAGGTGGACGCTTTTTTTAAATCTTTGTGGATTGAAAGCACTCGAGACTATTGATTCGGGCAAAGCATTCCATGTGTACGATGTACGCACAAAGAAATCTCTTTGCATTCTATTACTATGACAGTGAGTAATCTCGACAGTTCGACCGCCCGCACACACCGATTGACGAGTAAAACGGGGAAAAACATATGTCTGAGGCATTATGGACCTGATTTCATCCGAGCACTGCTGGTGACGATATTTATAAAAAACAACGAGATCAGCAACAGTGCGACGATGTTGCAGGGAATCAAGACCTAATGTTAAATCTCGATCACCAACAATTCGTATAGCTCGCTTTTGAACAGAGTCCAAAAGAGCCAGGATAGTAACAGATGCAGCGCCCCAAACTTGACAACAATACTCCATACAGGGACGAATATAGGACTTATAAATGTGGAGTAATTGATGCGGAGTAAAATATTTTTTACATCTATTGAGGAGGCCGAGTTTTCTTGACGCGCTCTTTGCCATGGCCATTATATGATCGTTCCAGAGTAAGTCATTGGATATTGTGACTCCCAATAAACGAATGCTTTCACATTCGCGTATTTGGTCGTCACACATATTAATTGAAATATCGTTGGGAAACTCGGTCTTTGATCTGGAAACAATCAATAGCTGTGTTTTGGTGGAATTAAAATTGACCAAATTTTTGTCACCCCAATCGGCGACTTTTTTTAGGTCCTCGTTTACATTTATGGCAGCGTCTCTCCGGACGGGATTTATTCGTTCATGCATTTTACCCTTTGAAGATAGGGGGACGAATGACTTGTGCAGTGTACTATCATCTGCAAAACTATTTATTGGGTTACTGGTGATTTGCAACAGTTCGTTGATATAAATTAAAAATAAAGTGGGAGATAAAACTGAGCCTTGGGGTACACCAGCGTAAATTAATTTGGACTCAGAAGAAAAGCCATCTATAGATACCGAGATGTATCGGTTAGACAGAAAATTTTGAATCAACTTCACGACTGCGGGATGAAAACCGTACGCAACGAGCTTGTTGATCAAGTTGGCATGCCAAATTCGATCAAATGCTTTTGAGATGTCTAATGCGATTACGTACGTTTCACCACCTTTCTCAAGTATGCTATTCCAAATATGTGCCACATAGTTCAATAGATCGGTTGTTGATCTTTTGTTTCTAAAACCGTATTGGCTGTCAGATATCAAATGGTTGTCTTCCAAAAATTTGGATATGTGTGAATTAATATAGTGCTCGTATATTTTAGACATGACTGGGAGTAAGGCTATTGGTCTATAATTTGAAATATCACATTTCGTTCCTTTTTTTGGGACAGGCTGGACATTGGCCAACTTCCAGCAGGATGGATAAATACCAGATTTATAGGATTTAAAAAATATTTTGGTGAGGGTTGGTGCAAGTTCTTTTAAACTTGCACAGTTCTTTTGATGTTTTTAGAATAACAGGAGGAATGTTGTCCAGACCAGAAGCTTTGTTGTTGTTTAACCCCCTTAAAAGTTTTTCGACAATTTTGGGTTTGAAATGTAATTGTTTCATATTAACTCCTGAAGACTGGGTTTGGGGTATTTCTTTGGGAGTTTCTAAAACTGTTGAATTTGAAGCAAAGCGTTCCGCGAACAATGTAGCTTTCCTTGCAGGGTCAGTAATGATTGAGTCACCATCAATGATAGGAGGGATAGAAGATTTAATACCACAATTTAAAGAATTAATGGCACTGTAAAAACTTTTGTCAGAGATTGACATACTCGAAAGTTTTGCCGCTTTCGCTCTGTCAATCTCTGCTTTTTCGTTTTCGATTATCTGGTTTGATATTTTATTAGCCTTTAAATATTGGGATCGATTAACAGAGTTCTTTTTGTGAATCCAAATATTAAATAATCTACGTTTGTTTCTAAGAGCCAATTTGGCTGCTTTCGAAAACAAATATTTTTGTTGGGGTTTCATTATTGAAAAGGGAACGAATTTGTTAATACCGAATTGAATGGTTTCAGTAAAGTTTTGAGCAGAAACATTTACATCGTCAGTATAAAAACAATGACGATCAAAAGGGAAACCTTGAAAAAAACTTCGGAGACCATTGGTGTCCATTTTTGAAAAGTGAAATATTTTACGGGATTTGGGAACTCTAGTTTGTAGCAAATCAGTTTTGATAACTGATGTGATTAGATAATGGTCAGAATTTCCAATACTACCCTTATCGACATTGACACTCGTAATATCTGGCATAGATGTGAGATAAAGGTCTAAGAGAAAACTTTTATCACCGCCATTACGAGGAGTGAAAGTTGGGCTTTTTACAATCTGCGTCAGGTCGTGCGATGCAGCAAATATTTCTGCCTGCCTTCCATTGTTGTCGTCGGTCATTTTGGAAAATTCCAACCACGATTTGTTGTGGACGTTGAAGTCACCGGTAACGATAACCTCACAACTTTGAAATTGTGTTCTAATTTCGTCGACAACATTAGTCAAGTCATTAAAAAAATTGGGATTATGTTTGTTTGGGGACCAGTATAGAGCTATTGTGAAAAAAGAAATTTCAGGTAGACAAACCTTTAATACTACTGTACTGTAGCCATCACCATGTACTTCATAATTTGGAAAGCGTTTATATGCAACACTCTCATGAATGTATGCACATACACCTTGATGGAGTTTAAAAGCTGATTCAAGCCTATATTTGGGATTTAGTGTTACGTCATAGGGATAGTTTTCAGAAACTTGTGTTTCTGTAAGAAAAAGAATATGCGGTTGGTCGTGCTCGAGATGATGTTGCACGGCGTCCCGGTTGGCATTCAATCCACAAATATTTTGGATGTGTATTTTAAAAAGTTTTTTATCAAATGTGATAGTCATTTGATCTAAATATAATTTTTTTTAAAAATGGGTAACTAAACAATAAATCCTATCATATAATAAAATATGACATAGGCCAATATTTCATGATAGGATGTAAGAAATAATAAACAGGTGAAAACAAAGTTTTTAAAAAATTTGAAAGGTTACTAAAATATTTATCCATATTGTTCCCACGAGTTTAGACGCAATAAAGGTCACCAACAGGCCTTCGTCTATACCTGTTAGAAGTCTATATACAACTGGGGGCGACAGGTGCCCAGAGGATGGTACTTTTGTGGTTTGACCCTGCAAGAGTCCTCTCTAGTGTGTACCCACCAGGGGGTGCTAATAAGGGAGCACCTTCCCGCGACCCGGGCGGCTAAGCCAAGGTCCCCGTTCCCGCTAGACATGACAACAGGTTTACGGTTTGCAATAGCAGGCTAGAGCCCACTATAGCTCAGGTACCTCGGGTTCGCCAAGTCCCGTATCACGGTCTAATCAGACCAGTGATCCCTGAGGGTATACCGTATATACCGTATAAATCTACCTAAAACAACAAAAATATACATCCTAACCTAATATACATTACCCATTACTTGTTGAATAAATTAATATCTATAAAATTAATATCTAAAGATTAGCTTTGCAATTAAACATTGAACGCACTTATTATTAAATTAGTGTTGCATTAAATAAACATTGACATTTATGTATAACGCCATCTTACTTTTTTCCTTTTTTTTTTATGTACACAAACGTTTATAATTTGCTCGTGTAAAAATATATGTATTAAATCTAAAACCTTTTGTCTTTTTATAAAGAACATCATGCACTAAAGGCAAGTAATTTTAGAAGTTCTCAACAGTTTATGGACCCAGGCTTGTTAAAGTGTAAATATTTGGTGGAAACAGTATTGTTTTTCATGTAAAAACTAACTGTTTGGTGCGAAATGTTTTGTTCACATACCAACTGAGAAGCGACGAAAACTTGATTCGACTGGAATAGCTGGAAACTTAATGGGCTATGATGACTCGTCGAAAGCTTATCGCATTTATGTACCATCGACTGATAAATTGGTTACTAGCCGTGACGTCAAATTTGTCAGCAAAACTGATGTGTGGCCAAATAGCTGTGTAAAGGATGTGATATCTTCTGAAACTACACAAATCGTCTCAGAATTTACAGCAAATTTGGAAAACAATGATGAAATTTTTATCGATGAAGGTGAACCAACAAATATTGTTCCAGAGGTTCCACTAAGGAGGTTAGAACGTGTCAACAAAGGTGTTCCACCGGTGAGATTAATTGAAGAAATTAACATAGCAATTTCTACTGAACCGAAGTCGTATAATCAAGCTGTGACCAGTAATGATCGTGAAAATTGGATCGAAGCGATGGAAGATGAAATCAAATCTCTCCATGATAATGGAACATGGGAATTAACTGATTTACCCAAATCTAAGAAAGCTATTGGATGCAAATGGGTTTACAAAATTAAAACAAATGAAAATAGGAGTGTGACACGATACAAGGCGAGATTAGTTGCACAGGGATTTTCCCAAAAATATGGATCAGACTATGATCAAATATTTGCACCAGTTGCAAGGTTGACAACTTTTCGGATTCTATTATCATTGGCTAATAAAAATGGGTGGCATGTCGTGCATATAGATGCAAAAACAGCGTTTCTTAATGGAAATTTGGAAGAGGTTATATACATGAAGCAACCACCAGGATTTATAAGTGAAGGAAATGAAGAAAAAGTTTGTATTTTAAAAAGGAGTCTTTATGGTTTGAAGCAGGCTGCGAGATCATGGAACCAAGCCTTACACGAATTCCTATTGGCATCTGACTTCAATCAATGTAAAGCAGACCCCTGTTTATATATTAAAGAGGAGAATGGTTTATCGATTTATATTATCGTTTATGTTGATGATATGTTAATCTTCTGTAAATCAAAAGAAGCAATTGATAATACGATAAAAATCTTGAACAATAAATTTAAAATTCAAAATTTAGGAAACATTAAGTATTATCTCGGTTTGGAAATAACACGAGATAAAGGTGGAAATTATATGATAAACCAGACTAATTATATAAAACAATTGGTCGAACAATTCGGATTAAAAGACGCCAAAGACTCAAAATTGCCACTAAGTATTGGTCATGGCAAAGAAAATGGTGAAATCATTTTGCTTAAAGACAATGAAGAATATCGAAAACTTGTTGGTTGTTTACTATATATTGCAGTAAACACAAGATTCGATATTGCAGCAAGTGTATCAATTTTGGCACAGAAAGTTACTCAACCAAGCCAAACTGATTGGGTCGAACTAAAAAGAGTGTTAAAGTATCTCAAGGGTACTAAGGAGTTTAATTTACGATTGAGCACAACGCAGTTTGATGATTTATTTGTTGCATATGCAGATGCAAATTGGGCAGAAAATAAACATGATCGTAAATCCAATACTGGATATATGATGTTTGTTTGTGGTGGCGTAGTGGATTGGTGCAGCAAAAAGCAAACGTGTGTCGCATTGTCGTCAACAGAAGCTGAATTTATGGCCTTATCTGAGGCTTCTAAGGAAGTTATTTGGATTCGTCGTTTATTGGAGGAACTTGGAGAAAAGTTTGAGCATCCTACTGTTATTTATGAGGATAATCAAAGTTGTCTCAAACTCATTGAAACCGAAAAATTATCGAATCGTTCTAAACATATCGATACAAAGAAGTTCTTCGTAAAGGATCATATTGACAGAAAAACCGTAAAATGTGAATATTGTCCTACGGAAGAGATGTTAGCTGACTTGATGACAAAACCGTTACCAGCATCACGAATTCAACTGTTAACAAGAAATTGTGGATTGTTTAATTGAAGAGGAGTGTTGAATAAATTAATATCTATAAAATTAATATCTAAAGATTAGCTTTGCAATTAAACATTGAACGCACTTATTATTAAATTAGTGTTGCATTAAATAAACATTGACATTTATGTATAACGCCATCTTACTTTTTTCCTTTTTTTTTTATGTACACAAACGTTTATAATTTGCTCGTGTAAAAATATATGTATTAAATCTAAAACCTTTTGTCTTTTTATAAAGAACATCATGCACTAAAGGCAAGTAATTTTAGAAGTTCTCAACATTACTTACAGTCTCATATCTTTTAAGTTGAGAAGTGGTAACTATACATACATTGTTTTTTAACTATTTATATCTAAATGGCTACAGATCTAGTGTAATCAATTTAAAAACATAATAAAATTATTCTATATGGAATGTACAAAAGAAAACGATTCAAAATAAGCCTTGAAGAAATTTCAATCGTGAACTTCAGATTCAAAACGATTAACTGTGATAGAAATTCTAACATAAAAAACCCATTGAAACAGAACCGATTCTATCGTATCGTCTTCAATAGTTTTGAACGCGTAGACTTTATCTGCCAAAAATTAAACGTATCGTAATCCCGTAACCTATAGGTTTTTTCAGTTTTCGGTTTCCATGTTTTGTTTACGATATAATTTCTATGACTTTAGTTTACCATAGAACGTTTAGAATTTCTATTTCTAACACTGAAATAGAATTTCTATTTCTAACACTGTTTCTAACAGTGTTAGAAATAGAATTTCTATTTCTAACACTGAATTTTTTTTTTGTTAAACTGAACAAGTTTTTCATCGTTTTCTATCGTACATTCCATATATAGCACCAACCTTAACCTATCGTATTTTTCCGTCATCAGATTCCTATCGGGTTCAATCTGAAATTCACGATTGAGATTTTTCCAGGAGAAACTAACCAATCGTTCGTTATCTATACGTTAGAATGTCTATCGCAGTTGATCGATTTCGATCTGAAGTTCACGAGTGAAATATTTGTTGGTAAAACTGAACAAGCTTTTAATCGTTTTCTATCGTACATTCCATGTATAGCAGTAATCGAAAGGTCTTACTTTTTCCCTTCATCAAATTCCTATGAGATCGGAAAAATCGTCCTCCTTGTAAAGATAAATGATAGAAAGCAAATGGCCGTTAAGTTTCGGTTCGTATGGTTTTTGAATGAAAATGAATGCGTTTCGTTTTTGGCCAATAGAATCGGCTTTTGAGGGGAATTCTCAAGTAACAATTTTGCTCTAAATATGCTTAAACAGCGCTCTTAAAGCTAATTTATAGAGCTACGGGATTTAATGTGTGCTCTTGAAGCACTCTTAGAACTCTTATAGAGCTTCGTAAAAGCAAAAAGTGGCGGTTTATATAGCGCAACTTTATTGTTTTTTTAGCTCTATAAGAATTATTTCGGATACCATTATTAAGCGCATAACTCTATATAGCAATTAAATGAAAACGTTTGAGCCCATCATTATAGAGCTTTATAATTTCTGTCATATTTTTGTTTTTAAACATTTTGCTATAAAACGAACTCGGATTACTTTCTTATCCGAATAATAACATTATTTTTTATTAGATTTTTTTTAAAGAAAATATTTTGTGGATGTTTGACTTATTAAACTAAATGAAAAATAGGGAGGGGCTAAAATCTCACAGCTCTGAGATATCATAGACTTCGGTCTAAGTCAAGGATTTTGATATAGTTTTCGGCAAAACACTTTTATGAGGACATTGTTTTTAGTTTTGGCCAGCGATGTATATCAAACATAAAACTCTTTGTTAAAGCACATGTATTTTTTTATCTGTTTAGAAATTTATTACAAAACTAACACGAAACATCAATACGTTGCCGGAAAATTATAACAGATCATAAATTAACATAATTTAGTGAAAAGATGATACAATCAGCAAACTACTCGAAAACCTCTCCATTTAGCGTTTCGAGAAAATATTACAAAATCACAAATTCATATTTCTTTCAAAATTCCAAAAATATTGTAAAAATTAAATAAAATCAAACTTTTTTCAAAATTCTAAAAATACCAAAAATTACGAAATCAAAGATTAAAACTTTTTTTCAAAAATTCTAAAACTATTGTAAAAATTATAACAAAATCAAAAAATAAAACTTTTTTCAAAATTTCAAAAATATTCCAAAAATTAGAATAAAATCAAATATTTAAACTTTTTCGAAATTCCAATAACATTCCGAAAATTTTTAAAATTCACTTTTTCCAAAATTCTAAAAATATTTCAAAAATTATAACAATATCAAATATTGAAATTTTTTTCGAAATTCCAAAAGTTATAATAAAATTAAAAATTTTAAATTTTTCAAAATTCTAAAAATATTCTAAAAATTCTTACAAAATCAAAAATTGAAACTATTTTCAAAATTCTAAATATATAAATAAAATTCAAAAATTCTATTTTTATCAAAATTCTAAAAATATTGCATTATTTATAACAAAATCAAAAATTAAAACTTTTTCCGAAATTCTAAAAATATTGCAAAAATTATTACAAAATCAAAAATACTAACTTTTTTCAAAATTCCAAAAATATTTCAAAATCTATAACAAATTCAACAATTTCCATGTCCAATTTCAGTCATGTTCAGTTCAAGTCATGTTCAATTACATCTACGTCATAAAAACTGCTAAATTTTGTTTTCCAAAATATTGACTAAAAAAATAAATGAAATCATTTATTGACACTTGACATTATTTTTTTGACAAACTTATAATGCCATAATTCTTTATTATAATAATAATAAAACTTCATGTCATACAAATAATTAATTTTATTTTTTCCAAAAAATTGGGTAAAAAAATAAATAAAAATCATTCTCTTGACACACTTGACAACATTTTTTTGACAAACTTATAATGCCATAATTCTTAATAATAATAATAAAATTTCATGTCATACAAAAATACATATAATATTAAAATAATTAATTTTATTTTTTTCCATAAAATGGGTAAAAAAAAGATCTTTCTTTTGACACACTGGACAACATTTGTTTGACAAACTTGTAATACCATAATTCTCTATAATAATAATAAAATTTCATGTCATACAAATATATTTCATGTCATACAAGTAAGTAATTTTATATTTTTCCAAAAAATGGTAAAAAAATAAAAATCTTTTTTTTGACACACTTGACAACTTTTTTTTGACAAACTTGTAATACCATGTTCTGCCACTGTATAATGGCTTGGACTTTTGCTAACAGAATATATTTATATTAGAGAAAAATATACACGGGATGCGGTTTGTCCCCACACGAATCCTAAATTTGGGAATCTCTTAACAGGGAACTACTTAACCTATCATTGCATAGGACTACCAAGAATACAAAGAATAATATAATTTAGTAACATTAATTATATAAAAATAGAAACTTATCTTAAAGATCGTTGAGACTGATGAAATCCGAAATTGTTCCCCAGAATCCCGTACAACACATATTTTCCTTTAGTTTTACTCAACCAATCCAGTTGATGCTTTTCTTTTTACACATCCAATAATTAATGGCTACCATCTGTATATTTTTTCCTTGAATAGTCCACCGTTCTCTTAGATTCCGATACTACATCATACAATAACATTAGATCGTTTCTCTTTCAGACAATGATATCACACTTGATAATTGTAATATCCTTCATTGCTGGAGTTACACAAAAAAACCAATTCGACGTCACACAGTTCGCATTTATATTAGCAGAAAAAGAAGATTCTTCACAAAAATTGGAGTTATAATCACATGTATATTTATTTTATTTATTATATAAATGCTTTTTATGAAAATTATATTTCTTATTCTTTAGTCGCTTTTTCCACAAAAATAATCAAAAGAAATAATAAATCTTTATGGTTTTAAGTTCGATCGTTAACTTTTAATGACAAAAATCGGAATGAAATTTTTTTATCTCCAATTTTTAACATCGAATTTGATTGAAATCAAAAAATGTGATTTTTTCTTTGACATCTTCTAATGAAAAAATCGTGCAACACGAAGATTCAGCAAAAATTGAGTAACGACATCTGTTCGTTAGAAATGAAAATAAAATTGGTGCGTTCGTTTATTTTTTCCAGTATATTTGAAATTGAACTGGCCGTTGAAAATTTTAAAATTATTATTAATGTAAAAATGAACTGAAATTATTGAAATAAATTTTTATTGAATTAGAAAAAGAATATGAATTGATTTTATTATTGTTTAGGCGTATATAGCGGACGTTACAACCATAACTATAATAATGTTACGTTTTTCCAAACTTCCTTCGAATTGGCCTAACTCACAATTCGATAAACGCAATCCCCAATCTCTTCCTGAGTTCGATCACTGATTAGTAAGCACAAACACCAGGTTTTATTAAGTCTTCAACTCTTTGATTGTTCCACAACAACAGGAAAACAATACAGCAAACAATATTCCTAACTAGAATATTCTTCCAACAGCTTCGAAACTACAACGGTTTATTGTAGAAATTTCCAGTTCACAACGTTCAAAATAATACACAAAATATTTCTACTCAATAACACAATTATAACTTTATTTACAAAAACTAATTTTAAATATCACTTTTATAATTTTAACTTCACTGTCACACGTTTAAAATAAAACTAATTTTACATTTAATTTCACTTTACTGTCGCAGGTCTAAAATAAACTAATTTTACATTTATACTAAGTTTACACCAGTATCTAATTTGCTACGTATCAAATTTGCTAGCCATTTTCACCATCATACTTTTTAAATTTGATACGGTGATGTAAACTCTTATTAATTAGGTATGACACATTAACTTTTAGCGCGTCCTTTTCATTGTTAATTTTTTGGTTAGGAAAAAATAATTTCCATATATATTTTTTATAAAAAACTGAAAACATTTATTATATTAATGCTAAAATTTATTTTACTTTTAATTTCAGCAAAAAAATCACATCAAACATAAATATATATTTATAAAATAAGTTGATTTATTTTTATTTTAAATGTCATACCTAATTTTAGTGTTCACACCGTAAAAATAATACCTAATTGCTACGTACCTAATTTGATACGTAGCAAATCATCCTACCAAATATTTGGTACGTACTTTTTTGATAACTGTTTACATCGACCATAGTCGACCTAATAAGTATAGTATGTACCTATTAGATCCTGGTGTAAACTTAGTATAAATTTCACTTTACTGTCGCAGGTCTAAAATAAACTAATTTTACATTTAATTTCACTTTACTGTCGCAGGTCTAAAATAAACTAATTTTACCTTTAATTTCACTTTACTGTCGCAGGTCTAAAATAAACTAATTAAAAAACTACAAGAACCAATTTTCTTATATACCTTCTGCAATACTTCTAGATAATTCGACATCACTTTCCAGAAACCTTGAGAAAATATTAGAATATTCGATTATTTTACGTTATGTTGATTTGATTCATAAAATCGTTTATGTTGACCCTATTTCTAAGAAGAGACAACAACAACAATATTCATTTCATTAATTTGATTGTGTTTTGTTGATTTTATTTTCCTGGAAGTGACCGTAATCGTCTAGATTTTTCTAAATCGTAACAATAATAATAAAATTTCATGTCATACAAATAATTAATTTTATTTTTTTCCAAATAATGGGTAAAAAAATAAATAAAAATTTTTCTTTTGACACACTTGACAACATTTTTTTGATAAACTTATAATACCATAATTCTCTATAATAATAATAAAATTTCATGTCATACAAATAATTAATGTTATTTTTTTCCAAAAAATTGGGTAAAACAGTAAATAAAAATCTTTCTTTTGACACACTTGACAACATTTGACAAACTTCTATTGCAATAATCTAGTTTTTGATCTCACATATCGATCCCTACCATCAAGAATTCTCCAAATTCAAAGTTCCTACTCGTAATCACTTAAAATTAACGTTTTTTAATCCAAAAATATGAAAATTTGCTATTTTTGATAAACTTAATGATTTTTTGACACACTTCCGGTACAGTTATCGAACACAGCGTCCTTTCAAACCTGTCCATTGAGTATGCCTATTTTTAGAAAAAAAAATTTTTGAAATCCGTCCAGCGGTTTTCTAGATTTCGTAGGTAATGACGGACGGCCGGCAGACAGACATACATTTTTTTTTGCTTTTTTAGAATCAGTAGGTCCTAAAACGTCGAGAAATGCCAAAAAAAGTGGGGGTAAGAATTTCACTTTTGGCTCATGAACGAAATACCTAGGTCTTTCAAACCGAAGTAATTATATTGAAATGATTGTTTAATTTAAATTATAAAATGTATTTTGAGTGTGGATTGTGTGGAAGTGAAATATCCGTGCCATTTATTTTTTGTTGTGAATATTAATTAATATGTACGATACTTCTGAAATTTCCAACGTTCTCTTGAAATATGTAATAATTATTATTAAAATTAGTAGTTATTGAAAAATAAAATAAAATAAATCGTTTCATTTTATCTATAAAAAAACGCAACGGATTAGCTGGAATTAAACTCAAGCATGTAATGTAATGTGATAATATGTTTTGTTGTTTACGACATCGCATTTATGTTTTGTATTGGTTTTCTTTTACTTCTCTAGCTAGAAGTAAACACACCCCCTGCACCCTCTCACCTTTCATGAAGTAAATACTAAACCCTTCGTACAAACCGAAGTCCTAACACCTCGTAGCAACTTCCTACCCTTACCACCATTTGTCAATAGAAAATAGAGGTAGTCTTTGTAATAGAGCTTGAAAATAAAAAAAATATTTAATTCTAAATTCATTAGGTCTTTTTTAACAAGCAAAAATATCATTTTAATATAAAATAATTAATTATTTATACTAGAAGTTATTACTCAAAAATTTTATTTAGTAGTGTATTCTTTTCGGCTGTACCGAACAAATTTCAGTACAGTTCAACACCGAATTATTTCTTTTTGTATTGAAATTCATTCCAAAAGAATACAAAATTCGATAATTCGGTGGTGGAACTTGTTCAGTACAGCCGAAAAGAATACACTATAATATAAATGACGCAGTTTTGTTTACGCCAAAACCTTCTGGTTCCATGATTTCAAGTTTTAAAAAAAATTGTTAAATTAATTAATCTAATATATTAAATAAACAATAGTCCAATTTTATTTAATTAAAACTTCAACTTGCGTCCTTTAATATGCTAATTTCGTTCCGATTTGTTATCAATTATCATGCATAAACTAAATAATATAGGTGCGTCCGATTTGACTGAAATAACTGAAAAAACAACAACAATTGCATATAATTTTTCATTTGTTTCAGTTGCTTCACTCAAAACGAACACGAATATCGATTGGTCCTTGGCAAAAGTAAAATAAACTAAGAAAATGTTATGATTATAAAGCGAATAGGAAGAATAAAAGAAATAAAATAAAAACGACAGATATTCTAAAACACGACTCACGAGTGCTGGAGAATATAAAACATTCGAATGAAAACATTTCTCTTATTTCTATTCTTTATATATTCGTATTCTTTCCCTAATAAAAAAAAGGAATAAAAGCGATTGGATTTTCAAAACATTCTTAAATATTCGTTCGAAGCACGTTTCTTGCTCATCTCTGCTATGGACCTGAAATTTGAGGTGCGTATAAAACTAATCTGTCCACATAAGATGACAGGTACAAATAAAACTAAAGTTGTTTTCGTTTGGTTTACAGGGTTACGATGTGAGACCTTTGAAAAAATACATTTTTTTAGGGTTCCCTACTTTGAAAAAGTAAAAGCCGTACCCTATTGGTGAGACTTCGGTGTCCGTCCGATTTTCTACATCTACACAAACTATAAGTGCTATCAACTTGAAATTTTCTATAGTTATTAAATGTGTTATCCCACACCTGATGATAACAAAAAAATTTGAAATTTTTGTTTTTATTTATATTTTATGGACATAGATAAGGAGATAGTAAAACAAAAGTTTTGCTGGAATCGAGAAGGAATCGAATTTGGTCTAAAAAATAGAAAAAAATGGAAGTATTTAAAAAAAAATTTTCATTGAATTTTCAACTGTTTAGTTTTTGAGTTATTACCAAAAACGAGTGGTTTTTTTTTTGGTTCCCCCGCTTAATTTCGAACATTACAAAAGAAAAAATTTAAAAAAATTCATGGGTGTTGGGATTTTGCTAAATCGCAACCAAAACTTTTTTTTGGTTGTTATAATTTCAAATGTTCATTAAAAGGTTTAAAGTAGAAATTTTGAAAAAAAAATTATTTTTGATCATGGCATGTGGGGTGTCATATGAAAGGTGATTTTTTTTGTAGTGCAAAAGAGTTTTTTTTGTAATTTTCGAAAGCACAGTTTTCGATTTATTTTCAAAAATGTAAAAATTATTTTTGTCCCCCCCTTAACTTCGAACATTACAAAAGAAAAAATTTAAAAAAATTCATTGGTGTAGGGATTTTGCTAAATCGAAACAAAAACTTTCTTTTTGTTGTTATAATTTCAAATGTTCATTAGAGGGGGTTTAAAGTAGAAATTTTGAAAAAAAAATTATTTTTGATCATGGCATGTGGGGTGTCATTTGAAAGGTGATTTTTTTTGTAGTGCAAAAGAGTTTTTTTTGTAATTTTCGAAAGCACAGTTTTCGATTTATGTTCAAAAATGTAAAAATTAATTTTGTCCGCCTCCTTAACTTCGAACATTACAAAAGAAAAAATTTAAAAAAATTCATGGGTAGGGATTTTGCTAAATCGAAACAAAAACTTTTTTTACTAGTTGTAATTTCAAATTAACGTGAAGCTATACTAACAAAAACTGTCTTTTTCTCAAATATTATATACAATGAACCCTCAGCGAGTGAATTATATTCGCACTTGCCTGACTTTTTATAGATTCAAGTAGGGTATCAAATGAAAGGGCTTCATTTCAATATTCTTTAAAAATTTATTTTGGAATTTTACACCTCAACATTTTTTGTATAATTTTGAATAATGTCGTTTTCTTCGTGTTTTTTTTTTTACCTCGATTAGCTCCGAACCTAACTGATCAAAAATCTTCAAATGTAGTGGGAATGATAGAAAAATTAGTAAGTTTTTTATGAAAAATATAGGAAAGTATCACATACTCATAATTATATTTATCAGAGGTAGAAATGAGGAGGGGTAAAAACACTATTTAAAACGTGGTCAAGTGTCATTTGAAAGAGCACCTAGTTTAGAAAACATAGCATTTTTTTTAGAATCTTGCGGTGCACAGTTTTTGAGTTATTTTCAAAAAAGTGCGATTTTCAGACAGCCCCCCCCCTCTACATTTCGACACTGATTGACAGACAAATTTGTAAAAATTCACAGAGTTAGGAAGTTTGGTAAATTTTGAATGAAAATCATAGCGAAGTCTCAAATAATTATATTTCTGTATGTTTAGGGGACGGGGGTAGAGAGAGTAAAAAAAACCTTTTTTGACCCAAGCGACTGGGGTGTTATTTAAAAGAGCGCCTAATTTAGAAATCATTCCAATTTTTTAGAATTTTGCGGTGGACAGTTTTTGAGTTATTGTCAAAAAAAGCAAAACTCAGACCGCCCTCCTTACGTCTCGACATTGATTGACATAAAAATTTGTAAAAATTCACAAAGTTAGGAAAAATGATTAATTTTGAATGAAAATTATACATTATAGCAAACGTGTGTCGCATTGTCGTCAACAGAAGCTGAATTTATGGCCTTATCTGAGGCTTCTAAGGAAGTTATTTGGATTCGTCGTTTATTGGAGGAACTTGGAGAAAAGTTTGAGCATCCTACTGTTATTTATGAGGATAATCAAAGTTGTCTCAAACTCATTGAAACCGAAAAATTATCGAATCGTTCTAAACATATCGATACAAAGAAGTTCTTCGTAAAGGATCATATTGACAGAAAAACCGTAAAATGTGAATATTGTCCTACGGAAGAGATGTTAGCTGACTTGATGACAAAACCGTTACCAGCATCACGAATTCAACTGTTAACAAGAAATTGTGGATTGTTTAATTGAAGAGGAGTGTTGAATAAATTAATATCTATAAAATTAATATCTAAAGATTAGCTTTGCAATTAAACATTGAACGCACTTATTATTAAATTAGTGTTGCATTAAATAAACATTGACATTTATGTATAACGCCATCTTACTTTTTTCCTTTTTTTTTTATGTACACAAACGTTTATAATTTGCTCGTGTAAAAATATATGTATTAAATCTAAAACCTTTTGTCTTTTTATAAAGAACATCATGCACTAAAGGCAAGTAATTTTAGAAGTTCTCAACATTACTTACAGTCTCATATCTTTTAAGTTGAGAAGTGGTAACTATACATACATTGTTTTTTAACTATTTATATCTAAATGGCTACAGATCTAGTGTAATCAATTTAAAAACATAATAAAATTATTCTATATGGAATGTACAAAAGAAAACGATTCAAAATAAGCCTTGAAGAAATTTCAATCGTGAACTTCAGATTCAAAACGATTAACTGTGATAGAAATTCTAACATAAAAAACCCATTGAAACAGAACCGATTCTATCGTATCGTCTTCAATAGTTTTGAACGCGTAGACTTTATCTGCCAAAAATTAAACGTATCGTAATCCCGTAACCTATAGGTTTTTTCAGTTTTCGGTTTCCATGTTTTGTTTACGATATAATTTCTATGACTTTAGTTTACCATAGAACGTTTAGAATTTCTATTTCTAACACTGAAATAGAATTTCTATTTCTAACACTGTTTCTAACAGTGTTAGAAATAGAATTTCTATTTCTAACACTGAATTTTTTTTTGTTAAACTGAACAAGTTTTTCATCGTTTTCTATCGTACATTCCATATATAGCACCAACCTTAACCTATCGTATTTTTCCGTCATCAGATTCCTATCGGGTTCAATCTGAAATTCACGATTGAGATTTTTCCAGGAGAAACTAACCAATCGTTCGTTATCTATACGTTAGAATGTCTATCGCAGTTGATCGATTTCGATCTGAAGTTCACGAGTGAAATATTTGTTGGTAAAACTGAACAAGCTTTTAATCGTTTTCTATCGTACATTCCATGTATAGCAGTAATCGAAAGGTCTTACTTTTTCCCTTCATCAAATTCCTATGAGATCGGAAAAATCGTCCTCCTTGTAAAGATAAATGATAGAAAGCAAATGGCCGTTAAGTTTCGGTTCGTATGGTTTTTGAATGAAAATGAATGCGTTTCGTTTTTGGCCAATAGAATCGGCTTTTGAGGGGAATTCTCAAGTAACAATTTTGCTCTAAATATGCTTAAATAGCGCTCTTAAAGCTAATTTATAGAGCTACGGGATTTAATGTGTGCTCTTGAAGCACTCTTAGAACTCTTATAGAGCTTCGTAAAAGCAAAAAGTGGCGGTTTATATAGCGCAACTTTATTGTTTTTTTAGCTCTATAAGAATTATTTCGTATTCCATTATTAAGCGCATAACTCTATATAGCAATTAAATGAAAACGTTTGAGCCCATCATTATAGAGCTTTATAATTTCTGTCATATTTTTGTTTTTAAACATTTTGCTATAAAACGAACTCGGATTACTTTCTTATCCGAATAATAACATTATTTTTTATTAGATTTTTTTTAAAGAAAATATTTTGTGGATGTTTGACTTATTAAACTAAATGAAAAATAGGGAGGGGCTAAAATCTCACAGCTCTGAGATATCATAGACTTCGGTCTAAGTCAAGGATTTTGATATAGTTTTCGGCAAAACACTTTTATGAGGACATTGTTTTTAGTTTTGGCCAGCGATGTATATCAAACATAAAACTCTTTGTTAAAGCACATGTATTTTTTTATCTGTTTAGAAATTTATTACAAAACTAACACGAAACATCAATACGTTGCCGGAAAATTATAACAGATCATAAATTAACATAATTTAGTGAAAAGATGATACAATCAGCAAACTACTCGAAAACCTCTCCATTTAGCGTTTCGAGAAAATATTACAAAATCACAAATTCATATTTCTTTCAAAATTCCAAAAATATTGTAAAAATTAAATAAAATCAAACTTTTTTCAAAATTCTAAAAATACCAAAAATTACGAAATCAAAGATTAAAACTTTTTTTCAAAAATTCTAAAACTATTGTAAAAATTATAACAAAATCAAAAAATAAAACTTTTTTCAAAATTTCAAAAATATTCCAAAAATTAGAATAAAATCAAATATTTAAACTTTTTCGAAATTCCAATAACATTCCGAAAATTTTTAAAAATTCAAACTTTTTCCAAAATTCTAAAAATATTTCAAAAATTATAACAATATCAAATATTGAAATTTTTTTCGAAATTCCAAAAGTTATAATAAAATTAAAAATTTTAAATTTTTCAAAATTCTAAAAATATTCTAAAAATTCTTACAAAATCAAAAATTGAAACTATTTTCAAAATTCTAAATATATAAATAAAATTCAAAAATTCTATTTTTATCAAAATTCTAAAAATATTGCATTATTTATAACAAAATCAAAAATTAAAACTTTTTCCGAAATTCTAAAAATATTGCAAAAATTATTACAAAATCAAAAATACTAACTTTTTTCAAAATTCCAAAAATATTTCAAAATCTATAACAAATTCAACAATTTCCATGTCCAATTTCAGTCATGTTCAGTTCAAGTCATGTTCAATTACATCTACGTCATAAAAACTGCTAAATTTTGTTTTCCAAAATATTGACTAAAAAAATAAATGAAATCATTTATTGACATTTTTTTGACAAACTTATAATGCCATAATTCTTTATTATAATAATAATAAAACTTCATGTCATACAAATAATTAATTTTATTTTTTCCAAAAAATTGGGTAAAAAAATAAATAAAAATCATTCTCTTGACACACTTGACAACATTTTTTTGACAAACTTATAATGCCATAATTCTTAATAATAATAATAAAATTTCATGTCATACAAAAATACATATAATATTAAAATAATTAATTTTATTTTTTTCCAAAAAATGGGTAAAAAAAAGATCTTTCTTTTGACACACTGGACAACATTTGTTTGACAAACTTGTAATACCATAATTCTCTATAATAATAATAAAATTTCATGTCATACAAATATATTTCATGTCATACAAGTAAGTAATTTTATATTTTTCCAAAAAATGGTAAAAAAATAAAAATCTTTTTTTTGACACACTTGACAACTTTTTTTTGACAAACTTGTAATACCATGTTCTGCCACTGTATAATGGCTTGGACTTTTGCTAACAGAATATATTTATATTAGAGAAAAATATACACGGGATGCGGTTTGTCCCCACACGAATCCTAAATTTGGGAATCTCTTAACAGGGAACTACTTAACCTATCATTGCATAGGACTACCAAGAATACAAAGAATAATATAATTTAGTAACATTAATTATATAAAAATAGAAACTTATCTTAAAGATCGTTGAGACTGATGAAATCCGAAATTGTTCCCCAGAATCCCGTACAACACATATTTTCCTTTAGTTTTACTCAACCAATCCAGTTGATGCTTTTCTTTTTACACATCCAATAATTAATGGCTACCATCTGTATATTTTTTCCTTGAATAGTCCACCGTTCTCTTAGATTCCGATACTACATCATACAATAACATTAGATCGTTTCTCTTTCAGACAATGATATCACACTTGATAATTGTAATATCCTTCATTGCTGGAGTTACACAAAAAAACCAATTCGACGTCACACAGTTCGCATTTATATTAGCAGAAAAAGAAGATTCTTCACAAAAATTGGAGTTATAATCACATGTATATTTATTTTATTTATTATATAAATGCTTTTTATGAAAATTATATTTCTTATTCTTTAGTCGCTTTTTCCACAAAAATAATCAAAAGAAATAATAAATCTTTATGGTTTTAAGTTCGATCGTTAACTTTTAATGACAAAAATCGGAATGAAATTTTTTTATCTCCAATTTTTAACATCGAATTTGATTGAAATCAAAAAATGTGATTTTTTCTTTGACATCTTCTAATGAAAAAATCGTGCAACACGAAGATTCAGCAAAAATTGAGTAACGACATCTGTTCGTTAGAAATGAAAATAAAATTGGTGCGTTCGTTTATTTTTTCCAGTATATTTGAAATTGAACTGGCCGTTGAAAATTTTAAAATTATTATTAATGTAAAAATGAACTGAAATTATTGAAATAAATTTTTATTGAATTAGAAAAAGAATATGAATTGATTTTATTATTGTTTAGGCGTATATAGCGGACGTTACAACCATAACTATAATAATGTTACGTTTTTCCAAACTTCCTTCGAATTGGCCTAACTCACAATTCGATAAACGCAATCCCCAATCTCTTCCTGAGTTCGATCACTGATTAGTAAGCACAAACACCAGGTTTTATTAAGTCTTCAACTCTTTGATTGTTCCACAACAACAGGAAAACAATACAGCAAACAATATTCCTAACTAGAATATTCTTCCAACAGCTTCGAAACTACAACGGTTTATTGTAGAAATTTCCAGTTCACAACGTTCAAAATAATACACAAAATATTTCTACTCAATAACACAATTATAACTTTATTTACAAAAACTAATTTTAAATATCACTTTTATAATTTTAACTTCACTGTCACACGTTTAAAATAAAACTAATTTTACATTTAATTTCACTTTACTGTCGCAGGTCTAAAATAAACTAATTTTACATTTATACTAAGTTTACACCAGTATCTAATTTGCTACGTATCAAATTTGCTAGCCATTTTCACCATCATACTTTTTAAATTTGATACGGTGATGTAAACTCTTATTAATTAGGTATGACACATTAACTTTTAGCGCGTCCTTTTCATTGTTAATTTTTTGGTTAGGAAAAAATAATTTCCATATATATTTTTTATAAAAAACTGAAAACATTTATTATATTAATGCTAAAATTTATTTTACTTTTAATTTCAGCAAAAAAATCACATCAAACATAAATATATATTTATAAAATAAGTTGATTTATTTTTATTTTAAATGTCATACCTAATTTTAGTGTTCACACCGTAAAAATAATACCTAATTGCTACGTACCTAATTTGATACGTAGCAAATCATCCTACCAAATATTTGGTACGTACTTTTTTGATAACTGTTTACATCGACCATAGTCGACCTAATAAGTATAGTATGTACCTATTAGATCCTGGTGTAAACTTAGTATAAATTTCACTTTACTGTCGCAGGTCTAAAATAAACTAATTTTACATTTAATTTCACTTTACTGTCGCAGGTCTAAAATAAACTAATTTTACCTTTAATTTCACTTTACTGTCGCAGGTCTAAAATAAACTAATTAAAAAACTACAAGAACCAATTTTCTTATATACCTTCTGCAATACTTCTAGATAATTCGACATCACTTTCCAGAAACCTTGAGAAAATATTAGAATATTCGATTATTTTACGTTATGTTGATTTGATTCATAAAATCGTTTATGTTGACCCTATTTCTAAGAAGAGACAACAACAACAATATTCATTTCATTAATTTGATTGTGTTTTGTTGATTTTATTTTCCTGGAAGTGACCGTAATCGTCTAGATTTTTCTAAATCGTAACAATAATAATAAAATTTCATGTCATACAAATAATTAATTTTATTTTTTTCCAAATAATGGGTAAAAAAATTAATAAAAATTTTTCTTTTGACACACTTGACAACATTTTTTTGATAAACTTATAATACCATAATTCTCTATAATAATAATAAAATTTCATGTCATACAAATAATTAATGTTATTTTTTTCCAAAAAATTGGGTAAAACAGTAAATAAAAATCTTTCTTTTGACACACTTGACAACATTTGACAAACTTCTATTGCAATAATCTAGTTTTTGATCTCACATATCGATCCCTACCATCAAGAATTCTCCAAATTCAAAGTTCCTACTCGTAATCACTTAAAATTAACGTTTTTTAATCCAAAAATATGAAAATTTGCTATTTTTGATAAACTTAATGATTTTTTGACACACTTCCGGTACAGTTATCGAACACAGCGTCCTTTCAAACCTGTCCATTGAGTATGCCTATTTTTAGAAAAAAAAATTTTTGAAATCCGTCCAGCGGTTTTCTAGATTTCGTAGGTAATGACGGACGGCCGGCAGACAGACATACATTTTTTTTTGCTTTTTTAGAATCA
Source organism: Diogma glabrata (assembly GCA_963693315.1). Taxonomy (NCBI): domain Eukaryota; kingdom Metazoa; phylum Arthropoda; class Insecta; order Diptera; family Cylindrotomidae; genus Diogma; species Diogma glabrata. Next base: position 118,905,055 of record OY856186.1, on the reverse strand, counting down.
GTAGGTCCTAAAACGTCGAGAAATGCCAAAAAAAGTGGGGGTAAGAATTTCACTTTTGGCTCATGAACGAAATACCTAGGTCTTTCAAACCGAAGTAATTATATTGAAATGATTGTTTAATTTAAATTATAAAATGTATTTTGAGTGTGGATTGTGTGGAAGTGAAATATCCGTGCCATTTATTTTTTGTTGTGAATATTAATTAATATGTACGATACTTCTGAAATTTCCAACGTTCTCTTGAAATATGTAATAATTATTATTAAAATTAGTAGTTATTGAAAAATAAAATAAAATAAATCGTTTCATTTTATCTATAAAAAAACGCAACGGATTAGCTGGAATTAAACTCAAGCATGTAATGTAATGTGATAATATGTTTTGTTGTTTACGACATCGCATTTATGTTTTGTATTGGTTTTCTTTTACTTCTCTAGCTAGAAGTAAACACACCCCCTGCACCCTCTCACCTTTCATGAAGTAAATACTAAACCCTTCGTACAAACCGAAGTCCTAACACCTCGTAGCAACTTCCTACCCTTACCACCATTTGTCAATAGAAAATAGAGGTAGTCTTTGTAATAGAGCTTGAAAATAAAAAAAATATTTAATTCTAAATTCATTAGGTCTTTTTTAACAAGCAAAAATATCATTTTAATATAAAATAATTAATTATTTATACTAGAAGTTATTACTCAAAAATTTTATTTAGTAGTGTATTCTTTTCGGCTGTACCGAACAAATTTCAGTACAGTTCAACACCGAATTATTTCTTTTTGTATTGAAATTCATTCCAAAAGAATACAAAATTCGATAATTCGGTGGTGGAACTTGTTCAGTACAGCCGAAAAGAATACACTATAATATAAATGACGCAGTTTTGTTTACGCCAAAACCTTCTGGTTCCATGATTTCAAGTTTTAAAAAAAATTGTTAAATTAATTAATCTAATATATTAAATAAACAATAGTCCAATTTTATTTAATTAAAACTTCAACTTGCGTCCTTTAATATGCTAATTTCGTTCCGATTTGTTATCAATTATCATGCATAAACTAAATAATATAGGTGCGTCCGATTTGACTGAAATAACTGAAAAAACAACAACAATTGCATATAATTTTTCATTTGTTTCAGTTGCTTCACTCAAAACGAACACGAATATCGATTGGTCCTTGGCAAAAGTAAAATAAACTAAGAAAATGTTATGATTATAAAGCGAATAGGAAGAATAAAAGAAATAAAATAAAAACGACAGATATTCTAAAACACGACTCACGAGTGCTGGAGAATATAAAACATTCGAATGAAAACATTTCTCTTATTTCTATTCTTTATATATTCGTATTCTTTCCCTAATAAAAAAAAGGAATAAAAGCGATTGGATTTTCAAAACATTCTTAAATATTCGTTCGAAGCACGTTTCTTGCTCATCTCTGCTATGGACCTGAAATTTGAGGTGCGTATAAAACTAATCTGTCCACATAAGATGACAGGTACAAATAAAACTAAAGTTGTTTTCGTTTGGTTTACAGGGTTACGATGTGAGACCTTTGAAAAAATACATTTTTTTAGGGTTCCCTACTTTGAAAAAGTAAAAGCCGTACCCTATTGGTGAGACTTCGGTGTCCGTCCGATTTTCTACATCTACACAAACTATAAGTGCTATCAACTTGAAATTTTCTATAGTTATTAAATGTGTTATCCCACACCTGATGATAACAAAAAAATTTGAAATTTTTGTTTTTATTTATATTTTATGGACATAGATAAGGAGATAGTAAAACAAAAGTTTTGCCGGAATCGAGAAGGAATCGAATTTGGTCTAAAAAATAGAAAAAAATGGAAGTATTTAAAAAAAAATTTTCATTGAATTTTCAACTGTTTAGTTTTTGAGTTATTACCAAAAACGAGTGGTTTTTTTTTTGGTTCCCCCGCTTAATTTCGAACATTACAAAAGAAAAAATTTAAAAAAATTCATGGGTGTTGGGATTTTGCTAAATCGCAACCAAAACTTTTTTTTGGTTGTTATAATTTCAAATGTTCATTAAAAGGTTTAAAGTAGAAATTTTGAAAAAAAAATTATTTTTGATCATGGCATGTGGGGTGTCATATGAAAGGTGATTTTTTTTGTAGTGCAAAAGAGTTTTTTTTGTAATTTTCGAAAGCACAGTTTTCGATTTATTTTCAAAAATGTAAAAATTATTTTTGTCCCCCCCTTAACTTCGAACATTACAAAAGAAAAAATTTAAAAAAATTCATTGGTGTAGGGATTTTGCTAAATCGAAACAAAAACTTTCTTTTTGTTGTTATAATTTCAAATGTTCATTAGAGGGGGTTTAAAGTAGAAATTTTGAAAAAAAATTATTTTTGATCATGGCATGTGGGGTGTCATTTGAAAGGTGATTTTTTTTGTAGTGCAAAAGAGTTTTTTTTGTAATTTTCGAAAGCACAGTTTTCGATTTATGTTCAAAAATGTAAAAATTAATTTTGTCCGCCTCCTTAACTTCGAACATTACAAAAGAAAAAATTTAAAAAAATTCATGGGTAGGGATTTTGCTAAATCGAAACAAAAACTTTTTTTACTAGTTGTAATTTCAAATTAACGTGAAGCTATACTAACAAAAACTGTCTTTTTCTCAAATATTATATACAATGAACCCTCAGCGAGTGAATTATATTCGCACTTGCCTGACTTTTTATAGATTCAAGTAGGGTATCAAATGAAAGGGCTTCATTTCAATATTCTTTAAAAATTTATTTTGGAATTTTACACCTCAACATTTTTTGTATAATTTTGAATAATGTCGTTTTCTTCGTGTTTTTTTTTTTACCTCGATTAGCTCCGAACCTAACTGATCAAAAATCTTCAAATGTAGTGGGAATGATAGAAAAATTAGTAAGTTTTTTATGAAAAATATAGGAAAGTATCACATACTCATAATTATATTTATCAGAGGTAGAAATGAGGAGGGGTAAAAACACTATTTAAAACGTGGTCAAGTGTCATTTGAAAGAGCACCTAGTTTAGAAAACATAGCATTTTTTTTAGAATCTTGCGGTGCACAGTTTTTGAGTTATTTTCAAAAAAGTGCGATTTTCAGACAGCCCCCCCCCTCTACATTTCGACACTGATTGACAGACAAATTTGTAAAAATTCACAGAGTTAGGAAGTTTGGTAAATTTTGAATGAAAATCATAGCGAAGTCTCAAATAATTATATTTCTGTATGTTTAGGGGACGGGGGTAGAGAGAGTAAAAAAAACCTTTTTTGACCCAAGCGACTGGGGTGTTATTTAAAAGAGCGCCTAATTTAGAAATCATTCCAATTTTTTAGAATTTTGCGGTGGACAGTTTTTGAGTTATTGTCAAAAAAAGCAAAACTCAGACCGCCCTCCTTACGTCTCGACATTGATTGACATAAAAATTTGTAAAAATTCACAAAGTTAGGAAAAATGATTAATTTTGAATGAAAATTATAGCGAAGTCTCAAATAATTATATTTCTGTGTGTTTAGGGGACTGGGGTAGAGAGGGTAAAAAAAACTTTTGTTGACCCAAGTTAGAGGGGTGTCATTTGAAACAGCACTCAATTTAGAAATCATTGCAATTTTTTTTTGCGAATTTTACGGTGCACAGTTTTTGAGTTATTGTCAAAAAAAAGCAAAATTCAGACCGTTGCGCCCGTACGTTTCGACACTGATTGACAGAAAAATTTGTAAAAATTCACAGAGTTAGGAAGTTTGGTGGAAACAAGAACTCTCGGTTTTACTTAGATTAGGAAATAAACTCCACGTTCGAAAATAGTCATTCATTATCGCCAGGTCAGTTTTGGGTGGCCAGGGTCTTTATTTTGGGTGGCCAGGGTCCAATTATCAGCGTAACCAAATTTCTTTGATGTTGTGTCAGGAATGTCATGGATGTATAAATTAAAAAGTAATGGAGCCAGGACGGAACCCTGTGGTAAACCATTATTAAGCATTTTGGACCTACTACAGGAATTATTTAGATGGACTTTGAATACACGATTACTCAGCATGTTGTTAATTAAACGCGAGATGGTGCTACAAGCTATTGCATTGAACAGCTTATATATAATCCCAATTCGCCAGACCGTGTCATATCCTGCAGTGAGATCGATGAATACTGCGCCTGTTTTTAAATGTTTTTGATACGCAGCTTCGATGTAGGATGTTAAAGCGAGCAGTTGGTCAGTGCAACTTCGATTGGGACGGAAACCAGCTTGTTCGACTGGAATCTGGTCATTCAGTATCGGGGCGATACGGTTGTATATGAGCCGTTCTAACAATTTGTAGCAGGTGCTCAAAAGGGCAATCGGGCGGTAGCTTCCTGGTTCATTGAATGGTTTACCTGGCTTAAGTATCGCTATCACTTTTGAAGTCTTAAAATGTTTTGGAAGATTGCCGGTTTCTAGGATATTCGAGAAAAATTTAGCTAGCCATTGTTTTACATTTTTTCCAGCATTTCTAAGAAATTCTGGAAATATACCATCGTGACCAGCTGCCTTTCCGTTGTTTGTTTAGGACAGAGCTGAATCAAGTTCTTCGCTACTAAAAACTTCGCATACTTCGATGGAGACGAGCAATTGCGCTTCGCTTCTCGTAATTTACGTTTAATTGTTCTTTTATGAAGGCGATTAATAGAAGAACGAGATATGTTTACGATATGATTCGCAATGTCCTCTGGATTTATTACATTGTTAGTACGAGCAATTGAGTTTGAGCCACCCAGTTTATGAAGGAGACTCCAAGCTTTGCTGCTTGAATGGGAAAAATCTATGTTTTCAACAGCGCTAATCCACTTTTGCTTTCTCGCGGCGTCCAGTGAGTAAATTAAGTCATCAGCCACGTCTGCCTCACCACTACTAAGGTACTCCTCAATTTATCGCTCTCTCTACTCCAGCCAGGAATGTATTCTTCACGGAAGCCTCTTGGGATGCATTTCTTAGCAGTTGAGATGATGACTCCAACGAACCTATCGTAGTTTTTAGGAATGGGTTGGATCCAGCGTATCACTGCATTCAACTCCAACCTATATTTATCCCAGTCAGCTTTGTTAAAATTCCATCTAGGTTGAGGAGTAGAGTTAACGAGTGGAATTTGGATTCCTACCTCAAGAATTACGGACGATGTTGAGAGCGTGGAAAACCTTGTAAGACAGCCCTAGATATTGGAATAGGGTTTCGTTGTTCATTTTTTGTGGAAAAACAGAGGTTGGGGATGTAATCACGTCGCCATCTAGCAGATCTAAAGGTTTTCAAGTCTTTCGCATCATATACCAGGAACATGTTGTTACCATCCGCCCAGTGCGTAAGTTGTATGCCATTGGGATTGTTGTTTGAGTAGGACCACTGGGTGTGATGGCTATTGAAGTCACCAGTATATATTGCTGGGTGATGAAATAATGGTAGAGTTGCAGCTGGCCATCCTGTATTTGGAGGCTTGTATACGTTTACAATCTTCATGTCTGATATATCAACAACAATAAGATGTATATCGTTGTCCGTCTGTGTAAGTACATGGGTGCAGTTCATGATTTCTGACTTAACATACGTGCCAGATCCATATGCTTGATGGTTAATAGCACTAATTAATTTGTAACCAACAATGTTTCCTCTAGAGGTAAGTCGCGCTTCATCTGCTGCATGCGTTTCTTGCAGAATTACCACATCGATGTTGAAATCTTTTAATACTCTTTGTAAACGTTCAGTTTTTGACTTGCTTATGCCTTCAATTGCAAAATACGGACTGAAGGTCCAATATTTTTTGTCTTATGGTGCTGAAAAGTACCGTGTTATTTTGATTTTGGTTCATGTTTATTTATTTATTTTTTTTTTTTTGTATCACAGCCAAGAGTAACCCAGGGTGTAGCACGAGGAGCTTGTCTATTAACACACCCCGTCAAAAACAATTCAATTCAATTCAGTTGCTAGCATCAACTTTTCATCTGAAAAGTTGATGATAGCAATTATTGTTGTGTTGTGTCAAAAACAAAAATTGCTATCATCAACTTTTCAGATGAAAAGTTGATGCTAGCAACTGAATCTAATTTGTGTGTAATAGCACCATAACACAATTTAATCAACATCGACTTAAAATGAGTTCAATTTACTAAATATCGAGAAGTTTTGTGGCGCAATAGTTTACGCGATTGCCAGACGCAGCAATTGACAGTATGTGTTTTTTGAAATTCTTTCTTAATAATTTACTATTTTGATTTCAAAAGGGCAAGTTTAAGGTGAAATTTACATGCATTTTCTCAAAAAATTAGGAAGGTTTGCCGTGCCAAGCACAATCTGTAACCGTGCCAAATGTAGCACGCATACCGCGTATTTGCGACGACTGGGCTAGATGTTATAACGGCATGCAAAATGGTAATTTTTTTATGATTTTACAGCCAAAATTCGTTTTTTAAACATATCAACATATCAAAACATATCACTTCACCGCTTCACTGTTACATTTTTCAGATGCAGAAGTGCAGAACTATGTAGTGGTGAAATCTATCAATGCATCAGTGTAGCTAATAAATGCTTAAAAACGGGACCCTAAAAGGTATTTACGGTAAATAGCTACGTCAAATCGAAGATCAAACTTGTTTAAATTTGTTTTGATCTTCTCTATGTTCCTCGAACAAGTTTGGAATTGAAAAGCATTTTTTCGGCAAACTGCTGTAAAATTTAACTTTACATTGAAAGGTTAAATGAAATGAAATGAAATGAAATGATGAAAGGTTAAAGTTTTACTTTTTTGACATATATTAAAAGCGGATGTAAAGTAACCATACGGTCGGCTGCCAAAGAATCAACACAAAAAGTAGCACTTTAGCTCTTAATTAAATAATTTACTATTATTTTCGATTTTATTTAGATCGGTTTTAAATATTTTTTGGAATTTTTAATAATAAAATCCAGTCAGAACTAAACATACGCCCAAAATAAATATTTTTAATAATAATAAAATTATGGGATATTGAGTTTAAAATTATGTGAAATAGTTTCAAATTTTTGCCGCTCTATTGGTGATCTACTCAAAAGCTGCTTTGAGCAGCTATTTTGTTCCAAAGCATGTAATATACATATAAACTTTATTTATGATATCACATTCGCAAAACTTCATATTTAGTCCAGTTATGACCGTTTTTTCGTATAATCTTGCCAACAGTACCACCTTAGGTCATACTTCAAAGTTGACCCTGTGCCGCCCCTTTTCGGGGGCGATGCCACCCCAACTCGGGGATGAAAAATGTTTCATTGAAAATAAGTTCGAGAATAGCAATAGATAGATTGACTAATTCTAAGCAACTTTTGTTTTATATAAAAATCGTAGTAATTACAATTACATCATCATATAGGATTCGATCTGCTAGCTCGCAGTGAATCACGGCCCGTGATTTATTTTTTGCATTTAAAAATTTGAATTTATTGCATTTAAAAATTGCCTTTATTCAAACATTAATAGACAGATAATTTTCCAACATCAAATGCATGCATTTAAATGAACAATATATCTCTTCTCTTAAATAATTGATAACCTTTTGGAACTGTTATGATTAGTCGCGTGTGATTAAAATATTACAAATATGAAGAAATTTTTGAATTTTTAACCATTAAAATCACGTCAAAATCAAAAAGATATTTTAAAAAAAATGTACAGTTGCTCCAAGTCGCATTCCAAGCAATTTTAAGAAAGCTTCTTCTAAAATTACAAACCATAACACAAAATTTTTTACAAATTTAAAATTTGCAATGCCTGATTAAGTAACATTTTTTTAGTTAATTATTTTTAAGATCAAACACATAAAATTTATAAGTAAAATTACAAAATCAACGTAGAATTGTGAATCACTTGTTATAAGAACAAAAAAGATTATCAAAATAATACAACAACAAATCATAATAATAAACAAAACAATTCACAATCACACTAAACACACATAGAAACATTCATAATAAAATCAAACAATAAAATACATTTGTATTTTTCTACTTATTTTTTATACAGTTGTTTTCAGTAATTTACGAATAAATTCTGATTCTCTATCAGTTTGTTGTCATTAGTTGGGAATGCAACAGCGTAAATATTAAATTGAGTGCACCTACCACGTGAAATAAATTTGTTATATTTTTGTGTTAAATTGTTTCAAATATATTAGGAATTCTAAATTAAACATTAAATAGAAAAGGTAAGTTTTAATTATTTTCATAAAGTTTTTTTTAATTTTCTATATTTAATTATAAATTATATAGAAATTATTATAATATTATAAAAAACAAAAAATCTGTGTAGATAGTCTTTTGATCTTTGGACTTTTTTCAATTGATATAAATTTTCAGTTATATTTTGTTTAACTGTAAAAGAATACAATATAAAGATTTTCTTGTCTATATAAAAAATATTTTATTATTTTTATTATTTTTGCCTAATAAATTTAATTCAAAAAATCAGCGCTTCGATCAAAAAACTACATAAAAACACATTTTGTCAAAATAAAAATGCAGTGTTGTGCATATTTAAATTCAAGGTTGTTGATGTTGTTACACTAGTAACACTATATCAGGCCTCTAGTCCAGTTTTTATATTTTGACCTGTTTTGTGTAAAACTTCGTTTATGGTAAATTTATTTTGTTGTATATAATAAAAATATCCTTTTAGTTTTGGTAATTTGAAATTTTATTATCTTTACTTTGCACTTGTGTTCTTTAAAACAATTTACTTTGGTAGTTAAATCGGCATAAGGGTTGAATTTTTCTTCAATAGCTGTATTTCTTGACGCATGATCTGATCCAGATCAGGTCATGTTTCATGAAACGACACAAAAATGTAATAATGGGTGAGTCCGGTTGGTATAATAATTGCCTAAAAGTACTACTCAAAACTACATTGAAATATTAGTTTTGGGACTACTCAAAATGATATTGTCTTTTTTTTATATGTCATTAATTTTGTTTTCACATTTCTTTAAATTCAATTTTTCAAATAATTTTGGTCAGCATCCCAAATAATTTTGTGTGAATAAACTTTTTAAATTAAATTTATTAGTTTTTTATTTATAATTTTTATTTATATTAGTTTTGGATGCGTTCAGTTCTTAAATTTTCTGTTGTTTTTATTATATCAATTACGAAATACAAAATATTTTTTCATCTACATTTTCAAACATGAACTAATATTTAGATCATGATTTGTGATCCAAAAATAAAGTTGGATCTCAATTTTTATGTAAAATTTAAGCGGATCTGGATCACACGGTTTCATGAATTGCAGCTATTAATTAAGTACGTATTGCATAATTCAAGTAGGAGCTACCTGTTCGGAACTGTATATTTTTGCAGTAAATAAAAAAAACCGCAACGAATTAGCCGGCTGTTTTACTTTGATTAATTGCATAAAGAGAAACATACAAAAACAATTAAAAACATTTGTTGATGTTTTGTAAATATTAAGTTTAACATTTATTGAAATCTAAAAATAATTAATTAAAGTTTAATAAATTATTCGATCGATTTTAACTGACTCGAATCGTTTGATGGTTAAAACAACATTTACGTTAGTACTCATTTCGTTATATGAGTTGTAGGCTGAGGAACACGCTTGCAAACTGAAGAATAAATTTTTTAAAACTGTATTTAAAAGGTACGAATTTTTTGCTGGTCTCTGGTATTTGCATCGTATGGAGCAATTTTTTCATCTGTGCATTCATCTCGTTCCATAGCTAATTTACTCAAATTTTAACATCCCTTAGCACAAAAATCTTTATTGTATTCAGCGTTGTTTGCCCTCGTCGTTGTATAAATACAAGGTGGCTATTGTTTCTTTTCACAGCAAAGATGATATCTTAATCCTTAGGACTGCTGGCAATTGTATTCTATTCAGTCACTGGTAGCATCCTCAATCTTAGTTATTGAGCATGGTGTCCACCAGGTATGGAATTCTGGAAAGTCAGGGGATTTTATTTGGTCAGGGAAAGTCATGAAATTTTAATCGTTTCTCTGGAAAAATTTTATTTTAACAAATAATTTTGTCAAAAATTATATTTCATATATTCTTAGTAATTTATATGGTCCGATTGGAGAAAAATTATATTTTTTCGTTTATATATGAACAAAAAATTTCCTTTTGTATCCTGTCGTTATGACAATGTGTGATCTTAACATTTTGCCTATTTCGATAACCGACTAACAAGTGAAACGGATAAAAGAATATGCTTGGAACTCTCTTTTGATGCACCCGATTTCTCCGTCTACTGTTGAAGACGTCATTTGACTAACAATTTAAAACAAAGAGATCAGCAACATTGCGACAAAGTTCAAGCTAATGTTGTTGTTGTACCGACGGGTTTGGTCCATGTCCAGTTTCTGGCACTCTGTTACTGCCCTTGGGCGGTACCACAAATCTCCCTACGTCAGGTTGGTTAAATTATCAGTATAATTGAATAGGTAGTCTACATCGTGCGGCGTACCCTCACATACGGGACACTTGTCAATAGTTTCAGGAACAACTCTACTCATGTAGTTGTTTGGGATGCGTGACCAACCGGATCTTAGTTGGGCTAGGATGGATCTGAACCTGATGCTGCGAGATAGCTGGACCTCCTCGTCAGCGACTTTTGGTGGTTTTCTATTTAGAATTCGATTTGGAGCGTAGTTCCTTATTACGTCTTCAACAGTTTTCAACAGTGCTCTTAAGCCTGTTCTATACGTAGATTCGTTAATTTTAACAGTAAACTGGCTATCTCTAACATCATGCAGAAAGCATATTGCTGTCCTCCTTATGTCTATGTGATTCAATCGTTGATAAGGTGTCATTGCAAGGATGTTGCTCTTTTGTGACAGGCCAATAGATATTAATTGTTTGGTTAGCATTTCAATATATCCACGAACCGGCAATATATTACATTCCTCGTGCAAGTGATCTCGGTTGGCTATCAAGTGACATCCGGTTGGGGTTCGCAAGACAGCGTTTTGTGTTGTTTGTAACGACGAATGATTTGTGCAATGTACTATTATCTGCAAAACTATTTATTGGGTTCCTGGTGTTCGCAGTTTGTTGATATAAATTTAAAAAAGAGTGTGTGACTAAACCTCGTTAAATCGATTTGGCAACATTCTACAAAAACTTTGTGGATGAGTATTCCTCTAATTAGATCAAATCAATTTTACCCGAGTCTGGTACATTTTTCTCGTCCTACGTGAGCAACTGCCTTTTCCAACCCATTTATTTTTCACATAACTCTAAAACGTTTTCTTCTAATAATTTTATTACCGGATCCTTAAGGTCAAGTAAATTCCTTAAACAAATCCTAATTCCCCAAAACCTTAACCTCAGTTAGGCTAATATCTTCGGCTGTTCAGAGACGTTAATTTTTAATTTATAATAAATCACACCAAACATGACTGACTTTGTATAAAGAAAAAAATGCAGAACAGAAACCGAAATGTGTCGGTCAGTCAGAAAATTTTAAATAAACTTTTCGATTGTACAGTGAAAGCCAAACGCAACGAGCACGTTGATTAAGTTAGTCATGCATGCCAGATTCTATCAAATGCTTTTGAGATGTCTAATGGGCTAACGTAATTTTCACCATCTTTTGCAAGTATGCAGTTCGAACTTTTGAATACTAAGCTCAGTAGTACGACTATTGATTTTTTGTTTCGAAAACCGAGTTGACTATCAGATATCAAATTTTTGTCTTCCAAAAAGTTTGATATATGTGAATGAAAATTTTGCTCATATATTTTGAATAGGAGTGGGAACTGTAAGGCTTGATATATAATTTGATATATCACATTTCTTCCCTTTTTTGTGAATCAACTGAATGTTGGCCAACTTCCAGCCCGAAAAAAATACCAAATTTATAAAATGTGTAAACAATTTTAGTTGAAGTGCGTGCAAGTTCTTTTGAAAATGTGTTTAGATCATTAGATTAGAAAAATGGCTAAAGGTTAGTACATAGAATTTTGTGCAGTGAAAAAGCTTTGTTGTTGTTTAATCCTAAATGTTAAATAATCTACGTTAGCTTCTAAAAGGCTATTTGGCCACCTTCGAAAACATATTTTATTGTGGTTTCATTATTGAGAAGGGTACGAATTTATTAATCCCGAATTGAATGGTTTCAGTAAAGCTTTGAGCATAATTGAATCGGTCATTTCAAAAACCTCATAAGTCACTCAATTAGAATTTGTCAGAAATCAATAAAAACTGTTTCATACACAAACAAATGAGTTTTAAAGGACTTTTTTCTGTTTAATTTAGTATTTGAGTGGTGAAAAATTAAAATAGCGAATAACCTTTACAATTTATTAATAGAAATAATGAAAAAAACCTGAAAAACAGTTCTTGACTTATGTTGTTTTAGCAAGAAATAGGGTTAGTGGTGTAAAGTTTAACCAAAAAAATCGTAGTAATCATATTTTTTATTGCTTGTTATTGAGAATTACACTTAAAAATAATCTTATTAACATTTTACATGTATTAATTTGTCATGTTTTAATATCTTTATGGTACATAGTCATATTCTCCATCATTCTTAATTATGAGTTAATTCATATAATATAATAGTATAATACGTATATAATTCATATATAATTCATATATAATTCATATATAATACGAATCCTAGAAAAGAGGACGAGTGCCATGGGTCCGTACCTGCGGTTCCTCTCGTCCTACGCAGGAATGCAGGAATGCTATCGCTATCGACTTACGTGGTTTTTATCCAGAATACGCATCTCCCTTTAAGAAACCATTTTCTGCAAAAAAAGCATGTTGGTAAAAAATGTGACTTAAGAGGTTTTTGAAATGACCGATTCAATTGTTTACATCATCAGTACAACAATGACGATCGAACTGGGAAACTCTTGTTTATACCGGTTTTGATCAGTAATTTTTTTTATTATTTAGTTAAACATGTTTAGCACACTAAACATGATATATTCATTATTTGAACTCTTTAGTGGTCGAAACCATGTCCACTAAGGAAGGAGATGGTCAAAATTCATCGGGAAAAAACTAAGAGGGGCATTGAGTTCTATTTGACCAGTCTATTAAAATAATTGTTCTGGAAAGCCATAGTTGTTCTACTACGAGGTATTTTATGTAGTTAAAATGTTAGTCAAAATTTTTTAGTTTTATTTTTAAAAAAGTCATTGAATTTTCATATTTTTGGTCTGGAAAGTCAGGGAGTTTTGTTTTGAAAAAATAGTGGACACCATGTTTAATATTACTTTATGATTGCACGCGATTGTTTGCTCGAAGAAATTAGCTTCCTTGCGTTAATCCGTGAGGAAGACCATGTGTCACATCACACATGATGCCAATAATCCTAGCACTAGGATTATTGGCAACGCAATTTTAGTTATGTTTAACTTTTTACATCTTATTTTATTTTTACTTTCTCCATTTCCATATGTCGTATTTTATTATAAAAGTATTACGGAAGAACAGTCTAATTAATATTAAATTTTTATATTTGGGATTCGTGTGGATTTCATTTCACAAAGAAGTTCATTCCTTAATGGATTCATAATACTCACATGGAATTCCAACATTATTTTTCAAAACTAAAATTCTTTTTAGTGTAGATAAATTAATTTGACTTTTTTCAAATGTCCACATATTATTAATATTAATTAATGAAACCATACGCTCGCAACTAGCATTTGTCCCTGGTATAGCGATCAAAAAACTTACAGAATCAAATATGTTTTCGACTGGAATATTTATTTTGGCGAAATTTGCAAAAATTTCATTTCATCAATTGAACAATGCGATGCGATTACAATATCACATATGTTTTCGACTGGAATATTTAACTTGGCGATATTTGCAAAAACTTCATTTCATCTTTTATCAATTGAATCAATGCGATGCGATAGTCGCTGTGGCTGAAAATAAACAAAGCCATCACCACTCCCTCATTTACTTTGTACGTAGTAGACATTAGACATAACCTCAAAACAATGCTTTGATCTAATTTTGTTAGTGTTAAACTATTTCATTTGTCTCCTAACTAAAAAAAATCTTGAAGCCATTGTAGTTTTTTTAGCCAAATATGCTTACAAAAATATAAAATGTAAATTAAATAACTCTGATTTTGCTTAAAAAAAGGTTTGCATAAAAACTAACTAATAAAGATTTGTCTACAAAAATATTATCAAATGTAAATTTAGCTCTGATTCTGCGTAAAACGGTATTTTTTTAAAAAAGAAATGAGTTAAGGTTTATGGTTGTTCAAAGTTTTTGGAAAACCAAACAGGTAAAATGCATTTTAAACAGAATGTTTTCCTTGCGAATAAATTGTATCCATTCTAGCAGTTTTGCGAATTATTTGTATCCAGTATCTATTTAGTAAATTTTTTAAATAATGTATCCAAATGGATACAAATGTATCCAAGTGGCAACGATGGTTCAGGTATATTATTTAGCGCATTTATCCCAAATAATTTTTCTTCGGGTTTGCAATCGCTTTTTCTAAAATTTAAAAAATTTAACACTGGTTCTGTGTAAAAGGTCTTAGTTAAGATTTTGTAAAAAGGATTGCGTTTAGGCTTAGGTGTGTAGGTTGTCATAAAAACATTATCATTTGCTCTTTTACAGCGTATGATATATTAGAAATAAGTGTTTTCATCTACTTTTGAACATTTATAAGATACTAATTAATAAAAATTTGTCCTAACCAAATATCATCAAATGTAATTTTAGCTCTGATGATGCGTAAAAAAGTCCTAGCTAAAGCAGATTTTTTAAAATGAAATGTGTTTAGGCTTAGGTGTGTATGGTTGTTATAAAAACATTTTTATAATTTATGTCTTTTCTAGGAATGAATGATTCGAAATATGTTTTCTCATGTATTTATCTCAATACGTTTCCCAAAGTTTTTGGGATCGACTGTAAATAAAATTCGTTAATAAAAAATAATTAATAAATAATAATAAATAAATTAATAAAATAATAATAAATAAAATAAAAAATAATAAATTCGTAAATAAAAACTATACCGTGATGTGCCGTAGATTAGACTCTACAGCAAAAGATCGGGGTTTATTATTCAAAGCATTTGTCTCAAATAATGTAAAAAGCGGGCTATACGAATTATGGGTGACCGAGATTTGACATCAAAACTTGATTCCCTACAACATCGTCGCAGTGTTGCACTTTTGGTGACCTCGTTGTTTTTACATATATCGTCATCAACAGTGCTCAGATGAAATCAGCAGCATCACGCCTCAAACTTATTCTTTCCACCGGCTCACTCGGCAATCAGCTAGCGCAACCAGTCAAACGGTCGAGATCCCGCGCTATCATACTAGCATATCGCAGAAATATTTCTTTGTCCGAACTGCATACAAATGGAAAAGGTTGCCGGCATCCATAATCTCAGGTGGTTTCAATCCGCAGAGGTTTAAAAAAAGCGTTCATCAACACCTTAGAGCGCAAGTTGTTGTGGGACCTAGGTCTTAATCTTAAAAGGTATTTATGTGTTGTTGTGACACATATTTTAAACCTTATAACATAACACTTTTTATTTAAAAAAAAAAAATAAAAAAAATGTTTCAGGGGTACCCTGAATCACTTTTTCTAAAATTTTAAATTGAAAAAATCGCTAAAAATGTACTTTTTATTGAAAATGTTATGGTGTGTGCGATATGTCTTAATGATAAACTAATAATAACGATATATTGATACGGTTAAATTTTTAAATATGTTTGGGTTGGTAATATTTATTTGTGATTTATCGTGGTAATTAACGGATCGAACTATACCAGGGGTGCGTTTCGAAATTAACTATGGTTAACCATGGTAAACTTTACTCTACCAAATATCGTTTCAAAATTAACCACATAGTAAAAAATTTACTGGATGACAGATAAACCATCGTTTCAAAACTACATAGTTTTACTGTCATAGTAAAGTGTGACGTCACTATTTTAACTTTCTTTTACTCTACTCGATAGTAGAGTTTGTTAAGGTTCTAATGTCAAAACGTATAAATATTTAAAATGACATGTCAACCGATTTATAAAACATATTATAATTTTTTTTAATAAAAGAAAGTTTTAATTGAAAAAAGTGAGAAATTATATTGTTTTGTGAATATATCGTATATTTAATTATTATAAACTAAGTATTCAATAATTTTTAGTGAAATGTGTTAGTTATTTTTATTTGATTCTGAAGACTGAAAAATAAATTATAGAAATAAAACACAAACACTACATTTTGAGTTTTATTTATCGTAGTTAGCATTAGTTTTTTATTCACTTTGAATTTTTAGCGGTCTTTTTCTTTGACAATTTAACTTTGACAGCTTTACGATGGTAATTTTCATACTATATGTGACGTCACTATTTTAACTTTGACATTATTGCCATGGTTAACCGTGGTTAATTTCGAAACGCACTCCAGTTACTTTTATTTATAGCTGTATGTCACTAGAATTGTAAATCCATAATTGTTAACTAATACTTATCGTAACAATAAACTACAATAAATCGTGTGTAAAAATATCAAAAATGTAAATTTTATTTCTTGAAAATGGTGCAGTTTACTGTTTAATAGTCAAAAGTATCTACTCACTACAAAAAGGATCCTGTGTCAAGCAGAAACGAGTGTAAAACAAAACATTTTCAAATAATTAGGTGTTCTACATAATTCAAAGTACTTCCTTTGTCACTCGGATTAGAATAAAACGAATTCAACCAACTAAGTATTAAAACAAAAGTTTCTAGTAAAAGTTCCAAATAATACATTTTGATTTATGTCTATACAAATAGGGTGACCAGCAGCCAAATTCTGTAACTGTGAAGCGGTGAAGTGTTAAAAATTTCTTCGCTTCTTTTCATTAAAAAACTTATCACTTCACCACTTCACAATTACAGAATTTGACTGCAGCAGCCAAATTCTGTAATTGTGAAGCGGTGAAGTGATAAGTTTTTTAATGAAAAGAAACGAAGAAATTTTTATCACTTCACCGCTTCACAGTTACAGAATTTGGCTGCTGCAGCCAAATTCTGTAACTGTGAAGTGGGGAAGTGATAAGTTTTTTATCACTTCACCGCAAAAATATCTAAGTGAGTGAAGTTTTAAAACAATAAAGTTAACACTGACGTTTTGTTTGACAATGAAATGAAATCGTTTATTTTGTTGTTATTGACATTATGTCAAAAAACAGCAAAACGTCAATGCGATTTGATTTTTAAAAATTGCATTTCTAAATTAAATGCAGATTAATTTTACAAATTTAATTTCTAAAATAGCTATATATATCTAAATTTGTAAAAATTTACGTTCAAATTGTGTTGAAACTTAAAATAAACATTTATTTTTATGTATATTTGACGTTTGACAGTGCGCGGCTTGCTATTAGATTTTTTAACACTCTAATCGCATATAGAATCGCAAAAATGGTAAAATGATAAAAAATTAATGATAAAATCGAAATGAAAAAATTTTTAACACTTCACCACTTCACAGTTACAGAATTTGGCTGCAGCAGCCAAATTCTGTAATTGTGAAGCGGTGAAGTGATAAGTTTTTTAATGAAAAGAAACGAAGAAATTTTTATCACTTCACCGCTTCACAGTTACAGAATTTGGCTGCAGATCTAGCATTACAAAAAAAAAGGACAAACTTTTATTGGGAGTGGGGGTGCCGTCAATATTTTTAAAACTCAACAGAAAAGGTCCACTTTATTCCCGAGCTAAGGAAAAAAATTTGTTATAAAAAGAATAACATTTACTATCTTAGCATGCATGCACAATAGACATGACCTAACTTATGAAGTTGTTATTTTCATATCTCCCACCGACTAATTATGTTCCTTTTGACTCGAAAATGAGGTGTATGCAGTTTTACTGAAATGGGAAAATAATTACCCACCGCGCAAGTGCGTCGAAGATAAGAAAATTAGCAGAATAATAGGATTTTTTATGTTTATCAGATATAATCATCTTAAAATATAATATATCTCATAATTTCTAATTTTTTATCAAAAGCTATCTACTTTACGATTCCAACGAGCCTAAGTATGTAGAAATTGATCTTAGGAAAGCGTTTTTATCGAATTTCTTCTTCTTAAATCCAAAAAAAAAAATTTCTGCGAAAATTCAGAAAAAATAAATTTTTATGTTAGATTTAGACTTTGTTTGAGTAACACAAATTTTTATTTTTGGATACATTACTAGCAGAATTAACTGGACATGGTAAAGTAGAACGTTTGCCAACCATAGTAACATTTGGTAATATTGAGAAGTTATTAACAGAGCGGCTTATCGATTGCGAATGCGATATATGAATGCCTTGAAGAATGGGATCTTACTGATAAAGTCGAAGACATGTGTTACGACACGACATCAAGTAACATTGGCCTAGAAAAAGGTGGAAAAAAAGATTGATCACAACTTGATTCGATTCCCATGTCGTCATCACATACAGCAGATTAAACTACGGGCTGTTTATGATCTCAAATTTGGAAAGACCACAGCACCCGATGTTTATCTGTTCAACAAATTTCAGAAGGCATGGGACGATGGTAAAATTAATCCAACAATGTTCAAGAATATCGGACAAAAAACTGGGAAACAAAATTCCAAAACACTCGTGAGAAGCTCTAGTAATTTTTTGTCATGAAGAGTTGGAAAAATCACACCCACGCAGCGAATATAAAGAATTTTTGGACGTTACATTGATTTTTCTTGGCGAAACCATTGAGAATTACAAATTCAAACGCCCAGGTCCGACAAGTCCCGCCGTTTGCATTTTTTCGAGACGTTTGAATTTTTCTGATTATGTTGTATGTAAAAATTTGGTTCAAATGCATAGATGGAACAGCAGCCGCATATCAGGATTTGGATTTCATCAAAATTGACCAAAGAGTTTCAGAAAAAATGTTGAACAAAATTTGTTATCATCTTCACTATTTAACGGAAGCAAATGCTGGTTTGGCTTTTTTCGACCCAGAGATTTCGTTTGATGAAAAACGAAAAATGGTTCAAAACCTTGAGGTCCCAGCACGAGACATCCCCATCGAACCCCAAACTCGCAAAAAAGATTTTGACACAGTCAAACATATGCAACTTTTTGCTAATAAGAACATTAGTGATTTTTTCACAGAAAAAACACAGAGTTTTTTTAATCGATTTAGAATTTGTATTGATTTTTTGCTACATGACTCATCGGAATGAGGATTTCGTCAAAGCCACGTTGTTTTGCCAAAGTTTGCATGTTGTTAATGATACCGCCGAACTCGGTGTTAAGTTGATGACACGGAATACAACAGCATTCTAACTAAAGACGAGGAAGGTACACAATACACCATTCAGGTGGTCGAAAACTACAGATGCAAATACCCATCATACAATAAATCTAATTTAATTTATTGATTTCTTTTGGAAAAATGTTGCTTTTGAATGAAAATTTATTATAAATTTAACCATAAAAATTAATTTTTTTCTTTGAAAAAAGATTATTATGAATTAGTGAATTTTCGTATATGTAAGAAGAAAAATTAAGATAAATCGCTTTTCTAAGATCGATTTCTACATACTTAGGCTCGTTAGAATCGTTAATTAATTAGCTTTTAATAAAAAAAATCAAAATTATGAGATATATTATGTTTTAAGATAATTATATCTGATAAAAACAAAAAATCCTATTATTCTGCTAATTTTCTTATCTTCGACGCCACTGCGCGGTGGGTAATCATTTTCCGATTTCAATAAAACTTGATATAGTTCATATTCGAGTCAAATGGAACATAATTAGCCGGTGGGAGCGAAGAAAAAGATGGTTTGAAAATTGTTCATACATATCTGGTCATGCCTAATGCACAATGAAAAAACTTCATGCAATTTTCAAAGTTTTTTTTACGCTGGTGGATGAACTCTATTCAGTCAACAGTAGCACCTTCAATCTTAGCTATGGAGCATTTCTTGATGATGAATCGAGCCTTCATGTTACTCTGTATGCACTTTATTAATTGAGGAAAGAGATGCGTTGCATGATCAAGGAATATGTCACTAGCTGGATTACTGGCAACCACATTTTAGTTTTGTTCCTTCAAATTGTTATTATGTATTTTGCTGTTTGCCTATTATTTTATTTGTATTTCTATTCTATTTTATAGTGAAATATTGACAAAAACAATTCGTGCTATGATGAGTATTATCAGGTATTCTAGTGGGATGATTCATCATTTGTGTAACCCAGGCTCAAACTACTTGTAACACAGGCTTATTAGAAGGTAGAAAGTTACCGTTGTTCGATAACTGCTTGTAGTCATGTTTATCCCTACTGTGAATTTGAATAAAATCCAGACGAAAATATTTTTCTAACTTCTGTATTCTTGCTTCCAAATTTAAGACTCTAAATTTATACTTTTCTAATACTATCCACTTTTTCACACATGAGTTTCTACTGTATTGGTAATGTTAAGCTACGCAACGGTTATGTGAAAAATAAAACTTACTTATACAATAAAGCCTAGTTTTTAAAAACAGATGTTTTAATTCTAATATAAAATAGGATAAGTTATTCAATTGTTTTGATTCAGGTAAATTTTCGAGTTATGGTTTAGTTTTCTTCGATTTATGGTTTAGTTTTCTTCGATTTATGGTTTAGTTCTTAAAACTATCTTTGAAATTGATATTTAAAAGCCGTGTTCGATTTGACTGAAGCAATTGAAGCAACTGAAAAATTCAGTGCAATTGTTGTTTTTTCAGTTTTTTCAGTCAAATCGAACACACTTAATTAAACTTACAAAAATATTTGCCATCTTAATTTTGCAATCAGCTATTACTCTTAATCCTTTTTGTAATAGTGTTGGAAATTTATAATAATTTATTTTTAAAATATATACAATATCTGTATACAACAAAAAATTAGAAATTTTTAAAGAAAGGTAACAAAAGATACATACACAAATAATGAGTTGTATGTTGGCAAAGCAGCTCCGTTGGAGATATAATGTTCAGTATCTGGATAAAATATCAACGAAATAATATCATATCAAAAATCTCACACTATATGTGGATTTTTCGAAGTTATTTGTTTTGTGGGTAACAGTTATGTTTGTTTCATATAACAGTTATGTTCGCTTTAATCCTTAGTGTTTGACAGGGTACTGCTGCCGTTTGAATTAAAATACGTTAAAACAATTCATAACTTTTGAATGTTTAGAATAATTTCCAATTCATTTTCTACTTGATATATAAGTTAGTGTTGAGGTATCACATACCACGGGCAATAGCAGTGAGATATGACTAGTCAAGGTGATACCTTAGGGTGCTAATGCACCCTCAATCGCTACTATGGAATATTCCTTGATGAGGGCACTTTTATTGCTTTCTCGAAGAAATAAGCGTTGAGGAAGACCGTGCGTCACATTACCAAGGAATATAGTACTAACTGGATTATTGCCAATATCTAGTTTTGTTTCTGCAATTTTTTAAAACAAATTTGCTTTTTGTCTCTTATTTTATATAAAAAAACGCGTCTTTCAACACGTCAGAACCCATGTTGTTGTGGGACCTATGTCTTTGAAATTAATATGACATGGCATTCTCATATTTTTATCCTAAGAACGCTGTTCAAAAATTGAGCTTTTTGTAACGATGATTTCACAATTTTCAGAGATCAAATCAATTTTACCTGATCTCGCAGTCCTATATAGTGTTATACCAGAGCAATTGTTGTGGCTAATTTTTTTACGGTTCAATCAAAAAAGTGCAGAACTGTGACCTTTCAGTGTGATTTTGTAAACAAAATCTCTTGTCTCTGGAATGCCTTACCTCTTTGGTGACTTTTTATTTAATCGTTTGCGTTTAATTTGAAATCTTCTTTAAATTCGTTTCAATCATTTAGCAATAGATTAATAAAATTTTAGGCACAATTTTTTCTATCTAGTTTTCATAAAAATTATTATTCATCTATTATTCATTTCAAAATTTATTATTAAGATTTTTGTTTTCATTTTATTAAGAATTCATTTTTAATTAATCAAGAATTTAAATAATATGGTATGTCTATCAAGTTAAATAGTTGATGTTCTTTAAGTTCATTTGAGTAATCTAAACACACAATAGTAATATGAAAGTGTAATTTCACATTGTGTGATTCTTAAACATTATTATTATTATTAATCGTATGTTTACATTTGCAAATATTGTGTCAAAGTTGTAGTGAAAGGGGGCTCTAATACCAAATAATTTATGTTTATTTTTAATTATTCACATTAAAAAGTAATGAAAATATTTTAACAAAGAAGTTTAAAAAAAGATAACTCAAACATAATTGTTTTATTTACTGATACCTGTTAATAAGCGTAAAATTTGAAGAGCTGATCTGTCAAATGTTGATATGTATAATTTAAAATTTGGAAGCTTCATTGGATAAATTTAATGATTACCAAAACTCATCCCAGCAATTCTCATCGCCTCTTGCAGTATCTGGATCATCTCTTCAGCCAAATTCAACATCTATCAAATCTGGTGAACACGCAGCAAAAATATAATAGCGCAGTTATATACAGCTATACCTTCATGGATAACAAAATATATGCATACCTTTAATTAAAAGGTTTCTTTAAATACTTGATAAAATGATAAAGCTTTTGGTTGGTTGAAATTCGAAGGTCAATTTTTAATTAAGAAATTGTAAACACAGAATTCCAACTAAGATATATATATGTTCAAGTTTGTTTAAATATTAAATTTTTTTAATTTAATCTTAATTCTCAATTGTCAAGACAGCACAGCATTCAATCAGATGTTTGATGCATGTTGGGAAAGTATTTCGAAACGATCGAAGTACATTTTGATAAATAACTAGACTAAACGTATCAGATACGGTTTATAAGATTTATTACCCTACAATGTATTAATCTGAAGCCTTTTTTAAATTTCAGAAGTTATAAAATAACTGTAACAGAATGTTCTATAAATAATTAATTTAATATAAACGTTAAGTAAAATAGGTGATAAATTGTTAATTTTGCATGATAAATTATTCTCAAAATATTCGAATTAAGTTTTAATTATGGTTTAAGGTTAAAGTTGAAATTTGATAATATTTCAAAAATAAAAATACTAATCATATTCGTAAGTATATGCATACACTGTCCAGTGATTTGAGCTTTCAGAACAATATTTTTTGGTACGCACGTAGCAATAATTGTCAAACAATGTTTTGTTTTAATATAAAACGATAATAGAGTTGTATTATTTTCAAATATTTATAAAAAATTTTGCGTCAGCTTTTGTACATTGTATGTTGTTATCTGTTAATTTTAAAAGTGTAAGCAAGAAATCACTAACATGAAATTAATTGTTTTTGACTTGTCGCGTAAAATCATTTGTGTTTTGAGTCTTAAGTTATCGTTTCAAATATCAAGAATTACTCTGAAGGAAGAAAATTAGTATAAATAAGCCACTGCATAAATTTATACACAATAAAATACCTGGTATCGACAATATTTTTTTCCCGGCGTTCATGCTCCATGTAGGAGCGTTGCCAGGCTAATCAGATTTGAATATTCACCACGGTCATTCGCAACAGCGACATAATTACCATGGCAGCCGATTTTTTAAAGGTCGTTTATCACGTCGGTCTCCCATTGTAGTCGTGGTTAGGGCTGGGCGATATTTAAAAAATTATCGATAATATCGATATCAAAAAAATATCGATAAAACCGATATAACGATAATATCGATATATCGATAATATCGATATATGAATAATATCGACATATTGATGTATTGATAATATCGATATATCGATAATATTGATATATCGATAATATCGATTAATCGATCTATCGTTAAACCGATATTTCGATATTGTATATATATATCATATATTATTATTATTATATTTTTTCGATATTCACATAAATAAATGCTTTAAAAATTTTTTTAATTTGAATAACTATTTTAATCGAAGCAAACAGTACTTATTAGTTACTATGTAATAATAATATTGAAATAATGGAGGGCATTATGTAACGCAAAATGGTTTAAATAAAGTGTATATAGCAAAAATATCGCTTTAAAAAAATATTTATAAAACCGATATATCCATATATCAATATACTAATATATCAATATATCGGTATATCGAAATTATCGATAAATCGATAATATCGATAATATCGATATTATCGATATGATCGATTTATCGATAATTATCGATATTATCGATATTAACGACATATCGATATTATCGATATATCAATATATATCATCCCGATATCGATATTCTATATATAGATAATTATCGATATTTATCGATATATCGATATTTTTTCCCGGCCCTAGTTGTGGTCTACCTCGGCTCGCGGTCGCCCAATCCCTGGGGTACTAACGTACATTTTTTAATCATTCCAGACTGTGAATCGGCTCGTAGAACGTGCCCAAACCTAACAATCTTATTAGAAAGGATACAACCTATTGTATCAGGACCGAAGGTCTCTGATCTCAAAGTTATACCGGGTTCTGTACTCTCCATCGTCTGTCTCGATTGAAGCCACGAGACAAATCATCGAGCTTCGGACAAATCGTTCCATTTATACGCTGTCTGAACATGGAAGTTCCTTTGCATTTTGTCACTATGACAGTGTGTGATCTCGACAGTCTGAATGATTGCACTAACCGATTGACAAGTAAAATAGAAAAAAAAAGTATGTTGCAGGCAAGATGCATCCGATTTCAACCGAGGCAACGTTGGAGACGATATTTATAAAAATACAAGGTCAGCTGTGCGACGGTGTTAAAAATCTAACACTTTACAGAAGCTAATGTTATTGAAACTATTTGCCACCATAAAGATTTTAGCCACCACATGACTTAGATTCAACCCAACGTAAAATTATATCAACAAAAACTAGTTTTTATATTTTACTTACACGGAACCCTCGTAGAACGAGTTATATTCGCACTTGACCGACTTTTTTTCCTATGAAACGAAAAATACAGTTTTTCAGAAAAATTGGATCAAACTGTATTTTTACTTCATCACATTTTTAAATTGTGTGAAGTAATGCAATCTATCGAGAAAAATATTATAAATATTGTTTTTCTTTTGTTTTGGACCATCCTCTATCTAAATAGCCAAAATTTTTGGTGTATGTCTGTTAGTTTCGGATTCATTTCAATATTGGATAAAATGGCGGGGGTCTCACGCACACCTAAACTTAAACCTTCAATAACTTCTAATCCCGGCTTTCGATCTTATTGAAGCTTGGTATATAAGGTTTTAGTGCTGTTTCCAATATTTCTGCATACCAACTTCCAGTTTGTCACTTTCGGTTAAAAAGGTTTTTTTTTCATGTGTTTATCCTACTGTAGCCTTCATTTACTGATCGATTTTCATGAAATGTTGGTAAAAGCTTCCAAGTAACACTAGAAAGATTTTATCAGATTTTGGAGTACATTGGATAAAGGGTTGGGGGGCCAACCTTACAAGAGATGGTTTCTTTCACTGTTTTTCATGTTTGTTGGGAGCATACAACATTCGTTCGTTAATGAATTTTGATGACACCATACAACTGCTGACTTTTCACACTTTGTTTTTAAAGTTTGTTGGAAGCATTCAGACATCGTTCATGAATCAATTTTGATATCACTTTGATAAAAGATGGAGATTTAAACGACAAAGAATTTATTAGTTTTTGATCGTTATTGGGATAAGTAGTGGAGGACCTCCCAAGCACATGTTTATTAGAAACTTCAATAACATCAGTTCCTGATAATTGATTTTGATTAAACTTGGTATATATGCTTAAAGTATTGTTTGTTACAGTTCTGCATTCCAACTTTCCGGTTTGTCACTAACGAGTAAAAAAAATTTTATTTTTTCCAGGGTTGTTAATATACACGTATAAAACGTTTTATACGTTACACGTATAATACGTAACGTATAAAACGTATAAAACGTATATAACGTATAAAACGTATAATATGATTTTGTTTTTGAAATTCATTCATAAAAAATTAAAAATACTTCTTACTTCAGATATTAATTATATTTTTAGTAAAAATATATATATTTTAGTAAAAATATAATTACGTAGTTTTAAATTATTTATATATTTTATAATTTATAACAAAAACTATTTAAATTCTAGATGTTATTTGAATGTATATTTTTATACTTTATACGAAAGACTATGTTACTGTACATTAAACTGGTTAATAATTTTTAATTCACTAGATTTGAAGAGATTTTTTTGAGATTTTTTTGAGCACTTAAACTCAAGCAATTAAATTATTTTTGAATTTTTCAACACGTATACTAAGTATATAGGCTGGGGCCGTTATGGATTTTTATAGCTGAAATAAAAAAAATTAGTAGCAGGTAGCGGCCAGCTGAAATATATAGTTGAGGTCATAAATAATGAAAAAAAAAACTTTCGAACTTGAGATGAAGGGAAGTAGTGAAATGGGGTGATGTGCAAGGGGAGAAAACAGTTTTTCGTTATTTGTAACGAAACGAGGCCTCCTAGAGAAAAGTGTTTCATACAAAAGTTGTAGATAATAATAAAATCTAAAACTTTAGTGAACACATTTTTCGACATAACCTCAAAGTTTGCGAGAAAATGATGAAAAACCGATTTTTCTGTTTTTTATTTTTTTTTCGCGTGAAAATTATTTAATTTTAATGAAACTTTGTGAAAGTACGTAATTATTTGCGCATAATAAGCATGAATTTTCTCAATTATGGAAAATAAATATTTTTCGAGATTTTACCATTTTTCCGAAAAAACACCCCTATCTCCGGCGAACAACTTTATTGATGTTTTTTTGGATTTTGATGTTGTTCTACTGCTTATTTTTTTTGTCAAGATGTCTACTCTCAAATAGTATATCGATTTTAATGATTTATTGTTATTTAGCAGCTTAAAATTGAGAAAAACCGAAAAAAAAGTTTTCGAATCTCGAACTTGTCGATTTTTTTAATTTTTTTCAATTTTTTAGCATATTTATGTTAATAGTTCATAATATTTTAAAGAAAAAACTTTCTTTGGTATAAAATGAATAAAGTTAAATGAATTTACTTATTGGAAACAACGCTAAAATTGAATAAAGTAAAAAATAAAAAAATGCTGTTACGTATTCAAACAGAAAAAAATTTACAAAGTTTAAAATTTAACAGCATACTATAGGGTTGCTACGTGTCCTACATTCGGTAGGACAGTCCTACTTTGGAGCAAGAATGTCCTACGTCCTCCTTTACTATAAAAATGTCCTACTTTAGGCAAACTGTAATACAATATCTTACACTGAAAAAAATAGATTTTTTTTCTTCCCATTTCTCTCAATAAACGCGCTTACCGAATTTTGTTATAAAGTAAAACCTTTGGCTACAGAAAGCTAACGATTTTGAAGGAATATGTAAATACACAAAACTACTACTACTTATGAGTAACTTATACAGTTACTTAACTACTTATGAGTAACTGGCTTACAACATAAGTTTATTGATTTTTTTGAAAGTGCCAATGAATCAGCAGACGGCATGTTTGGCTGTATTTCTGAGTTCTTAAAACTTTAAGCTTAAGTTTTTCGAGTGTTACCGGAGGCTAATAATATGAATGCGAATTTGTATGCCATTATTCATTATAAATAAATAAATTAGCATTACAGAAATAACGCCCATACATTCATTCATACTTACACCAAACCGAAACCGAATTTTTTTTAAAAAAATTTATTTTTAACTGAAAATTGATGTGGCACAAATCCAACGAGTTTTTTAGTTTTGAGACATTAGGGGTAGTGTGTCCTAGTGTGTGTAGTAGTTTTGTGTATTTACATATTCCTTCAAAATCGTTAGCTTTCTGTAGCCAAAGGTTTTACTTTATAACAAAATTCGGTTCAGTCATTTTATTTTAATAATAATTAATAATTCTAAGAACAGGTACTTTGTAACAAAAGTTATTTAAAAAAACAGAGGTTTAACGGTGGGTTTATTTCAAAATTTAAACAATGGTGGTTTACAACCTGAATAAATCGTGCAATAAAGCATCGATATTCACATATGTCAGCAATGTAAATTATTTGCTATTGTTACTAACCTTTCGACATAAAGTTAAATAATCAGTTACAATTTTAATATAAGTAAAGGTGCAATAACAATTACTTATTTTGCTAGCGCGTTTATTGAGAGAAATAGGAAGAAAAAAAATCTATTTTTTTCAGTGTAAGATATTGTATTACAGTTTGCCTAAAGTAGGACATTTTTATAGTAAAGGAGGACGTAGGACATTCTTGCTCCAAAGTAGGACTGTCCTACCGAATGTAGGACACGTAGCAACCCTATAGTATGCTGTTAAATTTTAAACTTTGTAAATTTTTTTCTGTTTGAATACGTAACAGCATTTTTTTATTTTTTACTTTATTCAATTTTAGCGTTGTTTAAAATAAGTAAATTTATTTAACTTTATTTATTTTATACCAAAGAAAGTTTTTTCTTTAAAATATTATGAACTATTAACATAAATATGCTAAAAAATTGAAAAAAATTAAAAAAATCGACAAGTTCGAGATTCGAAAACTTTTTTTGCGGTTTTTCTCAATTTTAAGCTGCTAAATAACAATAAATCATTAAAATCGATATACTATTTGAGAGTAGACATCTTAACAAAAAAAATAAGCACTAGAACAACATCAAAATCCAAAAAAACATCAATAAAGTTGTTCGCCGGAGATAGGGGTGTTTTTCCGGAAAAATGGTAAAATCTCGAAAAATATTTATTTTCCATAATTGAAAAAATTCATGCTTATTATGCGCAAATAGTTACGTACTTTCACAAAGTTTCATTAAAATTAAATAATTTTCACGCGAAAAAAAAATAAAAAACAGAAAAATTGGTTTTTCATCATTTTCTCGCAAACTTTGAGGTTATGTCGAAAAATGTGTTCACTAAAGTTTTAGATTTTTTTATTATCTACAACTTTTGTATGAACCACTTTTCTCTAGGAGGCCTCGTTTCGTTACAAATAACGAAAAACTGTTTTCTCCCCTTACACATCACCCCATTTCACTACTTCCCTTCATCTCAAGTTCGAAAGTTTTTTTTTTCATTGTTTATGACCTCAACTATATATTTCAGCCGGCCGTTACCTGCTACTAATTTTTTCATCTCAAAAAGTTAACGGCCCCAGCCTAATATGATTTTCTTTCATTTTGATTCCAACATTTACTTAATGGGAAATATTTTGGATTAGAAACATTTGGCTCATGAACTTAATTATTTGGAATCATGAAATGTTATTGAATATATAAAATGTGGTTCAATCCAACTTCAGCTCCTCCCATCTAATAAGAACAGCTGGGAAATATTATGTTGTTGTAGAATAAATGTCGTTTTTTTCATAGCAGTTAGGGAAATTATTAGAGATTATTAGAGAGATGTTTTTAAAAAATTTTGTTGAGTGAATCCGGGTTGCACCACTTCCAATTAATAGACACAGTTTGAAAATTGTTGCAGATCAAATCTTCTTTTTATACAAAAGTTGTAATAGTTAAAATATGTATTTACGTCAAACGAAAAAGTTTATTGAGAAGATTATTGAGTAAGTTCAATTTTGGTCATTGATGAATAAATAATAGGTATGGTTGGAAATGTCAAATTATTGCAGACTAAATTTGTTTTGAAAACAAATAATTATATTTTGAAAAGAAGCATTTACGTTAAATGTGGAAGTTTTCTCAACTAATAGGAATAGTTGGGTAAGAAATTATCATGACGACGCTATATTTTCTAAACCAACTGTTCCTATTAGTCCAGAAATCTAGGCTTTATAAATATTAAATATCACGAGTACGATGAATAAATACGCCCGCGATAATGTTATATAAATGTATTTTTATTTATTAAGGATTTTACTTTTATACGGTATAAAACGTAAATAATTGTGTGTTTTATACTGTACGTTTTATACGTTTTATACGTACGTATAATACGTGTTTTATACGTTACCGTATTATACGTTACAACCCTGATTTTTTCTATTCGTACGACAGAATTTATGTCTGTTGGAATACTACAGCTTTTTTTAAAATGTTTTTATATTTAGAACTACGCGAAATATGTAACATCAGTTAGCCATTATTTGAAATATTTGATGGATATTAACTCATCTATATATCCAGAACGTTTTGTTTCCAGAGCTGTGGTGAAATTAGCCTATATGCATCAGCGTCGCCAACATTTTTTCATAGATTTTCAATAGATTTGCATAGATTTATTCTTCAATAATCAAATTTCTTTGTTATAATAGGCAATTTTTTTAATTTAGTTTTTCATAATTCTTCTTTTTTGAATCATTTTCATTAATTTTATATTTCCATAATCTCGAGCTTTCTAATTTTATTTTTTAAGAATCATTACACAGATTGATGATATACTTCCAAGTCTTACTGTTAACCTTACCTTGTCTATCGTACAAAATTAGAGAGTCATCCCAAGTTTTGCATATATCACCACTCGACGCTGAACCCGATTATATCAATTCCAATTGCACACTTGGCATACACAAAGTATAGGTAAAATGCCCGTGCTTTCAGGAAAATTTTAAAGTGTTAAGTTTGAAAACTGGGCGGTCCGAAAGATTTCTGTAAGTTCTAACCCAAGATTAATTTGAAGTCAAATTGTAAGAGCATGACTCACCTAATATCAACGGTTTTATGTGCGGTTGAAAGGTAATGGTTTATTGAAAACGAATTTTTTGTTTAAAATATTTTAAAGATGGTGCGCGGATGTCGTAGTTCAAACATTTTATGATTTTTTTCTCTGAAACTTCCAATCTTACTCTAGGTTCTAGAGCATGGCAATGTTTAAATGTGGTGCTTTTTAAAGATGTGCATCTTAGGGCAAAAAAATTTAGTTTTCTGAAATTTATTTGAAATTTGTTTTTATAAATTTAAAATTTTGGTCTACTGTTTAAGTTTTATATGAGAAGTTATTATATAAGTTTTTAATGAGAACAAATTTTTATCACTTCACCGCTTCACAGTTACAGAATTTGACTGCTGGAGTGGAAATACAATTTATTTGGATTATTGAAAAAAGTGAGTTCTAAAACTAAAACCGAGGCTACTAAAAAATCAGGCTCTTTCTTACACAAATACATTTTAGCATATTTAATACATATTATTTGTGCTGTTGAGAAGCCATGTTGACCATGGTTATATGCCACCTCATATATATGGTCATATGACCTTTAGATGTATAGCGTGATGCACTCTACCCTAAAGTTTAAGATCGATTATTCTACTATTAGACTGTATTGTTTTCTATAGGGTACGTGGCATACAACCACGGCTATCCTGTGAACATCACATTCACACCACAATGAATATGTATTAAATATATTAAATTATAGTATGTATAAGTTGTTTATTTTATAGACAATAAATATTGAAAGTGTATACATAACAATTTCAGATGATAATATTTTCTTGTTTCATAGCGTAATTTTTTCAGTAGATTTTAGTTTTTGCACTTACTTTTTATTTAAATTGTTTTGGGGTTGTTATTATATATGCATTTCGGGAAGCTTTGGAGAAAAAATATGTTTGGTTCACATGACCAGTGCGACGTGATTTCAGGAATTATCCCAACTCTCAAATAAAAACAGTTCCTTGCTTAAGAAAGAGTCTTGAACTTTTGATGCTTCCTCTGTGTACATACAGAGCATTTTCTTACTTCGTTTTGTCATAAACTGACACAGTGCCGTCATCTGAAGACGATATTAATTTTTCTTGGTTTTCAAGAGCAATGCACTTCGTCATTTGCAGTCTGTTTACATTGTTTACTTCTTGCGCAATCGCTTATTGCAAAACATTTAGAATCTAAACATATAAAAGCAAAAATGATTTTTTACACCTTTTCTACTCAGCTTCCTGTAAATTTGTAAATTTGAGATAACTCTATTTATTCTTTAATCGTCCGGTCACTTAAAGTTCATTCTTATCATAAACCACAATCACGACATAAAAATCGTAGCTAATGGTATAATCATTTATATTAATATAAAATGTTTGACAACTTTTTTCAGCCAAAAAGAATTATCTGTAAAAATTGAACTTAATTAGAATTAGGTAATCGATCGATCAAGCTAAGTAAAGTATGTAATGTTCTTTTTATTAATTTGTCGATAAGCCGGTGTTTAGATAATTAATACAAATATAGTTTTGATTAATAAAAAATAAAAATGTATTCTTAAAAATATAATAAAACAAACATATTGACATATGATTCAGTAAATATTAGTTTATATTTTGTGTTTAATTCTACTTACGAATAGTTGTGAGTTATGACTAAATGGTTAGCAAAGCAAACATTTAACATCAAAATATTTGTATATTATTAAATTGTTTGTCGGTACATATAGTAGGTATATTGAATTCATATATTTTTCTTGACCAGTTTCAGATCTTTAGATTAAAACAAAATGGCCAAAGAAACAGCATCCTCAAATGAGAATAATAATTTAAAATTGAATGAAGTTACAAATGATGAAACAAGTCACCCACTTTATGATAAGTTGTACAGCATAGGAGTCCGTTTCGCATCGAATACATTTGGTCAATATTTTATCCGTAAAACTGATCGTTTACTATGGATAGTAGAAAATACAGCTAAATGGAGTGTACCACAAAGATTTTGTAAGTATTCGTTTTTTAACTATTCGTATTATGTTTAACATTTTTTATACAAATTTTATTCGTTAAAGAAAGGTTTATTGCAAAATCATTTTTGCCCACTTATCGTTTCTGTATTAACTACATATTAACAATGGCTTAAGCACTTTGAGAAATTTATTGATACATCTTTCGTCAATACTCAGTTACCTATTACTTCTCTTAAAATGAGTTTCTTTTATGCGATATCAGAAATAACCGGAAATACCATGTTTCTAGAATATAATTTTTAAATCAACCAAAAACAGTTTATTCAGGACGCAATTTTGATCCTATTCTCCATTATAATTTTTCAACACACATTTTGAGTTATCTACGTTTATCTATTTTCGTGTCACCTACCACAATCCATTTGATTACATACTGTTTGTTATCTATTGGCTTCCTATTTGACTAGAGCCATTTTGTTTTTTAAGTGCACGTTTCGAACAGAATCTTATTTTGCTCCTATGGATAATGCTAACCTTTATAAATGGATAACTTTCAGTTTCACTCGCTGATATTACATCTAAATAAGGCATTCCTAGTTATGATGATATATACCCTGGCCAAAATATTTGTAATTTTTGGCGGTTTCTCTACTATGAAGAAGGGTCCTTTGTCAAATGTTCCACTTTTGATAGAATGTCAACCTTCAATCGATCACGGTATATCTATTTGACAAGTATCTTCTTGCAGTTTGTAAACATATTCATAAACACATAAGGTTGTTGGTAGAACCACCTGACACTTTATATCACTAGGTATTTAAATCAAGTAGCGCTGGCGCATGTTTGGGGTTTGTCTATAATTTTACATCTAAATTTGTTTAATTTTTGGAACATTTGAATGGCTTTGACTCTTGTCGTTTGATCCACAATTACAATAAGGTTGCAATAAACATTCAATTCTCGATCCAAGTTGGAATAGTATAGTTCTTGTCGATCTTGGTGAAATCCTTTCTGGACTGTTTAGAATATTCTCTCCAAAGGCTTTTGTTGTTTCTTGTAAAAGGTTTATGTGTTGCTTCTTTAGATATGGCTTTTAGATTTCGTTGCAGTGGTTTCGGTGGGATCTGTTTAGGTAAAACTTTGTGTTATCGTTTTGTGTAAGCTGAGAAGATATTGGCTAGTAAGCATATCGTTGTGTGATTTGACTGACAGAGTTTTAGTCTTTATCTGAAGATGATCTTGATGTACGTACCATGTGCCGCGGCTGTTTGACTCAGATGTGGAGACCATTTAACTTATCATTTTCTACCTCTTTCCCAATCATTTTCTATCTCTCATCTTCAATACAGACGCTATCCCATTGTATAGCCTATAAGTCTTCAATATCGCTTGGTTATTTTTCATTTCTGTGATATGACCACTTTATGAAATACTCAACATCTGATTAAATTGCTGAACTCTTTTGATCTTCGTTGAAGACCAAAAACTTTTATCTTCTTTTATTTCTACACATACTTTAATTGAAAGTCGGACAATTGCTTGTAAGTTGTGCTGTCGTAGCAGTCAATTTATAAACGATTCTTTCAATAGCTCTTAAGTATTTTAATAATTGACTTTTAAGTTTCATAATTTCTAATTCCGTCGATAAAGATATTTTTTCTATTTTGCGTCTAAAATAAAGTCATTTCGATACCCAAATGCGTATCGAAATGGCCTTCATTACGATATGCAAAGTTTTGTCTTTCAATGTTGGTCAGATTGGTCATACAAACGTCAGTGAACATTAAAACGAATAATTATGTAAATAAAATTAATAAGAACAGGGCTCCCGCTGAATCCATTTTTTCCATTTTTTCCATTTTTTTTGGTTCTTTCCATTTTTTTCCATTTTTTCCGTCATTTTTCCATTTTTTCCATTTTTTTAAACATTTTTTTAAAATACATATACACATTTTTACATTAATCAAAAAACTTTTCCATCGTTATTCATCAACTAGTTTTATATATAATGCAAATTCAGGGAAATAGTAGGAGAATATGTGAGCAAATAATTAATTTATCGATATAAACCTCGATAACCTTTTCGTCGATCAATTAATAGTTTTAGTAATTAAACCCAAGTAACTAAGGAAAAAGTAATTTGAATTATGCAATTCAAATATTTTGAAATTCGAATATGTTCAACTTTTGTGAGAGTAAAACTCCATTTCTCTTCTATATGAAGCGATGCTATTTGACGTTGAAATTTCATCATCATTACCAGATCATCATCATCAGATCTACATAAGTTAGACATTGTAGTTTTTATTCAATTTTCAATTCTAGTGTATATTGTTTAGTTTGAAGTTTGCTCTACGAACACATATTTTACTGTTTTCCATACTCTACTGATCTACGAGTTTGGACGACAATCTCCAACTAATTGAGAACCAATTTATATTCTAGATTTTATTTGAATGGATATTTCTGTTTATATAAACGACATTAGCTGCATTTCATGAAACCGTGTGATCCGGATTCGCATAAGTTTTACATGTAAAATGAGATCCAACTTTGTTTTTGGATCTCAGTTTACATGTAAAACTTAAGCGGATCCGGATCACACTGTTTCATGAAATGCAGCTAATGTTTATGTACATTAATATGGTAATTAAAAGTTATAAACATAGTTTTAATTCTAATATAGATGTCCATGTAACATTATCTTTGTTTACAAGTTAACAGAATAATAATTAAATTTTAAGCACTTTTGGTGCTTTTTTTAGATGCTGCCGTTTTGAAAGTGAAAGAAAATGAAAATTGTTTCTTTGCTCTGTCCAGCACCAGCAGCCAAATTCTGTAATTGTGAAGCGGTGAAATGATAAGTTTTTTAATGAAAAGAAACGAAGAAATTTTTATCACTTCACCGCTTCACAGTTACAGAATTTGACTGCAGTTTTGTTAATTTTGCCTTAATATATAAAGAGCAAAAGCCGCTACCGAAACGTTGGCATCCAAAAACACCGACAAAGTCGACAAAAAGTACCTTATTTATTATAAAAAACGCTGAAAACTTAAATTAAAATATTGTTCTGTTAACCTGCAGACAAATGTAATTTTGCATGGACATTTATATTAGAATAGGGTTGGGTTGCCAACTACTACAAAACATAAACCCGAATAAATCTAATGCAAACCCGAAGATTTCATTAAATATCATAAATTTCGATAAACAATCTCAAAGTATTTATAAAATATGGACTTAAAACCTCCTACTCCGATATATCAAAAACTTTGGTCTGTGGGAAGGCCGAAGGGTTTGGTATAGTGATTGATGAAGACTGAAATATCTGTCGTTTTCAATTTTCCCTAAAACATTTCAATGGCATACAGACGGACATTTTTGTTTGCCCAGTTAGACTGGTTATGATCCAAAACGTTGAGAAATGCTTGTACACTTGTTGAGAAATAATTGTACACATCTCCAACCTCAATTTTTTTGAAGTACCTTTTATTTTCTCCACAAACGAATCTTTGTGGCCTTTGTTGTGTTACTCTATTTCTTCCTTCTGGTTTTGGTATTTGTTATTTCTCCTATTAATCTGTTTATTTAGCCATTATTTAGCTTCGTTCTGGATAATTTCTCAATTCAAGCCTGCATTAATCAGGGTTCGGTTCTTTCGCCACCCCTTTTTCTGATCTTTTTTAACGGTTTGTTATCTAGCACCACAAACCCAATATATAGCTCTTCCGAAATTCTATCTAACATTCATATATTAAGAGAATGAAGAAGAAAAGAAGAAACAGCCATCTAGTCTAACTGCTAATTATACTCGTAGAAAAATGGTTCAATCCTTGGATCTTAAATCAATTCTAGACTAAAATCTAGATCTTGAATCAATCGGAACTGGTGTATACTGAACCTTATGACATTTAATTCTAGTTTTGTCCTATAAAACCTCACTCTATAGCTCCTGTTTTGAAAAGTTTTCCAGACTAGCATTATTAAACTCACCTGCACTTAACTATTTCGTACAAATATGTACGGCATGATCACATTTGTTCTGTGGCGAAATTAGAGTCCCAACGACTTGGCTTCGTACGTTGTAGTCAAATTTTTGTCTCCATCTGAAATAACTACGATGTATAAAGAATTTATACGACCAATCCACGAATTCTACCCCAATTTATGGGTTGCAGTATACCAGAAACATCTAAATTTTGTCGACAGAGTTCATAGGCGTGTTGAAGCCGATCATACAAGAGTTGTTGGAGCATTTACATTATACTACGCTATGCTCTAAAGAAATTAATCACTTAATGCCTCCATTACGTAGATCTTCACGAGCCACAAGCCAATCTTGGCATTCTTATAAGCATACCTTAGAGGTCTCATATGTGGAAACATCTATTTATACCAATTCCTTCTTTTCTCATTTCGTATACTGGTGGAATCGATTAACGAACAATGTTTTCAAAATGGCTTCAATTACAACTACACTACATGATTATATAATATGAACAATTATTAAATCCAAATAACAGAAGTGGTTCAAGTGTTAACACACTTTCCTTTTAACACAAAACACCTGCGTTCGATTTACGGCGAAGGTTTGGGAAACATAAAATGGATCTTAGTATTTTTCTAATTATTTAATTAATTAAAAAATTATCCATGAGGTTTGCAATACTATTGCACATACAATAATATGTTATTGTAATTCGGCGACCACTAAATGTGCCGAATGCAACCACTAAATGTGTAAATGAGAACAAAATGTGCAAAGAAATGTATTTTAAAAAGCTTCCGTAATATATTTCCATATGCTTCCTAGTGGAGTACGGTTCATGATGATGATGGTAAACCAGACTTGCAGTTATTACTTTCACTTCGTATAATATGCAGGTGTGAAACTGCAAGCTAGTAAACTCCGAACTGTGTGAAGTCCAAGACGATAGAAAGCCTACGTGTTATATTGATCAACTTATGCTAGATTTAAATAAATTATTCATAATTAAAAACATAAATTTTCACCAGAAAAATACTAAAAAGAATATCGTTCCTATTAAGAACAGTTTATAAACAGAGTTTCGAACCGGAACTGAACCGTAAACCGAAAACCGTTATTAACCGAAATTTTGGGCTGAACCGTAACGTAACCGAAACCGTAATTTTTCATATGTAATGAACCGTAACCGGAACGAAAAAATCATTTTATTTACGGTTCATATAAAACGGTTTGCAGTGAAAAAACCAAAAAAATATTCTAACAAAAGCTGCTCATATATTATGAGTAAAAGATTTTCATTTTGCATGTAAAATTAGCTATAGGTACTACAATTTTGGTTTCTAATCTATTCCAAAATTTATTACATTTTTTTAAAATACCATGAAACCATGCAGCAAATTTTAAGAGTCATATTGAACGGTTTCATAAAAAAGAATTTAAAATTTTAAAATGTTTTAAAATATCAGCAAAAGCTTCATGTAAACGATATCTGCCATCAAAGTTAAGCTCAAGTAGTGTAATGACGCTTACTCCAACGTTATTAGACATGAAATTTAAACCTCAAAATATTACGGTACTATGTCTGAAAAACTTCTTACTGAAGCCTGTATCGATGTTCTAGATTCAATAATTACTGAAGTTGTTTCTTTTGAATTTTTGCATAAGAATACTGAAAATCCTTGAGTGCGTTCGATTACTAAATGAGATATTAACCATTTAATGAATGACAGATGACAGCGTTCGAGAACTTGAAAAACCGATTTCATTTAAATTTTCATTTAATGAAACCACGCCTCTTTTCATTTAATTTTTAATGCAGTAAATAGCATATTTAAGTTTTAATGAAGTTTTTTATTTAAAAAAATTTCAAATCGAAAACCGTAAAATTTTGTTTTATAATTTTTAATTAATTTAGCAAATTAGGTATTACGAATTAATTGTATTATAATGAATTAAGGAATCAATTTTATATATTATAATAATTAATTCTCAATTGAAAAATATAAACAAAATGGATGAAAATTTTGAAATTAGTGAGAGATAAAACCAACAGCTCCTATTACCAATTACATTTAACGATCGAAAATAAAATTAATTAATAAGTTTTTGCAACCAATTCAATCACCAGTATCAAACTGCAGATTCCTTAAAGTTTTCGAGTTAGCTATAATCTTAAAATTGAATTTGTTTTTGAAAATTTTTAAAATAAATTTAATTACGACGGAAGTAATTGAAAAATAATGCATTAACAAGGAGTAAGATTTTAATTTGATTATAACTTTTATACTCCAACATTTCGTTTATTTATTCATAGAAGTGTCAAAATTTTTCAAATTTGACATTATATACATTAAATGAAATTCGTTCGAATACTAAATTAACATCGCGTTTTTTGATTGGTTCATTAAATATTTAATGAAAATGAGATCTCATTAAGTTCTCGAACGCACTCCTTGATTTTGACATCGGAACTGAACCGGAACCGAACCGAAAACCGGAACGAAAAAATAAACTAAGGAACCAAACCGAAAACCGGAACGAAATAATAGTCGGAACGGAACCGTAAACCGAAACGGAAAACATTTCGGTTCGAAACTCTGTTTATAAATAAAAAGTTTATAATTGTATGCCACTTGTCGTTACCTAAATTATTCACAAGTGCCTCGCTTTGTCCAACACGATGAAATTTTTTTTAAAAGACTGTGTTACATTGTGGTATTTGATCTTTGTAATTAGCGTTTCTATGATGAAGACAATGTTTTCTGTCAGTGAAATTGAACGAGAATTAAAACTAACTAAATTCCAAGGTACCGGTACAATGATATATAGAATTAATAATTATATCGAACTGAATCGACTCAATTCAAAAAATATATTTTGCTGTAACTTATTTGCATGAGAGTCTAAAGCAGCAAATTGATATTGTAAGAATGATGGTATATAGAATGGTGATAAAAACAAATCACGAACGATTACCTGTTTAATATCAATCTATTTGGGACATACTACTGCCGAAAATTTGTAAGAAACTTTCATATTATGCATTCCATGAACCAATACTTGGATTCAAGTTTCGATGAACGGAACTAATGTTAACTTAAAATCATTTGACATCTAAAGGAGGACTTAGCACATGATTCGAGTAATAAAGAAATTCTGAATCTGGGCAGCTGCGGCTTACGTAAAATTAGTAATGCATTTAACGCTGGAGTTAAAGCAACGAATTGATCTGTGGTTGAATTTGTATGATCTGATTCGCTTATAATTTATTTGCTTACTTTCAATGCTCCTAATCGAAAAGCCGATGAAAAATATTAAAATATTCCTCACGAAACTTTGTTCAAAATGGTTGAACAAGCCTCTTTACTCTCACCTGGTTTTAAGAAATATGTTAATGAAGTTACTAAAACTAAAAATTTAGTTTCTGAAACACTTAAAGATGAATTATTGGATTAAAAATTATCTGTTTTTATATTTGTTTACTTATGAGATGCAATGCAACTATTTTGTACTCAGATTCAATCAAATAATCTTTTAGTTCCATTTCTTCATAAAAATAATTTAACAATTCATTTTATTTCAATTTTAAAAACAATATGTACGAGAATCGTTCAATCTGAAATTTTCGAGTCAAGGTTTTTGTTATATTAACGATTAAAAGTGTTAACAAATGAATAATTGTACACTTTTATTAATTTTTCTATCAATTATAAAATACCGTAGTTTAAACATTTTCTGAAAAAATTAAAAACCGAGTCTGGATAACCTGAAAAAACAGGGATTTTTTTTACCGTAATATTCTAAGATACCCTATGTATTACACATTTTAAATTGTTTGTTTTCCATTTTTTTCCATTTTTTCCATTTTTTTAGCGAAAAATTTCCATTTTTTCCATTTTTTTCAATCTGACTTTAAAACGGGAGCCCTGTAAGAATATCTAAATTAGTGTTAAATATTTTAATTAATTAAAATAATTAGTAATAATAACAAAATTTCGAATTGACTAGTTTTTAATAAAATACACATTTTTTAAAATTTCAAGACAAAAAATGCAAAATAGAAAAAATAGTATAAAAAACTCGTTTCATAAGACGTTTTATCGCACGCAATCTGTTTAGAAAACGACCCGCGTAGCGGGGAGTTTTCTAAAGGATAATCGTCGATTATGAAACTAGTTTCTTAATATACTATTTTTAAAGAGTTGAATAAAGTTAATACTATTGAAAAAAAATGAAAAAAATTTACTTTGGTCTTATAACATTATTTTTCATTTTAAAATTGAAGTATTTGAAATTAATTGAACTATATATAATTTTCACTTAAACACTACGTGCAGTTGTCTCAACTGCATCGTTCTGTACCTGTACAACTGTTGAATCAAATTCGTAGTTCGATTCACCATATCTGTTTCCACCGCGAGGTTGAGACAACTGCATTTCGATTGGAAATAGAACATGTTTTTTTCAGTATATTGTTCTTGAGTGCGACATAATTCAATTTAGAACATTCTTGCACTATTTCGGTACTAATTGTAATATTTCCAAGCTGTTTTAAAGGAAACTGGCTGTTACTAAAAATTTCTGTTACTAAACTTTGTATGATAAAGCCTTATTTGATGCACACCCAAATAACAAGGCTGAGATACTACAACAATTAATTATTAAAACTAACACAAAAGAATAATATATTCATCATTTCCCTTTTCAATAACAGCAGAAACAGAAAATTCTTCACCACCACCTCTAATCCGGCCGTTAAATTGGATTTTATTTATTCCTGCATTAATTGCCCTTCGACTGGTTCGAGGTGGACTATCGATGTTGTTGTTATCAATTGGAAAAGAACCAATTTTACCCATACAAATAGTACGAACATTACAACGACATCGAAGGATTTTACGTTCGCTTAGATATCAAGGACTAAAAACGATTCGATTACAGAATGTTGAAAGAAGTATAAAATCAGCTCGAAAAGGTTTATTAAGTATGTTGATGTCATTCGCAAGTAGTATACTATGTTCGAAGGGAACGTTTGATGAATCAGTTAAAATTGTTGTAAAGAAAAATAAATCATCAGTAGGTGTTCTTTTTTTCATTTATTAAATGAAGACAAAATTTGTAAATTCTCTATTTTATATTAATTATTTAGATTGAAGACACACCTGACAGAAATAAAAAACGTCAACTAAGTGAAGATGAATCTGACAACGATGAAA
Organism: Diogma glabrata; assembly: GCA_963693315.1. Classification (NCBI taxonomy): domain Eukaryota; kingdom Metazoa; phylum Arthropoda; class Insecta; order Diptera; family Cylindrotomidae; genus Diogma; species Diogma glabrata. The sequence goes on along the minus strand of OY856186.1, from coordinate 118,863,198 downwards.
TGAATAGCTCCAAAGAGGAAAGTAACATGAAATGTGGCGATTTATTGAACAAATATGCTGATCTAAGTGAAGAGGCTGATCCAGATTTTAATGTTAGTATTTGTTAATGGAAATTCTACAAATATTGTTTCACACGATTTATTTATTTTTAAGCCGGATGATGAACTTTCAGTCTCTGAAAAAGATGAGGCATCAGATGAAGAGTCTGATCCTGAAGATGTTGTTAGTAAATCAACTGAAGTTAAAGAAAATGGTTCTGAAGATATGAATGGCAATGTAAATCACGTTGAAGACGATAGCTCTGATCAAACAAATATTGCTGATAATTCGCCAAACAAACGTGAGTGTTGATGATAGTTATTTAATAAACTTTAATATGTAACCAATTTAATTTATAACTTTGCAAAACTTTCGCGTTCATTAAATTTATAAACAAATGTTAATTTATGTTACAGCTCAATCAAAAATACCGGTGGCTCAAAATAACAACCATTCTGGCGAAGCGAATCAACAAAACGGAGATTTATGTATGAATAAATTTTATTTAAAAATATACTTTTTATTGTTTATTTTTAATTTTTTATTTTATGAATAATAATATAAACTTCCTTATAGTAACAATTTGATGTAAGTCGAAATCGATATTCAATAAAATAAAAAATCAAATTGTTACTATAAGGAAGTTATATTATTATTAATAAAATAAAAAATTAAAAATAAACAGTAAAAAGTATATTTTTAAATATTGCATTTTAATAAATTTTATTTTATAAATATGAATAAGGTTTTTAGAACTTATATTCTTTTTGTTCTGGTCAATTTTATTTTTTATGTGAATAGTATTGCCTTCCGTTCACGTACAATCAAAAAGCGGTATTGTTCTGGCATGTATAACTTAAAATATATTATTTAGACGAGTTATGTTTTCATCCCAAGAAATTCAATCTATTGTGAGCGTTCGTTTTCGAAATTTTCATTAAAAAAATACAATATAGATTCAAACTAGATACCTGTTAAACAAATAAATAACTAGAAATAATGTTAATATTTATATAGTTAGAATGATCATATTTTGTTACTAATGTTAGGTTTAACAAAAAACGTTTAAATTACCGTTTGTATCATTAAAAACCATTTTATTTATAAACACTCAAATTATGAAGTAAACATTTCTAATTTCATTCATTGTTGCTTGTATCTTAAATTATTTTAATCAAGTTTATTACAATACCATCTTGTCTCATAAGCAATTAATTTATTTATTTTTTGAAAAAGATCAAGAAAATAGTGCAGACCGGCAACGTTTGCGAGGTTGTAGTTGCAATGGCGATGATACTTTTTATAGTCCGATTGGTAGGAAAATAATTTGTTTCGAAATATTTATCGCCGCATAATATGTTACTGATTTTAATTTCATATATGTGTGCTTCTGTTTCAGCATCACCAACACCACAGGAAGTCGATAATAAAAATCAAGATGACAAAAATGCCGTTAATACAGATAAACAAAATCGAAACCCAAGTAAGCTTTTTTATTTTATTTTTTAAGGTTTGACCTACAAGTTTTTAAAATGTGTGAATTTAAAAGTGAAAAAAAATAACACGACAGACTACTCAGAAGTTTCCAATATAGAAGTCACGACAACTATGAGTAAATAGTCAAAATCATCTGCTCTCATTCGCCAATATGTAAAGGCGGCTTAAGCCGGCCATTCACATACAACAGAAACAGAATTTCATACAAATTTGCAGCGAAATATTCTGTTGCTGTAAAATTTATAAAGAATACTGTTTCTGTTTTATGTGATTTTCAGCCTTTAAGGCTATATTTTATTTTTCAAACAAAATTTTACAATGTGACTGAGGCACGAGCGAGTATTCAAATAAAATCAAAACTCATTAAACACGAAGCCAATTCAACGTGTTATCCTTCCGGCAACAATAAAAATAGGTTTATTTTTGTTGTTTTACAACTATAATTGTGTGCGTTACTAGTCTTAATAGAATAAAATAAACAAATGTTAATTTGATTCCGTTGCACAATTGCTGCGGAACACAAAAGTAGTATTTAATTGGATCAGTGTTTAATGATATACTTTATTTTTCGAGCAAAAGTTTACAAATTTTTTAAATTTGCGAGAGAATAAATTTTATGAAACACGAACAATACAACGTTTTATCCTTCCGACAGAGTAACATGTAATAATTTAAATTAAACTATCTTCAAATTCAATATTAAAACAAGTAAAAACAGAAAAAAAACAACGAATTTTATTTAATTTGTTTATCCCATTAACTCCAGACAATTAAATAAATTTTATTCAATTTTGATACCTATTTAATTTTTTTGATATTTTGAAAATGTAATGACCTACAATGAAAGACATTAAAGTTCGAACTACTAATACTAATAAAAATAAAGAAATCATAAAAAATACTAATTTTTTCACAATGGAAATTTAATTCAATTCAATCATAGTTGCTTTTGCCTTTTTCAATATTTGAGAGAAACATGCGCATTAATTTAAACTTATGTCGAATTCTTTTTGCCAAAAAAATTGCTCTAAACACGCCCATTTTTGATCTAGATCAAGTTTTTTTGACATAACGTATTCTATTTGACAAAAAAAAGTGATTTTTTTTTGCCCTAAAAACTTTTGTTTGAATCTAGATTTTTAGCTAGAGCAAGCATAAAATACAATAAAGAATACAAATGCATTTAAAAAATCTGTCAAAATTAGTAAACAAACAAAACGCCATTTACTTATTATTTTTTTAAATAGTGAAATAGTTACTTTTTAAATAAAATATTGTTTAAATAGTGTTTTAAATTAAAAAATATGGAGGGGCTGAAATCTCACAGCTCTGAGATATCAAGACTTCGGTCTGGGTTAAGGATTTGTATATAGTTTTCGGCAAAAAACTTTCACGAGGACATGGTTTTTAGTTTTGGGCAGCGATGTATATCAAACATAACTCTTTGTTAAAGTACAAGCCATTTTTATCTCTGTTTAAAAATTTATTACAAAACTAACTTTAACTTTATTACAAAACTAAAATTCCAAAAATATTGTTAAATTAAATAAAATTAAACTTTTTCAAAATTCCAAAAATATTCCAAAAATTAGAATAAAATCAAATATTTAAATTTTTTCTAAATTCCAATAATATTTCAAAAATTCTTAAAGATCCAAACTTTTTCCAAAATTCTAAAAATATTGCAAAAATTATTACAAAATCAAATATTGAAATTTTTTTCAAAATTCCAAAAATTATAATAATATCAAAAATTAAAAATTTTTCAAAATTCTAAAAATATTCAAAAAATTCTTACAAAATCAAAAATTAAAACTTTTGCCGAAATCCTAAAAATATTGCAAAAATTATTACAAAATCAAAAATACAAACTTTTTCCAAATTCCAAAAATAATTCAAAAACTAACAAATTCAAAAATTTCCATGTCCAATTTGATTTTAAATTACATTTACGTCATAAAAACAGCTACATTTTTTTTTACCAAAAAATTGGCTAAAAAAATAAATGAAATCATTTTTTGACACACTTGACATTATTTTTTTGACAAGCTTATAATGTCATAATTCTCAATAATAATAATAAAATTTCATTTCAAAGAAACAATTTTTTTCCAAAAAATTGGGTAAAAATCTAAATAAAAATCTTTTGACACACTTGACAACATTTTTTTGACAAACTGATAATGCCATAATTCTCAATAAAAATAATAAAATTTCATTTCAAAGAAACAATTTTATTTTTTTCCAAAAAATTGGGTAAAAATCTAAATAAAAATCTTTTGACACACTTGACAACATTTTTTTGACAAACTGATAATGCCATAATTCTCAATAATAATAATAAAATTTCATTTCAAAGAAACAATTTTATTTTTTTCCAAAAAATTGGGTAAAAAACTAAATAAAAATCTTTTGACACACTTGACAACATTTTTTTGACAAACTTATAATGCCATAATTCTCAATAATAATAATAAAACTTGATTTCAAAAAAACAATTAATTTTATTTTTTTTCCCAAAAATTAGGTAAAAAAATAAATAAAAATCTTTCTTTTGACACACTTGACAACATTTTTTTGACAAACTTATAATGCCATAATCTAGTTTTTGATCTCACATACTAATCCCGACCATCAAGATTTCTCCAAATTTAATGTTCCTACTCGTAATCACTTAAAATGAACGTTTTTTAAACCAAAAATATGAAAATTTGCTATTTTTGACACACATAATAATTTTTTTGACACACTTCCGGTACAGTTATCGAATACAGCGCCCTTTCGGACCTGTCCGTTGTGAATACCTATTTTTAGAAAAAAAAATTTTTGAAATCCCCCCAGCCGTTTTCCCTGCAGTGTAGGTAATGACGGCGGACGGCCGGCAGACAGACATACATTTTTTTTTTTTGCTTTTTTAGAATCAGGAGGTCCTAAAACGTCGAGAAATGTCAAAAAAAGTGGGGGTAAGAATTTCACTTTGAGCTCATGAATGTAATACTTAGGTCTTTCAGACCGAAGTAATTAATAATAAGCTAATTAATTAAATACAATTAATTACAAAAATATTTGATGACAGTTCACAAATACAACTACAAAACTGGATCATATTTTTGCATGTACTTTTTATGAAAAAAAAAAAATCACTTTTTCACTCTGGACAAAAAGAATTCGACATTATTGTTTTTATATAATCAGAGCGAAAATGTTTTTTTAAAAAATACAATCAAATTATTTATAAAATACAATCAACAAATTTATTTCAGAGTACAATACAATCAAATAAATAGTTGCTTACTTTCGGAAACTATAAATCAGGGCTGCGGAGTCCGCAGAAATTTTCTAGTTACTGGAGTCGGAGTCGGAAAAATAATCAAAAAATGTGTCGACTCCGACTCCTTTTGGAAAATATATACTGTATTTTCATCTGCATAGTTTATTTTTTTTTCTTCTACGCATATATAAAAAACAAAGGCATAATATAAATTATTTTGAAATAGTTTCTTTAAAATAAAAATATTTTAAAAGTGGCTGGTTGAAATATCTTGATATTTTAATCGGTAAGATACCACAAATTGTTTTTCATTTATGTTTCATGTAAGGTCGTTTCGGAACCAACCATCTCCGAATAAACACCACGGTAATGCACAACAGCGGTATAAAAACTATTACAGTCGATTTTTTAACTTCGTCGGTGTCCCATTGATGTCTTCATTCTTTCCAAATCAATAAAGGATAGAACTCCCTCGATATCGTTTTCGGCGAACATCAAATGCTGTTTTTTTAGCATTTCTTGAAAAAATCATATGTTTGGTTTTATCATAATTTTTTGCAAACCAGTTTGTCTATAAGGTCTACTGGTCTGCAAAAAAATTGTGATAAAATTACTCAAGCGACTTGAAGTCTTACTCATTAAAGTTTCACTTCGGTCAAGGATAACAATATAAGCGTACACGATCGTCTGTACTGACTAACATAGGTTAATGACAAGACATTGTTGTTAATCGGTAGTTTTATTATACTGCACACAAATTCCAAGGTCAGATTGAAAAGTAAAAAGGAAATAGCATCATCTTGTCTTAAGCCAAAGTCAGCTTTCAAAAAGTATAATGCTTCGTTTTCTATTTGTGCACAGTATTCGGAGTCCTGTACTGTCATTTTGTGTCATAGTGATACCAGTTTACAAAAGATGTTCATTGAAACTAGAGCCGCCGATAGTCCCCCGTTGGAGAAAGTCGTAGGCCTCCTTGACGTGAAGTAGAGGTAGAGTAGAGATGTTTTGGCTGCTTTTTCTATTGAGTATATTTTATTTTGTGTTTCGTTGTTTTCTTTCTAAACCTTGAAATCATTATGGAAGAATCAATGTTTGGATTCCAAAACTTCAAAATGTTAGTATGGCGTCCAAAAAGCTTTTTTGGTTTTCCAATACAATTTTCAGGTTCATAAAAACGAATCAAGTTAATTTTGTGCTTTCCTTGATGTTAGTCATTTTTAAGGCCAATTTGATATTTCAGTTCAAAATTAGTAATAGTTTCCAAGAAAACCAACTGTGAAAGTGAGTCACACATTAAATACATCTTTGTTTTCACGTTTTACTTTTAAAAATACAATACTATAAAAATTGATTCAATTTTTCAAATTAATCGAATATACCAGGTGCTTTATTATATTTTTTGCAATTCCGAATCGCAATTCAACGTATTTCGATATTGTCAACAATATCAAAAAGTGAGATTTTTCCGCACTGTTTTATTTTTCATAGAAAATTGTCTCAATGCTAAGTTGATAATAGAAATGTTTACTTATATTTTTTTCTACTCCTATCACAGTAAATTATAAATTACATCACACTATCCATGACATGTAAATTGATTATTTCAAATAGCGTGTGGTAAGTAAAAAAAAGCGTGCGGTAATGGATTTTTATATATATTTTACCGCACGCTGTTAATAAAAAGAATAATTTTTATTAAAAGAAAAATTTGATTTTTAAAAATTAAATATTTCAATTCATTTTGACACAGAATAATGCAAAGCCTACCACAATTTGTAAACTATTTGCATTTAATTTATAATTAGTAGTTCACTTTTTCAAGTAATTATATGCGTTTGGGCATTAAAACAAAGTCGTAGAAAAAGTATATAACAAATCTCGAGTTGTAAAGCATTTTCCATGCTCGTGAAGATACTACACACGACGCTACGCGTCTCGTGCGCAAAATGTTCCCTCGCATGTAAAATGCTATTTACAACTCTAGATATGTAATATTCTAATTTTCTACTCTTATCACAGTAAATTATAAATTACATCACACTATCCATGACATGTAAATTGATTATTTCAAATAGCGTGCGGTAAGTAAAAAAAAGGGTGCGGTAATGGATTTTCATATATATATATATTACCGCACGCTTTTAATAAAAAGAAAAATTTTTATTTAAAAAAAAATTTGATTTTTAAAAATAAATATTTCAATTTATTTTGACACAGAATAATGCAAAGCCTACCACAATTTGTAAACTATTTGCATTTAATTTATAATTAGTAGTTCATTTTGTCAAGTAATTATATGCGTTTGGGCATTAAAACAAAGTCGTAGAAAAAGTATATAACAAATCTCGAGTTGTAAAGCGTCTCGCAAAATTTTCCCTCGCATGTAAAATTCCATTTACAACTCTAGATATGTAATATACTAATATAGAAGAAGTTGGAGTTGGAGTCGGATCTGAAATTGTAAAAAATTGGAGTCGAAGTCGCTTAATTTTGGCACCGACTCCCCAGCCCTGCTATAAATATAACGTTATGTTTGTTTTTTTTAGAACATTAATTGTGTGCGTTACTTGTCTTAATAGAATAAAATAAGCAGTTCTTAATTCTTTTCTGTTGCGTGAATGCTGCAGAACTTTGATGTCTTTCGTAGTAGGTCATTTCTTTTTCAAATTACTAAAAACATTAAATTGGAATCGCATAAAGTTTATTTTTCTATTTTGCGCCTAAAATAAAGTCATTTCGATACCCAAATGCGTATCGAAATGGCCTTCATTACGATACGCAAAGTTTTGTCTTTCAAGGTTGATCAGATTGGTCATACAAACGTCAGTGAACATTAAAACGAATAATTATGTAAATAAAATTAATAAGAATATCTAAATTAGTGTTAAATATTTTGATTAATTAATATAATTAGTAATAATAACAAAATTGACTATTTTTTAATAAAATAAACATTTTTTAAAATTCCAAGACAAAAAATGCAAAAAAGAAAAAATAGTATAAAAAACTCGTTTCATGAGACGTTTTATCGCACTTATCCTTTAGAAAACTCCCCGCTGCGCGGGTCGTTTTCTAAACAGATTGCGTGCGATAAAATCGTCGATTATGAAACTAGTTTCTTAATAGTTTCTTAATAATTGTTTGGAATTAGTGGTACAAAAAAAAATAAAATTCTTTGTTTTTTTTTTTATTCTTTTTACTTGTTTTAATATTGAATTTTAAAATAATTTAATTTAAATTAATACATGTTACTCTGTCAGAAGGATAAAACGTTGTATTGGGTTCGTGTTTAATGGATTTTCTTCTCTTGCAAATTTAAAAAATTTGTAAACTTTTGATCGAAAAATAAAATTATGATTAAACACTGACCCGATAAAATACTGATTTTGTGTTCCGCAGAAATCGCTCAACGGAATCAAATTAACATCTGTTTTTATATTCTATTAAGAATTATAAGAATTATATTTTTATTCTATTAAGAACGCACACAATTATGGTTGTAAAACAACAAAAATAAACCTATTTTCGTAGTTGCCGGAAGGATAAATTTGTTTTTCAAATACCCACACATTTCATTTTTGCTTCAAATTTGATGCTTTTCATCGTATTAAAAAAAATTGATTATTTTTCTGAATGAACAAAACGTCTAATTATACAAGGTGGTTATTAAAATAAATAAAAAGGATAACTAAAAGTACTAATTTTCTTTTTCTGCATATTGAATTAAGAAAAATAATAAAATCGACTCCAAAGGAGTGAAATAGAAAAAAAATTACTCATTACTACGAGTAAGAACGATATTAAAAATATATTGTACATTTACTGTTGCGTGAGTGAAAACTTGTTCACGTAAACCTAAAACGGTTTCATTTCGCATAGGAAGTGTAATTTTTTTTAACGATTACAAAAATGTAAACGATATTTGTTATAAAAATAATTTATAACAAATATCGTTTACATGCATTACAATTTTTTGCAAAGATGGGGAGAAGCATATCTGCGTTGGCGTTTGACCCAGGGCGGCCAAGATTATAAATTGGGTCCTGGGCGTCATGGAGGTTATTATGCTCGCAAAGGGATTCAATATATTCCGAAGGCGTCTGGAACGGCGAGGCATGAATGCCGCTTGATTAGTCTAATAACTTTGCGATTATTATTTACAGGGTTGCATGCGGCTCACTTAATAGGATTAAATATAAAACAAGTTAATTTTTTGAAGTTATACTTCTTTGCGCTCGTTGTAAATATTTTGATGGGGAGTTAATCGAGAAACCGCGTCACGCTGTTTGAAGTTATATTTTAACCTTTATGCTGTATGGTAATAAAGACGAAATTAGTAAATCAACCTTATGCTGTATGGTAATAAAGACGAAATTACTAAATCAATCATATTTTATAATAATAACACATTATTCGCTTAGTTATCTTTGATCAATTTTTTTTAGTTCACTTTTCGGAATTATCATTAAAATGAATAGTTAATGTATAATGTGACAAACAAATATGTACATTTATATGAAAATTATGTTAAATTATTTTTTTTAACAAATACATATTTCTAATTTACAACAAATATGTTCTTATGGTTTGCAATTATATAAAATATGTACATATTTCTATGCATTAGCACCAATACAATACATATAAGCATTGCTTATATATGATTAAACAAACCTGCTTGCATTAGCAGAACTGCCATCACATGTTCCAAAAATTGGAAATTGACATTTCTTTTCCTCTTCTTAGAAACTTTGATGAACCAAGAATTTGCATTGGAACCTTAGTACCGAAGAAAAAGATTATGAACAATATCAAAGCTACAGGTTTAAAGTGTTTTACTTTCAAAACTATTTTTGTTATTGCAAAGGATCTATAAAATATATGCAAATATGTTAACAAATGTTGTGATTTGACTGTTTTAATAATAATATATAAGTCTGAATTTACAAATGAAATTAGTCTTATTATTATTATTTCCAATTTTTGTTTTAAGTTGTGGGAAGGAATGTCGAAATAAGACGATGACCATAAAGCGATAAAACCCGTTAAATGAAAATATTCACTAAAAATTGTGGTATTCTTTAGCCGGCCGGCATATGCATCAATGTAGTAGAGTATTGCAGACAATCGATAAAATATATTTGCAAATTGCAATACGACCCTCTTCAGAACAGAAAAATTTCTGGATTGATAAATGATTATAAGTCTACATGAAATAGGACGCTAAACCAATAGCAGTGAACCAGTGTACCTATTTTGTATGACGAGTACGGTGGTTTCGGATAAGTAATTGACAATTGTGACATCCAATAAACAAATATATTTACGCTCACCTAATTATTTGAATTAAATCTTTGGAATAAAAATATTAAATATTTAATAATATTAAATTTTAAAAATACTCCTTGTTTTAGTTCGCAAAAAATTATTTTATTTTATTTATTAATATTTATTTACAAAATTATTAATAAAACACCTCGATTAATTTCGGTTTAATTCAACCATTTTTAAGAGGAATAAAATTTTAACTTTTTTCTAACCTTAATCTTTTGTCATCTACATTTATAAAAATTATTTAATTATTATTTGTCTGTCAAATGTATTTTATTTTTAACATACATTTAAATTTATCTATAGCTTTAGAGCCATTTACTTAATGGCTTTTGTTGACTGCAAAATGATATTCCACACAACATAAACTTCATTGCAACTATTGAGGCTTATGTTTCCATGGAATGACCCGATACTATTACATTTTTTCAAACTTTTTATATATTACTAATAAAATAAGTTAAATTAAATGACATTAAAAAAACTATAGGAGAATTTACTCAAAAAAAAAAACAGTTTTCAACCACTTTATCTGGAAAGCACGGGCATCGCCGTGCGGGTACCTTCTAGTAATTAATAATTATTAGTTTTTTGAATAATATTTTTTTCTATTTACTTAATTTTTTTTATTTGAATATTTTTTTTTGAATAATATTTTTTTTTGAATAATATTTTTTTTTGAATAATATTGTTTTTGAATATATTTTTTTTTTCATTTTGGATAATATTTTTTTTTTTGAATATTATTGTTTTATTTTTTTGAATAATATTTTTGTTTTTTTTTAGCTATTTTTTTTTTCCTGCATCCTATCTGTCTGTCTGAGTGCGTGTGTGCGAGCGAATGGCCAAAGAAGTATAACTTCCACCGTCTGGTCCGACGCAGACCCTACTTTTTTCATGTGTTTAGTTTGAGAACAGGGTGGTTCGAAAAATTTCTGGAAATTTAAATTCAGGATAATTTTGCAATGAAATCGCAAGAGAATGGGTTACTCAGTGGGTTACGTTGGGCTCGCTTTTGCAAGTGTAAAGCACTTTGGTAGCTTTTCTCACTCTTGCATGAATGTTTGGTTGCCAGCTTAGTTTGCATTTTATCCTTAGGAGTACCAGGATATTTTTCTCGATAAATAATTCCGTTGTTTTCTGGCATATTCTTCAGTATAATATATTAAATGCCAGTATAATAATTCTAACAAATAATTTAACTAGATAACTCACAGAACTAAGTAGTTAAGATTAATCCTATTTTGTATTTTAACTGGGTCGATATTTGGGTCGATTTTCTAATGGAAATTTTCCAGTAAACAATTATTTTGTATGGTTCCTTATCTACAGAAAGGCCTACAGTTATGAAACAATTTTGATGAAACTTCGGTTAAACGTTTCAATAATTTTGGTCGAAGCTACAATTGTTCTGTTTTGCTTTATTAAAATGTATTTAATTAATAGTTGGTTTTCATTTTTCTTTTTCAGAATCGCCAACACCATCACAAACTGATAATCATATTGAAAATGATAAAAATGCCGTTAACATAGAACAACAAAATGGAAATCAAAGTATGCTTTTCTATTGCCTTATATTTCACGTTAGGAACTTTTTATATTTTCGCGTAGTTTATTTTACTAGGTGTCATCATTTCATTTGTTTTTTTTAAATCATAAAGCTTAATGTATGTAGATGATTTAAACACGAGTGTGTTGCAGTTATTCGTATTCTGGTTTCATTTTTCTCTCAAACCATTTTGTATTTGTTTCGAAAGAACATACATCTTCGACATCCGTTTTTTTTTTAAGATCCATTAGGTTATGCAGAGCCGGTGATTTATTTAGAGCGTAACAATAATGTGAGGGCAGCCAAATCTGCTCGTATATTTATCTAATAGACAAGTGCCTGGTAATGATGCCATCAATTTTGCTAAACACATAATGTGCAGTCTGATCATCTGTCATTCGTACGTATTTGGTTTTTTCTGAAGTGGAGGGAGTTGATCCGTTTGTATATTTCTTGTTATTTCAAATTCCTTGGCACATAGCTTACTTGCACGTTAAAATCATCTGTCGTTGCCAAGGACTTTAAGCATGTTTAACCTGAGAAGGACTACCATTATAGACAACTCATCGCATTCTTGTATCAGTAATAGATTAATAATACTACGTACCAAAACATAAAAAAATATTTTTTGTATACGCTCCCAAAAATAGCTATTTTACGGACTCATTTCAGTCCGTAAAATGCTTAATTTTCGGCATAGGCCGTAAAAGTCGTCATAGCAACCATTTTAGGACTATTTTAAATGATTCAGTCGATAATATTTTAAAAATGTATTAAACCTAAGAATACAGTTATAAAAATACATATTAATTAGGCATATCTCTGTGAACTCAACAATATCTAATCTAACAGGTAATAAATAATAAATAAATAATCTTATTCGGAAAAATGAAAATGAAATGAACAATTTTGCGCATTTTGAAAACTGTTACCTGCAAACGAAAGACCTTTAATTTCATTCGCAGGTAAATTAATTTGGGGATTTGTAGAAGCCCTTGCGGACGATGTACTTGGTAATACATCCATTGGAGGCGTCTCGATTTTATTTTCGCCCATTAGCAGTTTGCAAACCTTTTTCTTTTTCTCAATCGACTCTTCTATGTAAGTTTCGGCCACTTTAGACGACCTGAATAATATTATTGTTCAGAATAAGATATTATTATATATATTAACGTACTTGCCTCCAACCTCCTAGGCGTTTTAACGATGTCAAATCTACATCAGCAGCAAGAGTAGCAGAACTACGTCTGAAACATTGACCTGTGTATTTCTGGGGATCCGGTAGCTTAAAAAATTCGGCCACAGTCGAAGGCATCTTTCCAAAGGAATGGATGCCGACGCGTTGAACAGTGCATTTTCCTTTACGGTACGAGATAAAGAAATAATCATGTGGTACATGTGCTGGCCGAAGACGAACATATTTCTGATATAACTCTAATGAGTTGACAACTTTCCCTCCACTCACCACCGGAAACACTCTTTTGATATTTGTTTTGGTGTCAGTAAGAGTAACTAAAAGAGTGCTGCTGTCTTTTTGGACAATATCCTGCATTCGTAGAGAGTGCAATTCCTCTCTTCTGCCTGCACCACAAAGGCCGATAACAAGAGCAACCCAATAAATAGCGTAAAATTAAAATCTACTGTAGAAGCAATCACCACACGCTAACCTTAGTTAACAAATGAGTTGCATCATCAGCATTTTTCAAAAATGCATTGATCTCTACTCTTGATAGCACTTAGACTTTATAGGCTCGTAACCCACCGAATTCCTCTTCAGAAGAGCGATAACTTCTGGAAACTTGTCAATATAAATATTTTCTGTGACACTCAGAACTGTTTTGAGCATAGAATATTTCAACCATACTGTTGATGGCTTGAACGTTTGTGACTGTAAAAGAGTAATCAAAAATCCTCAAAGTATAAATTGCCTAGATACTACTTACTTTTTCGTGAAAATAATTTAATACCACATCTTCGTTTATAACGGCTACGCCTATATTTTCTTTCCAGCTGTTGAAATTTTGATACTCTTTATGATAACATGTCACGAGATTTTCGGGGAAGTAAATCCAATACGATTTCTTTTGCCTTCTCAGCAATACTTTCTGGATTTCGGAGCATTTTCAAATATGTTTGTATTTTAAATTTTATGATAAATTTCGGATGACAGAATTGATAAATGAATAAAACAAACTTGTTGCTTTGGTATAAGATTAAAGGCTTTCTTTTCGATTCGATTAATAATTGTTATGGTTTCGAATATTTCGCTGGTATCTAATGGATTAGGTACTCTGGAAAATTTTGGAGAGCTATTACAAAAAAATATTGTTTGCATCACGTACCTAAATTAGGTGTTTTAGGACTCATTTGCTAAACAGCAAATATTCGTCCTAAAAAACCTTATTTTAGGTACTTGATACAAAAATAGCTATTTTCAACAGTAACTCGATATACATTTTATCTTCAATATACATTATATTGTATATTGTATTGTCTTCAATATACATTATATTCCCGCTTATGATTATAACTTCTAATGATGTCATAAAGTTATTTTTCTGAAAAGAAATATAGTTTTATTGTGCGCAATAATAAAATGGAAATCAACTAGAATACCTACAATTTAAAAAAAAATGTCGGTGAAGTGCGAGTATAAACCGCAAGGCAATCTTACTGTTGATACACGTTTCTTACTTATTAGGGGTTGTTCGTAGTAAAATCCTTGACTTTTCTTATAAATGGTACTAAATGATGAATGTGAGTATATAACAACTTTAAGTCCTTATTGAATTAAAGTTTCAATTTTGAAGGAACCACTTTAGTCATAAATGAAAGGTTAGGCACTACCAGACTAAAACTACTTTTTATCTCGATAAGTTCAAAGAAGTTTTCCCGAAAATCATTCTTTTATATTTATCCTAATTAATTTTTTAAAAACGAAATAAATAAAACAATATATTTTAGTTTAATTTTTTAGCGCAACAACCAAAACCATATTTCAACAAAAATCGGCCAAGACGATACACAAATTATAAACAAAAACAAAGAAAACATAATGAAGAAGGGTCATCATCAACAACGACATCAACTAATAATACTCAGCATCAATCAGAAACAACCAAAAATAAGAAAAAATATTCCAATAATTATAATAATAATAAGTTTTACTGATTTCTTCAATCTTCTATTTTTTTTTAACTATTTTTAAGTTTCATTTTTTTTATAATTAATTTTGTCCTATTAACAAGTAATTGTTTATATCTGTTTGATTATATTAGCATCTTAATTTATTATTACAAATTGATTATTAATGTAAGTTGAAGAGGTAAATGAGAATGTATATTGTATATAAATTGTATTGTTGTATTAGATAAAGAAAGGAAAATATCATTACATATTTTTAATTAATAATCAAATAAAATGTTTATAATAATAAGGGTTTTTTACTGTATATATAATCAATAATGTTTTCCCTATCAAACAAGCTACTCATATTCATTTAAGAAATTGAGTTATTTTGTTTCCCTAGTAACGAAAACATATTAAGTTTATTTAATCTAAAATTGTCTTCTTATATAAATATTTGTAAAAATAAAAAAAAATAATGAATTTCGATGAATATGTTGATATAAGACGTGATTCTGTACATGAAGATACTTCTCCAGATATTCAAGAAAAAAACTTAAAAACGCCAGAAAAAAATGAAAAGTCACCAGTATGTCCTTTTGAACTTGAATGGATTTTTGGACATAATCCAGAAGTTTCTATATTAAATTTAACAAATATTCGTGAAAAAATAGTCGGATTTGCTACATCACATATATGTGCTATTTATAACATAAATAAGAAGAGCTGCCATTTTTTGCTGGATCATGAATATAAAATCATATCTATTGATTCGGACAGGACAGGACGATTTATCTTTGTTGCTGGTGAGAAAAACCTTAATGTCTGGGATCGATTTTGTAATAATGGGTAAGTGATCTAATTGAATAAGTATGAAATTATTTATATCAAAATAAACGAAGATGTTACAAAAATAACGCTAATTGAAATAACCATAAATACAAAATTTGTTCGTACAAATTTGAGGTTTAGCAGCGATCAAAATCAATCAGCAGTAAAAAAACGAACAAATAAGAAAAATGTCTAACCGACAGTGTAAAAAAGAAAAATTGTAATATCATTCAACAGCATTCTGAGGCCCGCTATACACTTGAGCTAAACTATGCGAACTATGTTTTTAAAAAAATAATGTTTTAACGCGAATAATATTTTTTAAACAAAATGTAATAAATGTAGTTTCCTTTTTTATTTAATTTTTTTAAATTATTTGTTTCCGTAATGTTTTTTTGTATAATTACGTTTTTTGTATACAAAACATAGTTCGCATAGTTCACATAGTTTAGCTCAAGTGTATAGCGGACCTAACAGCTAACAATAAGTGTGCAAACGAATTCAACAGATCGTTTACTTCACACGTTAAAGCATATGATAACACTTTGTCTCGCTCAAAGGTCTCGATTGCATGCAATTCCCGCATGGAAAGATTGCATGCAATCGAGATTTGCACTGATTGATTTGTAAATTTTTCGCATACCTAGATGTGTGACAATCTCGCATACTCCAGTCCCTGTTATTTGCATACAAGTTGATGGGCGATATCACACCACTGACAAAAGCAGTGAGATACCACTAGCCAAGATGATGACTTAGGGGTGCTGGTGTATGAACTGTATTTTGTCAACGCTATATTACCCTCAATCAGACGCGCACACAGAAAAAATTTTAGGGGGGGTCCAAAGAATTTTTTTTTTAATAAAAAGTGTTGTGTTATAGGAATTACAATGTGTCAAAACAACACATAGATACCTTTTAAGACCTAGGTTCCACAACAGCATGCGTTCTGAGGTGTTGACGAACGCTTTTTTAAGACTTTCGTAGATTGAACGTCCACGAGACTATTGATTCGTGCAAAGCATTCCATGTACGGACAAAGAAATCTCACTGCATTCTGTCATTATAACAGCAAGCAATCGCAACAGTTTGACTGTTTGCTCAAACCGATTGACGGGTAAAACGGGGAAAAAGAATGTTTGAGTTTGAGGCATAATCTGATTTCGCATCTGATTTCGTTGGAGCACTGCTGATGACGATATTTATAAAAAACAACGAGATCAGCACGGTGTTATAGAGAATCAAGAATAGATGTTAAATTTTGATCACCAACAATTCGCATAGCACGCTCTTATACAGTCAGAAAGAGCCAGGATAATATGGCGAATATTTGACTTATAAATGTGAAGTAATTGATACGGAGTGAAATATTTTTTACATCTATTGAGGAGGCCGAGTTTTTTTGCCATTATATGGAGTTGCAATTGCCATTATATGGTCATTCCAGAGCAGGTCATTTAAAATTGTGACTCCCAATAAACGAACGCTTTCACAATTTGATCGTCACACATACTAATTGAAATATCATTGGCGAACTCTTTGATCTGGAAACAATCAATAGCTGAGTTTTGGTGGAATTAAAATTGACTAAATTTTTGTCACCCCTTTTTGTCACCCCAACCGACTTTTTTTAGGTTCTCGTTTACATTTATGGCAGCGTCTCTCAGGGCAGGCTTTATTTGTTTATGCATTTTACCCGTTGATGATAGGGGGACGAATGTCATGTGCAGTGTACTATCATCTGCAAAACAATTTGTCGGATTACTGGCGAATTTTCAGAGTTCGTTGATATAAATTAAAACTAGAGTAAGGAATAAAACTGAGTCTTACTGAGGGGTACACCAGCGTTAATTAATTTAGACTCAGAAGAAAAGCCATCGATGGATACCGAAATGTATCGGTTGGAGAGAAAGTTTTTAAGTTTTAGAACTGTGGGTGAAATCCTACGCAACGAGCTTGTTGATCAGGTTGGTATGCCAGATACGATACGAGTAAGAACAAGTTCTTTTGAAAATGTTTTTAGAATAATAGGAGGAATGTTGTCCAGACCAAAGACTTTGTTGGTATTTAACCCTCTTAAGATTTTTCAACAATTTTGGTTTTGAAATCAAGATCTTTCATACTAACTCCTGACAACTGGATCTCTAGGTGTTTCCAAAACGATCAAGTTCAAAGGAAAGCGTTCCGCGAACAATGTGGCTTTTCTTGCTTTGTCAGTAACGATTAAACCACCGTCAATAATAGGAGAAATAGAAGATTTGGAACCAGAATTTAAAGGATTAATGGCGCTGTAAAAACTTCGTTTCTAAGGGCCAATCTGGCTGCCTTGGAAAACAAATATTTTTGTTGAGTTTTTATTACTGTGAATGGAACGAACTTATTGATACTAAAATATTTTGGTCAAACAAAATTTTTACTATTTTATTATTATATTATTATTTTATTTTATATTTATTTTCACTCAGATAATATACCCACCTACCCAGGAACTCTGCAAGGTTGGTACATTATCTGAGTGAAATAAATAATAAACCTTCCTGGCAAAAGTACTGAATTGTTTTTGACGAATGATCTATCGTTGGTACAATTAAAAGTATCAGAACCTTTAGGTGGGTCAGATCATAATTTGATTTCCACACATGCTTGATTTCCTCACGCCTCATGCTTCTCATAAAACACCTAATCTATACTCACCGGTAGTGCTTAATGACACTAGGTCAAACTTCATAGGGTCATGAAACATTGATTTAAAAACAGTTATGGATTTAGGTATTGCTAACAATGTTGAATTCAACAGGAGCAAAACTAAAGTCTGCCATTTTTCTAGGTTATCAAAGCCTAATTCGTTTTCATTAAAGCTTGATTCTTGAAGTAGTTGAGGTAGAAAATAATCTGAAGTGGAATTCTCATATTTTTAGTTTTCGTCGTTGTGAGGATTTTGATAGCAAATAACTTCTTTTAATATATAAGTTATTAAAGCGTCCCTGCAGCTTGCATGGAATATTGTTCTCACATACGGAATGCAGCATACATAATTAGTTTGAAGTGCTTTGATTCTATACAACAGAGAGCTGTTAAATTGAGTGGCAATTCAAATCTTACTTGCTGGATTGCCTGTATGTCGCTGATTTGACGGCATTTTACAAATATATTATAGATGAATGAGCGTCTGTCTGGATCAAATAGATTTTGCCTGCAAACTTCACACGTTACACCAGAGCATCAATAGCATACCATTTTTTTACTGTTCGAGTGACAAGATGTAGAACTGTCGCTTTTCAAAGTGATTTTTCTCACGGAGTCTGGCATTTCTAAAAGGCCTTACTGGTGTAAATCTTCCTGATCATTTTAATCCTCGAAACTTTAAAATTAGCATTAAAAAATCCTCAAAAAAATTGATCAATTCTCACAAACCCTAGTTCTGTACTTAGCATCGTATCTTCTGATATTCAGAGATGTTAATCTTTAATTTATTTTGGTTACACTAAACAATTCCTAACTTTAAAAATTCCTAAATAAAAAAAAACAGGCTGAAAAATAATCGGCTAGGGGGGTCCGAACCCGAAACCCTCCCTTGTGTGCGCCCCTGCCCTCAATATTTTGTATGAAATATTCCTTAAATATGGCATGCAATAATCTTAAAGGCATGCTATTTCTTGAAGAGACGGTCCGTCATATAATTCTATATGTGGGCTTTAATCATTGATGAAGACACTGGATCACATGATCAAGGAATACGCCACTAGCTTGATGCCCAATTTTGGTAGAGTTCGTGCAATTTTCTTTTTTGAAACTTGCTTTTCACCCCATCATTTATATCATAAAATTTTGGCCTATGTCATATTTTATTATTGTTTAGTTATTACTTATTCATTTAAAAAAAAATGAAAAAAAATGTTTGCGTCCATCAACACTTAGAACGCATGTTGTTCTTGGACCTTAGTCTTAAAAAAGGCTGGCATGTGTTGTTGTGAAACATAACATATTGTAATTTCTACTACACAACACGTATTATTACAAACTAGTGGGTTTGGGGTGTGACCACGCCAAGAAATTCTCGCAAACTTAAAACTACCAGCTGCCAAGACTGTTGGATAAAGTATTGTAATTGCCCCAATGGCGCCAGCACATTAAATTTATTGGTGAGGATCGGGCCTTCTACTTCCTTCAAACACGCGACAAGCTTCTCTATAAATACTCAACACAAAACAAGAAAAAACCATAAATATGTACAAAAATTAACATAATTTAATAAAAAAACTAAAATTGTTACATACGAATTACAACTAAACAGTATCTCATAAAAATAACATTTTTTTGCTAATATATAAACCAACTTTTGATATTCTTATTTATCACAAACTTAATCTAATAACTGTGCTCAAAATTTTTATATTTAATATTTTTATTTTAATATTTAACTGACAATTAGTTGAAAGACTTTTTTTATATTATTTTTTTTTTTAAATACAAAACGATTAACTCACAGTACCTCCAAAATGTTAAAAACAGCTAGATTCTTCCTCCAGTGCCATAACTCCGAGATGTTCCTTTATTTTCTCCTCTTTATTAGACACAACTTTCAAAATATAATCCAGGTCCCAATATATTATTTAGTTGTATATTCGTAGACTCCAGAAGACAGAATGCCAAAACATTTTTGTTTCATCAAACTCAACATCTTCAATTATCTCTTCAATCCTAGTTTTTGCCGTTTTTTCATAATTTTATTATTGTAATTGAACTGGTTTGTAAACTAAGACATTAAATTTATAGTGGACTAGCTGGACCCGGCCACGCGTTGCAGTGGCTTAGTCTGGTTGAATATAAGAAATAAAGAAAACAAAACACTCACCTTTCTAATATGTTTTATTTCATAATACTTGAGGGTATACAATGTTTTTTGTTGATCCATTGACTGTGTGGATATAGAGATTGCCTGGTTTTCCAACTCTAGAACACGCAACATATAATTGTCCATGTGAGAAACAATCGTTATCTAGATCTAAACCACATACTTCCAATGTTTGGCCCTGAGCTTTGTTGATGGTGATTGCAAATGCCAATCGAATTGGGAATTGCAATCTTTTAAATTGAAATGGCATATCCGTTGGTATCAAGGGTATGCGAGGAATGAGGACATCTTCGCTTTTGAACGGTCCATTCAAGATTGTTGCTTCTACTATGGTGCTCAATAATTTTTTTAATGTGAGTCGCGTGTCATTGCAAAGTTTTGGCTGATTGATATTACGCAACATGCTGATTGGCACGCCGATTTTTAATTGCAGTACATGTGGTGGCATCCCTGGTAAATCAAGTGAATTCAAAAATTCTGTTGGATAGTTAATTACTTCATCTGCTTCCATGACAGTGTCCACGGACTTGTATGTGACTTCCTCGCTTTGAATATAAGACAGAATTAAACTGTTCAGTTCATTGATTCGTTCACGCAGCCAATCGTGATTCTTATGATTTATTTGAATATCAGGAAATACTTTTTCAATTAATTCCTCTTTTGACGACACTAAATTGCAGAAGTTATGAGGCAATAAAATTCGTCCGGTTGTTAAATCAACCGGCACCTTTCCGTCACCAATTCTCAGCAATTGATATGAGAATATGTCAGCTGATTTTTTTTTTGGAGGAGAACACGCATGTTTGTAGTTAATTTTAACCTTTTACGTGTCGCCACAAAGTAGAATATTTCAGGCAAGCATTTATTTCATCCGCTGGTGTTGATCGGGGAACTAAAGGTAATGTTGGTCTGAAATCTCCTGCAAGTAATATTAATGCATTCCCAAATGCTCTGGTATTTCCACGCAAATCATGCAATGATCGATCAAGCGCTTTAAGTGATTTTTTGTGCGCCATTGTGCATTCATCCCAAATGATTAGTTTACATTTCTACAATACTTTTCCCATACCCGATCCTTTGGAAATGTTGCATGTGGGCGTTTCAATGAATTGCATGTTTAATGGCAATTTCAAAGCCGAATGAGCAGTTCTTCCACCTGGTAGCAATGTCGCAGCTATGCAAGACGCAAGAGCAAGAGCTAAAGCTATGCTATTTTGCGATCGAATTGCTGCTAGAATCAGTCTGATTAGAAACGTTTTGCCAGTTCCTCCTGGTGCATCCAAGAAAAAGATTCCTCCAACCCTGTTATTAACATTTTGCATTAGTTGATCGTAAATTGTTTTTTGTTCAAACGTTAGCTTCGGAATATTTGATTGCACATACGACAATTACTTCTGTAATCCTTTTATTTATTTATGATGGATGATAGCATGCAAATTCGAATTGATGTTATCGGCATTTAATGGTATTGCTACACTCGAATCACTTAAATTTAATATTTCTATGTACTCAGAAATACAGCTAAACTTACCATCTGATTCATTGGCACTTTCATAAAAATCAATAAGCGCAAGTTGTTAGTTAGTTATTCATGCACAGTACTGTTTAATATATTTAAATTTCCTTCAAAATGGTAAGTTTTCTGTAGCCAAATGCTTTAATTTATAACAATCACAAATAATATGCAGATCAGCTATTTCATTTATAATACTAAGAACAGATAATTAGTAACAGGAGTTATTTAAAACAAACAGATGTTTAACGGTGGATTGAATCCAAAATTGCTTAAACAATGGTTCACCACCTGATCGTGCGATATAGTAAAAGTAAAGATATTCACATATATTATAGAGAAATGTAAATTAATTGATATTGCTACCAACCTTGCGGCACAAATTTTAATAATCAGTTACTTTGATATAAGTAAAGGTGCAATCACGATTTTTTATTTGCCTGATCCATATGTTTATTGGGAGAAATATGTAGCAAAAATATCTATTTTGTTCAGTGTAAAATATTGTATTACAGATTGCTTCAAGGAGAACGTTTTTATAGTAAATGAGAACTGAGGACATTTTTGCTCCTACCGACGACAGTCCTACCGAAAGGAGAACACGTTGCAACCTTATTGGTTTACAAATTAGATAAAATAATCTTTGGGCCTATCACTATACGAAACTAATCGATTAAATTGAGCATGAAGTTAAAATCG
The DNA here is from genome assembly GCA_963693315.1 of Diogma glabrata. Classification (NCBI taxonomy): domain Eukaryota; kingdom Metazoa; phylum Arthropoda; class Insecta; order Diptera; family Cylindrotomidae; genus Diogma; species Diogma glabrata. Next base: position 118,840,487 of record OY856186.1, on the reverse strand, counting down.
ATCATCAAGTTGAGTGATTTGAGAATAAAGCAGGTGAGACACTTGTAATTGTTGACAGCCTACGTTATAAAACATATACATATGTATAACGAAAAAAAAAAAAATTAAAAAAAAAAAAAAAACCTATGTAAAACAACCTTCCTGTATTCAAATGCAACGTTGTGTCCAAATTTCAAAAGATTCGAGAAGTACTTTCGGAGATTACTTATTTTGAACAAACGAACATTTACATTTTTATTTACATAGATTAACATATTGTCAATTTTTACGTTCAACATAGCATATGATGTAATATGATTATACATGATAAAATATAAATGATGACTTCATGGTTTTGGAATTTCTAATATCGTTAAATCTAGCTCTAACTTCTTGTTAACCAGTTTCATGAATTCCTTAATTCCATAATATTTGGGTAGCCCATGATTTGAATTTTAAATTCTTCCTCAGTAAATCCGGGACGTTCTGCGTTTAAGATATGCATATTCGTCTGATTTATCCATGTGAGTTTTAAGTTAAATTACGATATAATAAATTACTTTGTTATTTGACTAAGATCCTTGTTAAAGTTAATGTTATTGTGTTTTTCTTCCTAACATAGCTTCTTTTTATAAATTTATTTTGCTTTCATCGTTAATCGTTTCTCTTAACTAATTTTTACAATCTAGAGTATTACAATTTACATATTATATATATTAATAAAAATTTGAGCTTTTAAATTATTTTACTTTTTTTTAATTTGATTTACAGTTTAAACTGATTTGCGATAAATTTAAAATATCCTAACTAATGCTGTGTGCCTCACACCAACTTTTTGAGCTAAATCAGTGACTTTTCATTTCATACCCAAGTTGCGCTATTGACCACCAGGCAGCGGACAAAAAGTCTCCTCGTCAGCTTGCTTTTCAATTTAGTTGTCAATTCGTTTAAACGTCAATATATTTGAAAACAATTATTTTAAAAAAATGGAAAATATATCAAATTTATACAAAAGAAAATATTTGGTATGATGTAAGTATTTTAAAAAAACAAGCTTTCAAATACAATTTCATTATCATCCTCCATTATGGCAATGTTTACAAATTTTGACATTTAAAAAGATTCTAATTTAAATATAAGGTCAGGCACACACAGGTTGTACGTTTGATACGAGTGAAATATATGAATAGCATATGTGCACTAGCAATTAATTTAGAAAAGTCAATGATTTAGCAAAAAATACTAGTGTGAGGCACACAGCATAAGACTTCAATTATTCTATAATTAAATCATTTTCTTTTTATTTTATTATCATTTGTTTTTCTTTTTTTTTTTCGTTCCATTATATTTTTCTTCAAAACCATTACAGTATTTAGTATACTGACATACTATACTTACTTTACAGAATATTTTGAGGCTGCAAAGTTAGACAATAGGATTAATTGCATCGTCCAAATAGTATATTAATTAATTAGGAGCTAAAGTGCTACTTTTTGTGTTAAGTCTATAGTTTGACGGCCGACCGTAGGGAAGCCGACAATTATAGACGATACACAAAAAGTCACTTTAACTCTGAATTAAATACACTATTTTTGAAAAAAATAACAAATCTCGTAAGAATATGGAAAGAAATGGCGTCATTTTCCGCCGCCGTAAAAATGTGTAATTACTTTACTGCCACCGTAAAAATAAAATGATTATGCGTCAAAAAAGTAAGACTTTAACCTTCTCCCTAGCGGCAGTAAAGTTAAACTTTACAGCCGTTTGCCGAAAAAATATTTTTTATAGGGCGATTTTTCTGTTCCGGTGTTTACCGCAATGGCGCTGCAAAAAAGGATAAGAGAATAAATTCAAAAAATTTTATATGGGATTTCATACAAAACACAACTTGAATAATTTGAAAAATTATCTATGAAACTTCTCATTTTACTACAATGAAATAATTTAAATTTGTTTATGAACTATTATTGACTATATATTAAGCATAATATGTAAAATATTTTATCCACGACTACTAAAGAATATATACTTTCCATGCGTATATCTTTCATTGTAATTGTAATCTAAAATAAACAAACATGTTTGGTTTTGTTTTGGATTTTTGAGATCAATTAAACTCAAGTAAGTAAAGAAGTAATTGGAATATTTTCAATTCAAAGGTATGGTTTGAAGTTTCTTAGAAAAAAACTACAATTCACATTTTACGTGTTTCGGATCGGATTCGAACCTACCCTCGTCAGTGCCCGGCTCGAATCTTTGGGCAGACACGCTATCGATTACGCCGTTGAGGCGATGACAATTTCAAAGTTGAAACTTCTTCATCACTTATTTATTTTACTTAAGTTGAATTTTTCCACTGTCATTAGACTCCATGTTTGGTTTTGTTTTTCATTTCATTCAATATGGCGATACAAACTTGTACAGGAAAACATGAATGAAATTTTTTGAATTATTTGTAGTCGTGGATAAAATAGTATCTTGTATTCGTTTAGGATGAAGGCAATTCTTCACTCGGATAATCCCCTCCACTCGCTACGCTCGTTCCGGGAAACTTCATCCTCGTGAAGAATCGCCTTCATTCTAGCTCATACAAGAATATATTATTATTTTTTCTGTCCGTAAAACAAATACGAAAATGGGTTAAATTTTTCATACCACTTTGTATGGGAAATTTTGGCAATTATGTTTCTTTTTTGAGAGACTTAAAAATAATATTTTATATATTACGCTTAATATGTAGTCAATAATACTTTATAATCAAATTAAAATTGTTCAATTGTGGTAAAATGAGAACTTTCTTAGATAACTTTTAAAATTATTCAAGTTGTGGTTTGTACGGAATCTCATATAAAATTTTTGTGATTTTTTCTCTTATCCCCCTTTTGCAGCGACATTGCGGTAAACACCGGAACAGAAAAATCGCACTATAGAACATAAATCAAAATCATAAGAAAATATTGCGACGCTGATGCATAGACTAACTTCCTCACAGCTCTGGAAACAAAATGTTCTGGATATAAAGTGAGCTAAAATCCATCAAATACTTTAATTAATGGCTAAGAACATTCAAGAAAACGGGTGCTATTTTCAAAACTTAAAGTATACTTTATAATCGAAATTGTATACAATTACATAAAATTGGTATTTTGGGTAACACGAACACGACTATAGTAGAACTTTTTTGCCAGCGAATTTTTGACAAATAGGATGCAGCAAGAGATAAAAGATGAAACAAAAAGTAAAACAGAGATGTATTATTTATTTTGGGATAAATTTGCCTTTAAAACAATTATATTAGTTAAATTTCTACTTCTAGTTAGTACCATTTGTTTGTTGTGATATTTGTTTACATAGGCGACGTTATTTTTATTATAATTATTTTAAATTATCAAAATTTTGTTATACTACCAACAAAATCATTAATATTTTTACTAGTTTTTAGTTTTCTATTATAATTGGTTGAATTTCAATAGTAATTTATAAATTTTATGCGTTTTTTTGTCCATTTCGATGGGACCCCAATAGTTTTATTTAATATTTTAATCGATACACTGAATGTGCAAACAATATGCGCATGTGCATGCGCATGTGCAAACAATATGCGCATAACAAACAAATTTCGTGTTCGCTGGCAAAACAATTCTACTATACATAGCTTTTAATCGTGTTTAAACATACATTTTAACCTTTTAATGTTGTACGAGAAAAAGTTAAAAGCAATTTTTACCGGAAGTTAAAAACCGGAAGTTTGAATGCAGAACTGTTACAAATCATACTCTTAGCAAATATATATTAAGTTTAAACAATTATCAGGAATTGATGTTATTGAAATTTCAAATAAACAAGTGTTCGGGAGGCCCCCCACCACTTATCCCAATCTCGTCCAATCAATTCATTGTCATTCCAATCTCCATCTCTTTCCAAAGTGTCATCGAAATTGATTAATAAACGAAGTCTGTACTGCATGCTCCCAACAAACTTTAAAAACAAAGAAAAGTCAGCAGTTGTATAGTAGACCCTACGCTTGATCGATGTGTCCCAAAAGCTGATCATTATTTTCTTACACTAATTGAAACCAAACGACTATGATAAGTGTAGCACCGCCTAATTTAATTTTTTTATTTTGTAGATAAAACAAGCCAAAATTGTTCTACCAAAAATTTGTGAGCCTCTTCGTTCACGAGATATTAGGCATTTGAAAAAAAAAATTTCATACAAAAAAACGGAAAATATAGGGTATATGGGGTACCTCGGATCGAGAGTGGTATCATTGTAAAGGTCTTTACAAAACAAGCTCCAATCAAGTGAAAAATTGCCGCGGTCTCGTCCCTGGAAAAAGTTGTGAGTGTTTAAAGTTTAGCTTTTTTGATGCATTTTTGGCTAATATAGGGTATATGGGGTTAGCTCGGAATGTGTCTAAAGTGGTATCATTTAAAGAAACGAAGAATTATACAACCCTATCCATCCTATTTTGGTGAAGCGTGTTCCGGTGAGGGCATTCTGCATTGATCTGAACAAGTAGTAATCAGAAGCGACCATGTCTAGGCTATAAGGCGGGGGAGGTAGAACTTCCCACCCACTGTTTTCCAAATAGTTTTTAACCGGTCTTGCAACATGTGGCCGAGCGTTGTCATGATGGAGGATTCTCTTCAAACGAATCAATTGTGTTCGGTAGAGGTCCCCATTGATCGTCTGAACCGATTTCAACAGCTCATAATACAACACACCTTTCTGATCCCATCAAATACAGAGCATTACCTTGGCGCCATGGATATTCGGCTTTGCCGTGGATGTTGATGGTTGTCCGAGCTTCACATACGATTTCTTGCGCTTGGGGTTATCGTAATGAATCCATTTTTCATCACCAGTGACAATCCGATGTAAAAATGACTTCTTTTTGTGGCGTTCAAGCAACATTTCCGACATGCAAAATCGACGTCTCTTGGCTTCAATTCATACGGCACACAATTTCCAAACTTCTGGATGAATCCCAATGCTTTTAAACGTCTGGAAATGGTTGCTTGATCAACTCCCCATGGTTTTGAAAGTTCTTTTTGCGTTTGGCACGCATTTTCATCGAGCAATGCCTCCAATTCTCCATCTTCAAACTTTTTTGGCTGTCCCGCTCGTTCTTCGTCTTCTATGTCAAAATTGCCACTTTTAAATCGTGCAAACCACTTCTGGCACGTTCGTTCAACTAGAGCATGGTCACCATAAACCTCCACTAAAATACGATGAGTTTAGGTAGCCCTTTTCTTCAAGTTAAAGTAATGAAGAAGAACTCCCCGCAAAAACACTTTTTTTGGCACAAAGTTCGACATTTTCAAATGAATAGAAAAAATTGTTGTTTACCCTTCAACCAAATGTCATATACTGAACAAGACGCGCAATGACAGTAACTTTCAAATGAATATAGTCACGGATGAACACGACGCGAAATAATACAAGTAACGCCCTCTCTTAGAAAACCGCACGAATTAAAGCATACTCCCAATATTTGAGAACAAATTTCGGTAATAATATTACTGTTGTATTTGATAGTCTTGTAGTTGTATTTGGAATCTGTCATAATAGTGCTCCGATTTTAGATCAAGAAAAGGAGGAGATTGACAGTCATTATAGTTCTCATGAGGAATCCATGAGCTAAATATTAATGAAAAAACATTTAAATTTAATGTAGTTGAATTAAAAAATGTAAATAAATTTGTAGCCCGTACCATAGACAAATAATAATATAAGACAAATGAAGCTGAACAAATTTTTGGGATCGTATTTTTATTTTACTAAAAGATATTAACTATCTAGTGACACCTGTACTCAAGTAGATGATTCGTAATATTTAAAATTAGTGTTACATACGTAAAATTTTTCGTTTATATTTATTTGTTTTCTATTTATGCCTAGATATACAAGATTAACACTAAGATTATTATTGTTTTTCTAAATGTATTCGTCTATACAAAAATAACAGGTATACAAAAATAATTGTTTTGTAACCAAATTATTTTTTTGGAAACATAAACAAAACCAATTTTTATATATTTTATTTTTCGATTGAAATTTCATTTGATTGAAAAAGTACAAAAACGATTTGAAGTGTCTCATATTTTGTTTTGTATATATGTTCGTTATCTTCTTTTATTTATTTGTGATAAACAGAGAAATGCGATTCCAGATGATTATTGTTTAAATTAATCTATTGAATTAAATTTGAAATATTTAGTTTTTGATGAAAAATTTTTGTTTACATTTTCTTTTGGGAAGCAATTAAATTATGATAAAGATTTTGTTTTTTTTATCGAAAAATTAGAGAAAATTTAGTAAAATTATTATTTATGATTTTAATGAATGAAAAGTATAATCGGTTTTTGGTTTTGTTTTCGGATCAAATTTTATTAAATTTAAACAATATCAACTATCTATACAAGGTTAGAGCATAACGTTAATATTTTGAGTTTAGTTTTTAATTGTTTTTATAGTTTTTTATAATACACAAAAGACAATTTTTGAAAAATCAGTTGGAAGCACTAGCAGATCTCCGTAATTGGGAATCCTGTTTTAGTTGGCTGTCAAACGTTAGTTTGCGGCAACGCTAGATAGATGGATAACTTAGCCAGCAAGACGCGGTGCTCTAAAATCATTTTACAGGACTATTTTAAGCGAATTAGATAAGCAAGAACTTTATGAATTCCTCGATGATCGGTTATACCGCCGTTATTCGGTCGTCAGAGCCTCGTCAGTTAACCAGCAGGGTGCACCGCGGGCAGGTGAGGATGGCGTTTGAGCTACCCGTGGGTTTTTGTGGATAACTCCTTACACCCCATGGGATTTTGGATTAGGATAGGTTCTGGTTTTGGATAAGATTGGTAAGAAAAATGTTTTGACTCGGGTTTGTTAGTAAAAAAACAGGAAATTAGTTAGAAATTAGTCACTATAAACATTTGAAGGCATTTATATATTTAAATTTAAATAAATAATCTCTACTTATCCTTACAAACATAAACGATCACATATTTAACTCGATACAGGAAACAAATGTATATTGAACAAAAACTCCACCGTGTTCCACAAGTAAATGTCACAAAGGAGCAGCAAACCAATAAATTAATAAATAATTTATTCGAACACTGAAATTTTGCAAATCGATTTTTGTTCAATGAAATGTTCCTTGTTTTCTTTTAGTAAGATTAAGGTAAAGGAAAAACAATTTTTAAACAATCACAATCACGAAGCGAATTAAAATATCAACATGTGTTTCTTAGATCCTATTAATTAAATGAAATTACTAATTTTTTAAATAATTGCTAAATTAAATCGAAAAGTTATAAATAAATATTTATTGTTATATTGCAAAATATTTAAGTTGTTTAAAATTAATTTAATAAAAGGAACAATAAAAACTGTTACGTATTCACATTACATTTACAATTAAATTTAAAAAAAAAATTAAATCTAAAAAAAAAACTTTGAAAATATAGCAAATTTGAAACGATATTAATCCAAAGCTTGTTACAAAATATGTTAAGTGACGGGTGTCTGTGTCGAACTGAAAAAAAGTATTAGATTCAAGCACATTGATTGTGTTTTTATTAAACTATGATTATTTTTGGAAGCAAATAGATTTATCTTTAAAAGTTTTAAATTTGAATTTAGCCAAGTTGCATTTTTTCTTATTAAAACTAACAGTAAAAAGTCCAAAATTTTTATGTGATGATCCCGACAAGGATTTTTATCTGCAAACCAATCAGGAAATTTACTTTGGATAATTCTATGGACTCTTCAATGTATTTTTTCTTTAGGTTGGCTAGATGGAAGCATTTCTTGAAAGTGTTTCTAAAATGCAAAATTTGTAGCTCACACACGTCATACAATTCAGTGGTAGGATATTTTAGACCTGTTAGCATATGAGGATTATAACTTTTCGAAGAAATCAAGTAATCGCGTGGTAGTTCCATTTGCGATGACTTTAATAATCTCGAACAGCATAACTCACAACTAATTTTGTTTAATATTTTGTATACTACATATCCAACAAAATAGCAAATTGAAGTTGATTCAGTCGCCGTAAATTTCTCGTAATCATTTTCATTATCATATATTTGATCAGTTTCTAAGTATGGAATTTCCTGTCTGGATGAATGTATTGGTTCCGGATCTTCGTTAGACAGATTTTTACATTCTAAAGAGTTAATTGCGCTTTGAATCTCTTGAAATTGAGCTAAATCATAATCAAATTGAGAATTTGCACTTAATTGTCACGAAAATTATAAACAAATAATAGACTCTGGAAAAAAGTTTAGTTGCCATTCCAGTAAACAAAATACAGAAAAACTTAAAAATAACAGGTAGAATCAAATTCAATTTGTTATAAAATTTTAAAATTAAAGGTCAGAAATGAATGGGTGGTGGAATAAATGGGTGGTCAAACATTAATTATCAGCTATTTTAGGGTTTTCCTGCCAATATAAACTGTAGATAATAATATTTTATCGGTTTTTGTTTGTCTTTCCTGATATTAGTTTTCAGGCTTATATACTTATGTAATTATATTTTTATATAAGCAATGGACTTGGACCAATGGACCTTTTACATAACCAATGGGAAAAATGGATTTAATTATCATTAACAAATTGAGAAATTATAACTGAGATGGGAGGGTTGGGCGACGCCTAAATATAATTATACTTGAAAATGTAACTGTAACAATGTAATGTCAATGATTTTTTCCGTTAAAGAATTTATTTTCTCTTTGTTCATTAGGTTTTTTTCATTTTAAATAGAAAATAATGTAGAAATAGAAAATTAATTACTTTTCATAATAAATGACTTCTTCAAAATGAAACAATTTATAGTTTTATAAAAACTGTCGCTAATAAAGTTTATTTTTAAATTTTTTTGGTTGATGTTACTAATGCCAAAAAAATTGATACAGTTGAACAATTGATAAAATTGAACAGAAATTGAAAAAATTGATTTTTATGCGTGAAGTTTTTGGTTTGTTCAAATCTAAACGAGATAATATAATTATTTGATAATGAATGAAAAACCTCCTTAACTAGTTTACGAAGCATGAGTTTTTATTATTTTTACTATATACGCATTTCAAAAGTTATGCATCTTCTGTAGCCCGTAAAAACTAAATTTTAAAGTAATACACATTCCATTAAATTGATATCGATGGATTAGTAAAAATCCATTAAAATTAATTATCTAATAACAAAAAATACATAATAAAATACATGAATGAATATTATAAAACAATAAAACCATTAGAGAAAATAAAAAAATGGAAAAGATTTTGATAAAAGAAAAATAATACCCTTACATAATAAATAGTTTAGGACTTAGGTGATATATTTTTACGTGTTATTATGCGGTCCTTTAATTATTAAGTAAAATAATTTGGATTTGATGTTTCCTTCCTTATTGTTCATCAGAATACTGTAATGATTTAATTTATTTTCTTTTACTAGTTATTAATAAAAGGAATTAATTTTCTATTTCAACATTATTTGTAGAAGTAATTATTTTTCTATTTAAAATGAAAAAAACATAATGAACAAACAGAAAATAAATCCTTTAACGGAAAAATTTATTGACATTACATTGTTACAGTTACATTTTCAAGTATAATTATCTTTAGGCGTTGCCCAACCCTCCCATATCAGTTATAATTTCTCAATGTGTTAATGAAATTTAAATCCATTTTCCTATTGGTTATGTAAAAGGTCCATTGGTCCAAGTCCATTGCTTATATAAAAATATAATTACATACATAGGTATATAAGCCTGAAAACAAATATCAGGAAAGACAAAAAAAAACCGGCAAAATATTATTATCTACAGTTTATATTGGCAGAAAAACCCTAAAATAGCTGATAATTAATGTTTGACCACTCATTCATTCCACCATTCATTTCGGACCTTTGATTTTAAAATTTTATAAAAAATTGAATTTGGTTCTACCTGTTATTTTTAAGTTTTTCTGTATTTTTACCTTATTTTAAACTTTTTTCTAGAGTCTATTATTTGTTTATAATTTTCGTGACAGCTAAGTATAATTACGAGTTAAAAGCAAAAGATGCAAATTCTCAATTCGATTATGATTTAGCTCAATTTCAAGAGATTCAAAGCGGAATTAACTCGTTAGAATGTAAAAATCTGTCAAATGAAGATCGGAACCAATACATTCATCCAGACAGGAAACTCCATACTTAGAAATTGATCAAATATATGATAATACTTTTTTTCAGTTGAAACTCAAAATATTTCCGTTATGCTATAACCTTGTATCGTTAATTAATTGATATTATTTAAATTTAATAAAATTTGATCCGAAAACAAAACCAAAAACCGATTATACTTTTCATTCATTAAAATCATAAATAATAATTTTACTAAATTTTCTCTAATTTTTCGATAAAAAAAACAAAATCTTTATCATAATTTAATTGCTTCCCAAAAGAAAATGTAAACAAAAATTTTTCTTCAAAAACTAAATATTTTAAATTTAATTCAATAGATTAATTTAAACAATAATCATCTGGAATCGCATTTCTCTGTTTATCACAAATAAATAAAAGAAGATAACGAACATATATACAAAACAAAATATGAGACACTTCAAATCGTTTTTGTACTTTTTCAATCAAATGAAATTTCAATCGAAAAATAAAATATATAAAAATTGGTTTTGTTTATGTTTCCAAAAAAATAATTTGGTTACAAAACAATTATTTTTGTATACCTGTTATTTTTGTATAGACGAATACATTTAGAAAAACAATAATAATCTTAGTGTTAATCTTGTATATCTAGGCATAAATAGAAAACAAATAAATATAAACGAAAAATTTTACGTATGTAACACTAATTTTAAATATTACGAATCATCTACTTGAGTACAGGTGTCACTAGATAGTTAATATCTTTTAGTAAAATAAAAATACGATCCCAAAAATTTGTTCAGCTTCATTTGTCTTATATTATTATTTGTCTATGCCCGTACCTAATAACTTTTTTTAATGTAATCATAATAGTGGGTGGTTTTTAAGGGTTGAGATATGTGGTTGTGATCTTTATTTCGATCTGTTAAGATTTAATTTGTAGCTTAATAAGTTTTGACAATAATGGGTAGTTTTTACCCCTAAAAATAAAAAGCGCGAAGGGTAGATTTTGAAATGGACGGTGTGTTGAGCTTAATTTAATATTTTCAAGCAAACCGATTCAGGCATTTCTGGCAAATTGATGCCGATTCAAAGAATTCGGAGGTTCCCTACTATTTTTACCGTTTTTTACTGGACTAACAGTAATATTTAACTTTTTACAAAATATCTGTTAAAATCTTTTCTTTGTTATGATTCCTAAAACTCAAATTTAAGGACATATTTGGACACAATTTCAGAATGTTTGCCGTGCCAGACAAATTTTCGAACGTGCCACGTATTTGCGATCACTGAAAATATCTTGGTTACATAAAATTGCAAGAGATGGCGAAACGTAGGTTTTGATTTTATAAGGTTGGTATGGTCATTTTAAAACTTATAAATGTCAAAGACAATTTATTCAAAATAAAAAACTGTGAAATATACTTTACTAAATTTGTTTAAAATCAATTTTAATATGATTTGATTTCAACATGATTTCAATAAATTCGCATAAAATTAAAACGCATTCGCATTAAATTAAAACATTTACGTAATTGTGATATCAAAATGACATCACGCTAAGTCACGTCTTATGTAAGATCTGGGTCATATATGAGTCATATGTATATCATTATTTCCCACTTGTTTACGTAAGAGCATGACATAACAATAATGATATAAATGTGATGTCTGTGGAGATATTTATGACGTTGTTATGATATAAGGTTGATATCATAGTAATATAATTTTTTTTGTGATGTATTATATTTTTAATTAAAACAAATTTAACAACAATTGAAAAACAAATTTATAACAAAAACACTTACCCGTCAGTCATTCATTGTAGAAATACGCTTTTCGCGACATTTTCTGTTTCTCGGGAAAAATTGAGAAGGGAAATCTGTTTCTCGAGAATTCTCAAGAATTCTCGAGATAATTCTTTATTAATTTTCTTTAATTAAAAAATAATTTTCTAACCCAATAACTCCTCATAAACCCTATTCTCTAATTATAACTGCCAAAATATCAATAGCTATCTGGAATTTTTTAAGCTACTAGAATTGAGAGATGTTTCTGTTTAAATCAGCGGACGCTTTGTTAAAGTTTCTTGACAGTCAAATCATTTTCTGTATGGAAAACAAGTCCTGTAAAAATACTCTATCAAAGTAAACAAACTATTCTTACGAATTTTGAAATCAAATAGAGGAAACAGTTTTTTTCTCGGATTTTACAGAGTGTTGCGATACACAATTTCTATTGGGGGTGTAATTAAACCAACTGTACTATTTGAATAAACTTTAGTCCACTCTTAGGTCACCCATATAAAACTAATCGATTAAATTAAGTCTTCAAGTGTCTGCAAGAAAAGCTTAGTAAGTTTTAAAAAATTTAAATTTAAGGTTTAAAAAATTTAATGAGTGATTTTTGTTTGTCTTTAACTTTTTTCAAATTCTCGAGAAATAAAACAAAATTTCTTGAGAAATGAGAAATAAAAATCTATAGGGAATTCTTGAGAAATCGAGAAAAAGAATTCTCGAGAATAATCTCTAATTCATTGGTCATTACTCATTACGTACCTGCTAGGATTCTATAACCTGCTTGGAAGCAATAACTAACTATACGCAAAATTTTTCAAACTATATACAATTAAAATGGATACACCTCTAGTGAAATTTAACAAAATCATAATAAGGTCATATTTAAGTCCAAATTATGACATCATATCGAAGTCAAATTTAAGACCAGTGTGATGTCATGAAAGCATCATATAAATGATACCAGGATATAGTCATGACGAGTGTCATTTTTATGTCAAATTTACGTAACAGCTACATCACATATATATATGACGTTCGTGTGATGTCATATTTACGTTTTGTGTTCACTGGGAGTAGATTCTTCTACAAACGTTGAATTTATTTAACCAATAATCATTGTAAAAAATATAATCAAATAAAATATTATAGGTTTATTTAATATAAAGAACATAAAAAGTAACACGTCAATATGAAAATAACAGAAAAGACATAAATTTTAAATTTTAATTTACAAAATCAATTTTAGTTACAATTGCAATTTGTTTCATATATTCGAAAGGATCCATTTTATCAAAATTAGCTACTAAACGAGATAAATATTCAGAAGCGTTTTTATATTTTTTTCTTTGAGGCACCCGGTTTCTTTTTGGCTTAAAAGGTGTTCCTTTTGGAACTCCATTTCACCCTGTTTTTTCTTAAGCCCTTCGATTAGTTGCCATATATCTGGATCACTAATTTTTATAATTTTGTTTAGTGCATTATTGAAGCCCTCTGAAATATTGTTTGTTTTATGTCCTTTGGTTCGAGCCTCTTCGTAAAAATTCCACAATTCTCTTTCAAATCGTGCATCTCTACGTACCCCATCAGGTCGAAGAGTTCCAAAATAATTTGTTTCAAACGTTGAATTGCTTTAGTTAAATTGCTCTAGTCGAATTGAGTTTTAGTCAAATTGTAGTTAGTTGAATTGTTACAGTAGAATTGATTTTTAGACGAATTGTTTTTAGTTGAATTACTTTAGTTAAATGGGCCGGTAACGACATTACCATATGTAAAAAAATGGATTAGTGTTTCTGATTAAATTTTTTTGAATTTTTTTATATGAAGTTTTATTTTTCAAGAGACGTTAAATATGTTTTGAATTTTTTTTATATTGAGTTTTAATTTAAAAATGGCGCTACAAGTTCACGATTTTTTTTCTTCTCAGCTCAGTGTTGCCAACAATTTAAAAGATAATATTTTTTTTTCTTTGCGTGACCCACATCGTTTTTTTCAAACCTTGATCTTGACCCAAATGAAAAAAACGCAACTATCCTCTCTTTTGAAATTTAACAAAATGTCTTACTTTTGCTTATAAAAGTGAGACAGTGCACCCAGATAACAATTTATAGTTTTTCATTTGTTCTGCTGGTCGAGAACAACATCAATAACGTTTGTTATCGATATTGGATTTTAAACTGGAATATTGGTCGGTTAAAAAATTAACTGTCGACTGTTGTTGCGATATCATTAAAAGAATAAAAGAAGATACTTCTCAGAAAGTAACAAACCGGAAGTTGCAAAATTACTATAGTATAAACCAGGGTTGTTCCTTTACGCGTAATCTAAAATAGATTACATTACATGTAATCTATGTAATGTAATCTATGTCATCTATGTAAATTTGGCGTAATCTATTAATTTTGATTTAAGAAAAAATATGTGGAAATATTTTATTACCCTACTGGAAATTTTTTCTTAAAAGACGTGATCAATAATATTGTCAAAAACAAGATCTTGCGATCTTGAAAAAAGTTAATTTATTGCTAAAAAATTTTAGAATTCACATATCAATTAAATAGATTACATTATAGTTTACATTATAGATTACACGAAAATATCTCGAGAAATTTACACGTAATCTATGCGTAATCTATACATGTAAAGTAATCTATTTTGTCTACGGCACAACCCTGGTATAAACATTACAAAAATCTATATAATAATAAAAAAATAAACGCCTTATTCTTGTTAAATTGAGTTTTATTTCACTAAATACGTATTTCGAAAGCTATGCTTTCATCGACAGTAGTATTTAAAAACTCCAGTTCGACAGTAGTATCTAAAAACTTCAGTTTTTAGGTACTACTGTCGATGAAAGCTTAGCTTTCTAAATACGTATTTAGTGAAATAAAAGTCAATTTAACAAGAATAAGGCGTTTATTTTTTTATTATTATTTAAATATCTTGTTACAGTTTAGAACTTTTAAAATAAAAATCTATAGTAGAATTTTTTTACCAGTGAATTTTTGACAGATAGGACGCATCAAGAGATAGAAGATGAGACAAAAGTAAAACAGATGTTTTATTTATTTTGGGATAAATTTGTTTTGAAAACAATTACATTAGTTAAATTTCTACCCCTAGTTTGTACTATTTGTTTGTTGCGATTTGCGACTATTTGTTTACATAGGCGTCGTTATTTTTATTATAATTATTTTGAATTATCAAAATTTTATTATACTGCC